>JBBPBO010000001.1:47667281-48267281 GCA_037974295.1 Cicer cuneatum
ATTCGAATATAGAATGTTAAAATTGCAGTTTCATGCTTCTGTATTCGAATACAAGGGGTCTGTATTCGAATACAGATTCGAGTTTTCAGAAATTCCAAGTTTTTAAGAGTGTTTTGTAAACCCTGAGTGTTTGGGGGATATTGGGATTGTTGTGGTGAATTAAAATGGAACTTTTGGTGATATTTTGAAGTGGTGGTGATGAATTTTTTAAGACTTTACTGATGTAATGAAAGATGTTGTTTTGTGCACTGAGACTGCCTCTGTATTCGAATACCAGAGGGCTGTATTCGAATACAGAGTGTAATTCTGCACTGTTTTTGGCCTCTGTATTCGAATATAGAGAAGCTGTATTCGAATACAGATTCGTAAAATTCCAGAAAATCCCAATTTTAAACACTGTATTTGAATTTTAAGAGTTTGGGAAAACATTTCAAAATGTTAATGAATATTTTGCTGTTTAACCATGATTGAGATGATGATAATTCTGACTGTGCTTAGATATTTTAAACATGATGAAAAACATGAATTTTCTGATTTTGCATACTATTTCTAGAGAAGTGAAACACTGCATATTCATGCATTGCATAGTCAAGTGGTACCCGCGATGGGCCACAGAGTAATGCGCAACCACGTGCTGATCTGTTGAGCGATTGCACGAGTGCTGGTCTGTTGAGCGACTGCACTAAGTACTGATCTGTTGAGCGATTGTACTTTGGTATATAGGTGCTGGTCTGTTGAGCGACTGCACTGGTACTGGACTGTTGAGCGTCTGTACCCTGAAATGCGCAGCCACATGCTGATCTGTTGAGTGATTGCACGAGTGCTGGTCTGTTGAGCGACTGCACGAGTGCAGGTCTGTTGAGCGACTGCACTAGGTGCTGATTTGTTGAGCGATTGCACCTTGGTCTTGAGGGCCGTTAATGTCAAACATATTGTGCTGGTCTGTTGAGCGACTGCACCTTGGTGATTCCAAGAAAATTGTATACATAAGCATATACATATTGCATTGAGGGATTGACCAGAGGGTCACGTTTGATTATATGATGAATGGTTGGAAATTGATGTGTGTGAGTACTGTGCAAAATCTGAATTTCTGATTTAAATGAATGTGATTTGCTGAGGTGTTGTTCGTACTTACCACATACTTCATAATAATTGGATGCTGTTTTTGAAAAGGCATATATGTCATTAAAATTTCAAATGAGCATTATTATTTTCCTCATCATCATATGTTATACCATGGATATATTTGTTGCTGTGAAATATATGCTATGTGATTATCTGTTAATTTCGGTCGGTGACCCTTGCTATTATATTGTGGAAATTGAAGGTGCAAACACGAGAAGGGGGGGTTGAATTGTGTTTGACTTAACTTGAATACTTTTCCTGTTTTAATACTTTCAAAACAAAACTTGATGTATAATTAAAACAGAGTTAGCAGCGGATAAAAATAAAAATAAAAACTCAAAGATTTTATACTAGTTCACCGTTAACGAGGCTACGTCCAGTCCCTTCGCCTTGAAGGATTTCACTAATTCAACTTTGAATTACAACCTTGCTACTGACCCTCCAAGTCAGTCTTCTCAAATAGTATAACAATCCTAGACTTCTTTGAGGAAAAACAACTCCTGTTCTTCAGCCAATCTGACACCCTAGATTGTAGAAGAATTCACAATACTATGAATCTAATTGCTAAGTACCTTGCTACCCTTTCTGAATCCCTCAGTTTGTAGACTCTACTTCAACAACTTAGATACAACCCTATCTAATTGCCAAGTAACCTGCTACCTCTACTGACTCCCTCAGATTGTAGACTCTACTTCAATAACTTAGATTTGCCACAATGGAAAGCAAATAACCGAGTACTTGCTTCTTGAAAGCTGAAACTCACAATTGACTTATATGAAAATTTGAGAGTGGTTGCTTTGGAAGTGTGTGACTCTTTTGTGATTTTTTTCGATTCATGAGTATTCTGCCTTGAGCCTCCTTTTATAGATGCAGATTTGGGCCTCTTCCAATGCTTAAATTCGAGCTGAATCTTGCTGGATTCTCTGTAAAAATAACTTGACCAATTGGACTTCATATAATTAAAAAACATATCTTCAGATTTTCTTTCAAAATAACTGGCCAATCAAATCTGTGCATTGCTTCCCGCCACAGCTTCTGACTTCCATGCTACTCCAATTTAATTTATAACAAATCTTTTATAATACTTTGATAAAAATATCATGAGATCTTCACCATTAATTCCCATGATCAAATCTGCACCATTGGATCTTCATGCGATAGTCCACATCTGGACCAGCCTTTTTGATATTCTGTAATCCTCTGATTTCGGCCATTCTTGGACCACACTCCCTAACCCTCTGATCTTCTGATTTCGGCCAGCATGGATGCGCGCCTGATATGCTGAATTCTTCTGGACTCGGCCATTTCTGGACTTGCACATCCTGTCCCTCTAATTTTGGCCACCATTGGGCCATGGTCTGATTTTCTGATCTGGACCATCACT
The DNA here is from genome assembly GCA_037974295.1 of Cicer cuneatum. Lineage (NCBI taxonomy): Eukaryota > Viridiplantae > Streptophyta > Magnoliopsida > Fabales > Fabaceae > Cicer > Cicer cuneatum. The sequence continues at coordinate 47,669,794 of JBBPBO010000001.1, forward strand.
GGACTCAAAAAATTATTTTTGAACCATTGATCTGGAAGTTTTTACTCTGATCTGGACAGATTCTGGATTTTGGTCTGGAACAAATTGAAATTAACTTGAACAAAAAAATTTCAGTCTGGACATTTTACCTTTGATTTTGGACCAGGTCTGGATTGATTCTGGAACTCATTTCTTTTGTTCTGGACTTAGTTCCATGCCCTGAATCATGCTATCTTATGGTCTGGGCCAAATCTGGATTGATCCTCTTGTTCTAGACTCATAAACATACCTTCTGGTCAAGTCTGGAACAAGTCTAGGCTGTGTAAGTTTTCACTACCAGGCCATCTTCTGGTCAGAATACCTTCTATAATAAAATTGATATTTGATTCCTGTTTGTCTTGATCAACTCTCCTTCTGGCAGGCTTTCCAATGGTATGATCCATGTTTCCTTCTGATTTGTCCTCCTTCTAATATAGGCCTGCAAAGATATCTTCTGGTGATGTTTTGACATCCTAGAACATCTGGAAATTTCAGAATTCATTTTCCTTTGATCTTCTGCTTCTGATTTTTTCATATTCTGGTTGTATTTAATTTAATAATTCAAGGTACAAAATAAGTTTACATTGAGTGCTTTTTGTAAACATCAAAATCCTAAGTCTTAGAACCAACTTGGTTCCAACAATCTCCCCCTTTTTGATGATGACAAAACCTTAAACTTATTTTGCTAACTTATAATTCGAAAACTTGAATTACTCCCCCTCAGACCAATCTCTCCCCCTAAGTCTGATACTCTCCTTTTCAACTCCTTCTTTTTCACTCTTTCTTTTCTTCTCTTCTCCTCTCCTTTTCAACTCCTTCTTTATTCTCTCTTTCTTTTTCTCTCTTCACGCTTCCTCTCCTTTTCAACTCTTTCTTTTTTCCACTCTTTCTTTTTCACTCATTCTTTCTTTTTAACTCTCCTTTTCTACTTATTTCTTCTTTTTCTCTCTCTCTCTTTCTCCCCCTTTTTGTCATCAGCCAAAAAGTGGTCCTGTTATTTTTGTATTTTTTTGATTTTTTCTTTACAAATTACAGAAAGTAAAAGCTGAAAATAAAAGACAAAATAAAATTGCAGAAATTTAAAAACTCCTAAGATGACTACTTGAGCTAGTCAGATATGGAGGTCATGCTGAGATGCTTTTTAATGAACTCGAACCTATCTTCTGGTAATGCCTTGGTGAAGATATCAGCCCATTGATGATCAGTGTCCACAAACTGGATGCTCAAAGTCCCTTTTTGAACATGGTCCCTAATGAAATGGTGTTTTATTTCAATGTGTTTGGCTCTATAGTGTAAGATAGGGTTCTTGGTTAGGTTTATGGCTGAAGTGTTATCACAGAACAAAGTGCAGTTGCCACTTATACTTTTCCTTTCCAGCTTTGTATGTTTTCTGGTCTGCCTTTTGGCTGGTTTCATCTTTCTCAAGTGAGCAGGTTGGGTGCATGGGGGTGGCCATTGGCTTACAGTCACTCATCTTGAACTTTTTGAGAAGTTCTTTAGTATATTTTGATTGGTGAATGAGTATACCTGATTTGCCTTGATGAATCTGAATTCCCAGGAAGAACTTAAGTTCTCCCATCATGCTAATTTGGAACTCCTTCTGCATTAGGTCAGAAAACTCTTTGCACAAAGTGCCATTAGTTGATCCAAATATGATATCATCAACATAGACTTGAATAATCAGAATATCATGTTTAATGGATTTCCTAAATAGTGTATTATCAATCTGGCCTCTATTAAATTCATTCTTAAGTAGAAAGTTACTAAGTTTGTCATACTATGCCCTTGGTGCTTGTTTTAAACCATATAAAGACTTTTTAAGTTTGAAAACATGGTCTGGAAATCAGAATTTTCAAATCCAGGGGGCTGTTTGACATAAACTTCCTCACTTATGTAGCCATTTAAGAATGCACTTTTAACATCCATTTGATACAACATTATATCATGATTAGCAGCAAATGATAAGAGAATTCTAATTGCTTCTAACCTGGCCACTAGAACACAAGTCTCAGTGTAATCTATACCTTTCTGTTGACTGTATCCCTGAGCTACAACTTCACCCTTTTCATTGCATTTGTTTATGAACACCTACTTGGTTCCAATAATGTTTTTGTTTGGTCTGGATACCAGATCCCAAACATCATTCCTTTGGAATTCATTCAGCTCTTCTTGCATTGCAAGTATCCAATCTTCCTCTGCCAAAGCTTCATCAACATTGCTTGGTTCGCATCAACTTCTGATTCTGTAACAGCTTCTGATTCTCATGAATCAGCTTCTAGTTCTGGTGAATCTGTAACAGCTTCTGATTCTGATAAATCAGCTTCTGGTTCTGGTGAATCTGTAACAACTTCAGATTCTGGTAAATATCCAGATTTCTCTTCTGACTTATCTTGGCTGTTTCTGACTTGATCAGATTTATCTTTTGAAGATTTGTCATGTGTTGCTGACTTGCTTTTATCCTTTACCTCTCCAGGTACTTCTGTTTCTTGTGCTTCTGCTCCCTGCACTATTTTTATCTTGCTTTGATTTGTTAAGATCAAGCAGTTTGTCATTTTACATAATGCAAATCAAATAAGTTAAAACTTAACTCAATGCAGCCAAACCATTCGTTCTGCTTCTACTTCTGCTTCTGCTCCCTTTGGTTCTGATGAACCTGTACTATCTTTATCTTGCTTTGATTTGTCAAGCAGTTTGTCATATACCATAATATAAATCAATTAATTTAAAAATGAACTTAGTACAGCCAAACCATTAATTCTGCTTCTGGTTGTTTCTGTTTGTTTTTGAAACCACTAGAATGCTGTTTCTTCTAAGTGTTCAATTCGTGTGAATCACCTGATTCCTCTGATGTTTTGAAAACCTGCAAAATACTTATCTAGCTTTGATTTGTTAAGATCAAGCTTCTTGTTATCATAGTAAATATTAAATAATAATAATAGTATTTACAGCAAGATGTAGCCTCAGGTTTACTCTGAAAATCCTCTTGCTTCTGATTTTCAGATTCCTAATCTATATGTTCTGAGATTACATGGTTTGGATGAGGGAATTTGAATTCCCTTACAGGTTTGTAGTTTTGATGAATCTCACTGGAGTGTTTGAAGAACTCTCCTGATTCTGATTCTGATTCATCTCTTTTGGCTGATACACCATGTTCCTCTGGTGATTCTAGAACTTATGGTGATTCTGGTAATTATACTGATTGTGATAATTACAGTAGTTCTGATGATCATACCTCAACCTTTGATACTGATACCTGTTCAGGTTCTGGTTCTGGTATTGATTTTGATTCTGATTCTGGTTCCCGTGTTGATTATGGTTCCAGTTTCTGTGCCTCCAGTTCTGGTTCTGGTTCCAATGTTGGTTCTGGTTCTAGTTCCTGTACCTCTAATACTGGTTCCAGTTTCTGTGCTTCTGGTACTATTTCCAGTTCTGATTCTGGTTCCAGTTCCTGTTCTGATTCGTGTTATATCTTTGATATTTCCTATTCCTCCTATGATTCTGGTTCTGGTTATGATTGTGTTGACCATTTCTTCTTCTACCAGAGTCACTTGGCTTTTGTTTGGTAGATGATGGAACATAAACCTTCTTCTGCTTGTGCGTTGCCAACATCCATTGTCCAAGCACCATTGTCGGTGTCTCCTTCTGGTTGCTTAGAACATCTGCAACATAGATAATTTGATCTTTTGGTACCCAGAACTGATTGGGTCCAGGTTTGTTAGTCTTAACAACTCTCTGATGTTGTTCAGATTTTACCATTGGACAAGATAATTCAGAGTGACCTTTCTTAGCACAGACAATACATAAAACATCAGAATAAGCAGTTTTATTTTTAGTACTTGTTTCTGTAAAACCAAGACCTCTCTTTCCAGAGTTGCTGTTTCCATAAATCATAGATGCATACTTACTTCTTTCCATTCCATTTGAAATAAAGTTTTAAAAAAATTGCTCATGCATATCAGATTTACAAACAGTCTCAGAATTGGAACAATTATTATTTTTCAGAGTTTGGTTTTCAGACTTGAGTCTTGCAACTTCAGTTTTCAAATCTTTGATTTCAGTTGCATACTCAAAAAATCGATTCTTTGAAACTTGGACCTCTTTGGTTAGATCTTTCTTATCTTCCCTAAGAGTTTTCAGTTTTAAAGATATCTTATTATTTGCATTTAACAAGTCCTTTAAAGTATCAATTAATTCAGGTTTAGAAAGATCAGAAAATACCTCACTGTCTTCATCTTCTGATTATGTTTCAGAGCAGTATTCAGAACCTGAATTTGTATGAGCCATCAGAATCAGAATTGTTTCCTCTGATGTGCTTCCAGACTTGCCTGAGTGATTGCTTCTATCACTCTTCCTTTCTGCCTATATTTCCTCTGGAATTCATGCTTTTATGAAGACCAGAAGCAGACCTGATGTGAGCCATCTTTGCTATTTCTGCCTCTTCTTCATCAGAAGATTCTTCCTCTGATTCTGATACATCCCAGGCAGCCATCAGACCTTTCTTTCTGTATCTAGAACTTTTCTTATGCTGTTTGCCTTTTTCCAGATTAGGACATTCTGACTTGATATGTCCAGGTTTATTGCATCCATAACAAAAAATATTATTTTTGTCAGATCCTTCCTTATCCTTGCTGTTATGTTTCTTTCTGAAGTTTCTTTTCTTCCTGTTTTCCCAGATCTTAACCATCTTTTTGGTTAAGTATGCCATATCATCACAGTCATTGTCACTATCCTCTGATTCTGATTCTGCCTTTGCAGCTTTCTTCTGTTTCGATTTCAGAGCCAGATTTTTCTTCTTCTTAGGTTCATCTTCTTCCAGTTCTATTTCATGAGACCTAAGTGTGGTGATTATATCTTCCAGCCTCAAGGTACTCAAATCCTTAGCTTCCTGAATTGCAGTAACCTTTGGTCTCCACCTTTTTGGAAGACTTCTCAGAATTTTCCAGACATGATCTTCAGTAGTATAGCTTTTGTTTAATACTTTCAGTCCTGATACCAAAGTCTGGAACCTGCAGAACATTGTGTCAATGTCTTCATCCTCTTCCATCTTGAACAGCTCATACTTTCTGACCAATATGTTGGCCTTTGTTTGTTGAACCTGCTTGATTCCTTCATAGGTCAGAACCAGACTATCAAATATACTCTTTGCTGTTTCTTTATTTGTGCATCTATCAAATTCCTTGAATGTGATTGCACTGACCATCATGGTTCTGGACTTGTGATAAAGTCTGCGTAATCTAATCTGATCTGGTTTCATATAAAACATATCCAGTTTCTTAGTTGGATCTTCTGGATCAGTAGGTGCAGTGTATCCTATGACTATCATCTTCCATAGTTCAGGATCTTGAGATATGACAAAGCTTCTCATTCTGTCCTTCCAATACTCAAACCTTTCTCCATCAAACAGTGGTGGTCTGTTGATGTTGTTTCCCAATTCTTCTGCCATATTGAGCCCCTTGGACCTTTCCTCAAACACGGTTAAGTACTCAGCCTTGAGACCGAGCTCTGATGCCAATTGAAGGTGCAAACACGAGAAGGGGGGGTTGAATTGTGTTTGACTTAACTTGAATACTTTTCCTGTTTTAATACTTTCAAAACAAAACTTGATGTATAATTAAAACAGAGTTAGCAGCGGATAAAAATAAAAATAAAAACTCACAGATTTTATACTGGTTCACCGTTAACGAGGCTATGTCCAGTCCCTTCGCCTTGAAGGATTTCACTAATTCAACCTTGAATTACAACCTTGCTACTGACCCTCCAAGTCAGTCTTCTCAAATAGTCTAACAATCCTAGACTTCTTTGACGAAAAACAACTCCTGTTCTTCAGCCAATCTGACACCCCAGATTGTAGAAGAATTCACAACACTATGAATCTAATTGGTAAGTACCTTGCTACCCTTTCTGAATCCCTCAGTTTGTAGACTCTACTTCAACAACTTAGATACAACCCTATCTAATTGCCAAGTAACCTGCTACCTCTACTGACTCCCTCATATTGTAGACTCTACTTCAACAACTTAGATTTGCCACAGTGGAAAGAAAATAACCGAGTACTTGCTTCTTGAAAGCTGAAACTCACAATTGACTTATATGAAAATTTGAGAGTGGTTGCTTTGGAAGTGTATGACTCTTTTGTGATTTTTTTCGATTCATGAGTATTCTGCCTTGAGCCTCCTTTTATAGATGCAAATTTGGGCCTCTTCCAATGCTTAAATTCGAGCTGAATCTTGCTGGATTCTCTGTAAAAATAACTTGACCAATTGGACTTCATATAATTAAAAAACATATCTTCAGATTTTCTTTCAAAATAACTGGCCAATCAAATCTGTGCATTGTTTCCCGCCACAACTTTTGACTTCCATGCTACTCCAATTTAATTTATAACAAATCTTTTATAATACTTTGATAAAAATATCATGAGATCTTCACCATTAACTCCTTTGATCAAATCTGCACCATTGGATCTTCATGCGATAGTCCACATCTGGACCAGCCTTTTTGATATTATGTAATCCTCTGATTTCGGCCATTCCTGGACCACACTCCCTAACCCTCTAATCTTCTGATTTCGGCCAGCTTGATATGCTGAATTCTTCTGGACTCGGCCATTTCTGGACTTGCACATCCTGTCCCTCTGATTTCGGCCACCACTGGGCCATGGTCTGATTTTCTAATCTGGACCATCACTGGACTCAAAAAATTATTTCTGAACCATTGATCTGGAAGTTTTTACTTTGATCTGGACAGATTCTGGATTTTGGTTTGGAACAAACTGAAATTAACTTGAACAAAAAATATTTCAGCTAGGTCATTTTACCTTTGATTTTGGACCAGGTCTGGATTGATTCTGGAACTCATTTCTTTTGTTCTGGACTTAGTTCCATGCCCTGAATCATGCTATCTTATGGTCTGGGCCAAATCTGGATTGATCCTCTTGTTCTGGACTCATAAACATACCTTCTGGTCAAGTCTGGAACAAATCTGGGCTATGTAATTTTTCACTGCCAGGCCATCTTCTGGTCAGAATACCTTCTAGAATAAAATTGATATTTGATTCATATTTGTCTTGATCAACTCTCCTTCTGGCAGGCTTTCCAATGGTATGATCCATGTTTCCTTCTGATTTTTCCTCCTTCTGATATAGGCCTTCGAAGATATCTTCTGGTGATGTTTTGACATCCTAGAACATCTGGAAATTTCAGAATTCATTTTCCTTTGATCTTCTGCTTCTGATTTCTTCATATTCTGGTTGTATTTAATTTAATAATTCAAGGTACAAAATAAGTTTACATTGAGTGCTTTTTGTAAACATCAAAATCCTAAGTCTTAGAACCAACTTGGTTCCAACAGAAATTGGGCTTTGCCCTCAAATGCCCCCCAAACCCATGCCACCCGTGGGAACCAGATCGACAGAAACGTCCTTAGACTTCCTTGATCGCTATTCGCGCGCTGCTTGGGAATTCGACCCCATCTCAAGCAGAGCGACTTACATGGGGTGGTTGGAGAGGACGAGTAGGACAGACGGCGTAGCGGATTTCGTGGAGCGCACACATGCGAGTATAGATTTTCTTGTGCCTTTCCGTCTAGTATTGGGGGCGCACGGAATTTTCGACGATGCTGAGGTGTCCGCTAGAGGGGTTGAGACGGAGGCCACCGTAGGTGTGGTGACTCCCAACCCGGTGGTTGGAGGAGATGTACATGAGTCTGAGGCAGAAGGGAAGAATGATGAGCCGAGGCCAGTAGCAGCTGAGATTCCGGGTCCGTCCAGGATCTCCGACGATTGTTGTGAGATTCCGGCGCCGCCGAAGCGACCGAGACTTTGTATTGATCTGACTTCGGAGGAGACCGACCCTTCTCTGTATGATGAGGAGGAGGAGGAGGTCACGTCGAGGCGAGCGGTAGATTTGGAGGAGACTTGCTTGGGATGCGGAGGAAATCCGTGCTACTGTAGCTTTAGCGCATAATCAGTTAGACTTGATGTATAGGATTTGAGTTGGAAATGTATTTTGTTTATTTTGGAAATATTTGTACTACTTATTCCGCACTCTGATATTGTCTTTTGGGAATGTTATGACATTATTATCTTTCAAAAATGTTTTATTGTTTATTATAAAATTTCCAGAATTAAGTATTTATTGAGATTGCGATGAATTTATTTTGTTACGTTCATCGATTAATCCACGGCGTACTATTTTATGACAGACTTTATTTTAATTATATCTGGAAAATTATTTTATTATTAAAAAAAAAAATGCACCCGCGCTGTGTTTTAAACTCGGGGTGTTACAATTGTGGTATCAGAGCATTTGGTTAAAGTTTTGGGATAAAGCTCTGATTTAAGTATCTGTTTTGAGTCATTAGCTGATCATGCATAGGAGTAAGTAGTTAAAGTGTTAAGTCTTGTGTAAGTTGTGGTGTGATTGAAGTGATGATGGTTTTGTAGGAAACAATGACTCCACGAAGAGACGACACCGCAAGAGCCAATGTCAGCCGAGAAGATAGGATGGCTGAAGCAATGAACAACATGGCTGCGTCTGTTGCTGCACAGACGGCTACCAAGACTCAACGTGATCTGGAGAAGAGAGAAGAGAGATTCGCGCTGCTGAATCTAGAGGACTAGAGGATTTTCGTTGCCATAATCCTCCCAAGTTCAAGGGTGATGAGGGTCCAGAAAGAGCGGACCAGTGGATCCAAGAGATGGATAAAATCTTCGAGATGATTAACTGCTGGGCAGCGGTGAAAGTCAATTATGCCACGTACCTGCTGGTAGGGGATGCAGAGTATTGGTGGAGAAGTACAAGATTACTGATGGGGTCAGATTAAGAGGAAGTGAACTGGGAGTCGTTCAAAAAGAAGTTTTTGGACAAGTACTTCCCGATGAGCACTAGGACCAAGTTGGGTGATGATTTTCTGAAATTTTACCAGGGGAATATGATAGTGGGAGAATACGCAGCTAAGTTTGAATCGCTGTCCATACATTTCAGATTCTTCCGGGAAGAAGTTGATGAATTGTTTATGTGTCATCGCTTTCAGAATGGACTGAAGTATGAGATCCAAGATTCGGTCCTACCCTTGGGAATTCAACGTTTCCAAGTGCTAGTGGAAAAGTGTAGAGAGGTTGAAGAGATGAAGAACAGGAGGGCCAACAGAGGAGGGAACTTTAACTCTGGAGGGCCTAGTCGGATACATAATCAGAACAATAAAGGGAAGCAAGTTGCCAAACCGTATAACCGACCACCAAACAACAAGAGAGGCCAGAATCGGCTGGGAAATCAGACTTTTGGACGGCAATTGGGACAAGGAGTCCAATGTTATCGATGTGGGAAGGAAGGACATATTGCAACTGCTTGTACTGCGAGGGATTTGATGTGCTTCAACTGCCACAAGCCAAGACACGTGGCGAGGGATTGCCGGGTTCCGAAGGTGGAGCCAACTGTGAACGCGACTAGGGCTAATCGTCCTACTACTAGAGGCCGCGTCAATGACATGGGTGCTGAAGCTGGAAGACAAGCCCAAAATTTAATCCAGCAAGATTGTGAGATCGCAGGTAACACACTAACTGCACTTTTTGATTCGGGGGCAACCCATTCTTTCATTGCTATGGATTGTGTGCATCGTGTGAAGTTGTCTGTGTCTACTTTGCCTTTTGATTTGGTTGTTTCTACACCTGCTAAGACTTTGACTGTAAACTCTGCATGTTTACACTGTACCGTAACGATACAGAATAGAGATTTCTTGGTCAATTTAATCTGTTTACCCCTACAATCACTCGAGATCATTCTCGGCATGGATTGGATGACATATAACTACGTAGTTTTGGATTGCGCTCGAAAATTGGTTCTTTTCCCCGAACATGGAGTCGCTCGGTATTTGGCTGCTAACCAACTCAGAGTATCACTGAGAGAAGGAACTCAGGAATTTTTATCATTGGCTAACGTGGAGACCAAGATGGATGTGAACATAGAAGATGTGATGTTAGTCAAAGAGTATCCGGACGTATTTCCGACAGAAATTCCAGGATTACCCCCAGTAAGAGAGGTGGAGTTCTTCATTGACTTACACCCAGGAACTGGACCTATTTCAATTGCACCGTACCGGATGTCGCCATTGGAATTAAGCGAGCTTAAGAGTCAAATTGAAGGATTATTGGAGAAAGGATTTATCAGACCAAGTGTGTCGCCCTGGGGAGCTCCGGTGTTGTTGGTTAAGAAGAAGGATGGAAGTTCACGTTTATGTGTGGATTATCGGCAACTTAACAAGGTGACTATCAAGAATCGTTATCCATTACCATGCATCGATGATTTGATGGACCAATTGAGGGGAGCAGCAGTGTTTTCAAAGATTGATTTGAAATCGGGATACCATCAGATTCGAGTAAGAGAATGAGATATTCAAAAGACTGCTTTCAGGACTCGTTACGGACACTATGAATATCTCGTTATGCCTTTTGGAGTTACGAATGCACCAGCAATTTTCATGGACTATATGAATAGGATTTTCAGCCCATTTCTGGATAAATTCGTGGTGGTATTCATCGATGATATTTTTATTTATTCAAAGGATGAAGAAGAACATGAAGAGCACTTACGCCAAGTTCTTGAAGTCTTACGCGAGAAGCAACTGTATGCCAATTTGTCGAAGTGCGAGTTTTGGCTAAAGGAAGTGAATTTCTTGGGACATGTGATAACGAAAAAAGGAATCGCTGTCGATCCGGCAAAGATTGAAACAATTCTTGCCTTGAAACAGCCCCAGACCGTCAAGGACATAAGAAGTTTTGTCGGACTAGCAGGATACTACAGAAGATTTATTGAAGGATTTGCTAAGATTGTAGCTCCTTTGACACAACTCACCAGGAAAAATCAGCCGTTTGCATGGACGGAGAAGTGTGAGGAAAGTTTTCAGTTGTTGAAGGAAAAGTTGACAACCTCACCAGTATTGGTGTTGCCACAGCTGGAGGAACCATATGAAGTTTACTGTGATGCATCTCACCAAGGTTTGGGATGTGTTTTGATGCAACACAAGAAAGCTGTAGCCTCGCCTCAAGACAATTGAAAACTCACGAGCGGAACTACCCTACTCATGATTTAGAGCTTGCTGTAGTAGTGTTTGCGTTAAAGGTTTGGAGACACTACTTATATGGATGCACATTCACGGTGTTCAGCGACCATAAAAGCTTGAAGTATCTGTTCGATCAGAAGGAATTGAACACGCGTCAGAGAAGATGGATGGAGACTCTCAAGGATTTTGACTTTTCATTGCAGTACCACCCTGGAAAGGCCAATGTGGTGGCTGATGCATTGAGTCGGAAGAGTGTGTAAGTATCTTCAATGATAATGGCCAGACAACAGGAGTTGTGGGAAGCATTTTGAGATCTACATTTGGACGTAAAGTTTGCACCAAGAATGTTAAAGTGTGGAATGATAACAATTTCGAGTGGATTACTAGAGGAGATTGCAAACTTGCAAGATGACGCATTGATCTAAGAAAAGAGGAATCTGATAGCGCAAGGACAGGCAACTGAGTTCAACGTCGGCACAGATAATATTCTGAGATGTAATGGAAGAGTTTGTGTACCGGAAGTTGCAGAGATGAGAAGAGCGATGTTGGAAGAAGCTCATAAGAGTAAGTTGAGTATTCATCCTGGAGCGACCAAGATGTACTAGGACTTAAGACAGAATTTCTGATGGCCAGGAATGAAGAGAGATGTGGCAGAATATGTATCAGCTTGTTTGACTTGTCAGAAAGCGAAAGTGGAACATCAATGACCTGCTGGAATGCTGCAACCTTTGGACATACCGGAATGGAAGTGGGACAGCATTTCCATGGATTTCATAACAGGACTGCCCAAGACAAGGAAAAAGAATGATTCTATTTGGGTAATAGTGGATCGATTGACGAAGTCCGCACATTTCCTACCGGTAAGGACCACTTATAAAGTAGATAAGCTGACAGAGATCTACATCGCTGAGATTGTGAGGTTACATGGAGTGCCATCGAGTATAGTATCGGACCGTGACCCAAAGTTCACATCTCACTTTTGGGGAGCGTTGCATGAAGCTTTGGGAACGAAACTGAAATTGAGTTCCGCTTATCATCCACAAACAGACAGACAGTGTAAGACCCTTAATTATAAATTAAAATTATGGAATTAATTTTAATTGTATTTTTGGGGATATTTGTAAAATATTTAATATATGTATGTTTGAGTGAATATGTATATATAAATATTTATTTTGGAGGATGAATAAAAATTATTGGGTGAAGATTAAATTAATTTAATTATGAGTAATTAAATTAATTGGGCAATTAATTGAGGATTAGTGGCTAATTACAAGGTAATTAAGTGCTGAAGGAACCAGCCTTATTTTAGTATTATTTTGGGGTGAGGTGGCACCACCAAAAGCCTATAAATAGGAGTGAGCATGATGGTGAAATCAGAACACCATCCCTCCTTCCTCACTGCCCATACTGCATGTAATAGTAACCCATTTTTCCCTCCCATTCTGTCTCTGTTTTCTGCCTTCCCATTTCCAATCACGATTATAAAAGAAGAAGAGATGGAACTCTTCAAAGTATCATTACTGGAACATCCAAACACTGAAACACCAAAACCCCAGTACAAAAGTTACTCCCTATACCATTACGGAGTTAAAGAACCCATTTTCGCAGCAGCAAACGCCAGTTGCAGTTTCACCGTTTTGACGCACACATTTGAGCAGAAGCAGAACACGCAACAAGGGTAAGGGCACCTTCCAACTTTCTAGTTGCATTAGGGCTGTAAAATGCTTGCAGATTCATTCTGTTTTTGAAGAAAAACTATTTTGCAATCACATTTTTGAAAAAAATGAAGAAAATGCATTTTTGTGATGTGTAATGAATCTGTGATGTTGTTGTTCTGGTTGTTACTGCAAAGTTGTTTTATTTGTGTGGGAAAGCTGAAAAACGTTTTGCATGTATTTTAAATATGATTAAAATGCATGTTATAGAACTGTTTTGGAAAAGTAGTTTTAAAATGCAAAAATGCATTCTGTTTTGCTGCTCTGTGATTCTGATGTGTTGTGAAAGCTGAAATGCTTACATGATTATTCTGATGTTTGAGAAAGACTAGAATATGCTTGCATGTTGTGTTGTTTGTGTAAGAATGATGAAAATGCCTTGCATGTAGTTTGGAGATGCATGTTCTGATTCTGGTGTGATCATTCTGTTTCTGTTCTGGATGATTTGGTATTAATGATTTTGACTCCGCTTCTGTTTTGAGTGATTCTGATGATGTTGATGATTTTAAAAAAAAAAAGAAAAGGGATTTTAAATGAGGAAAGTATTGTCTGGAAAAGTGCTGAATCTGTTTTTGGTTGTCTTTTTAAAAGGAATCAGTTTTGAAAGGTGTTGAATTTCACTAGTTTTCGAAGGTGTATTCGAATACAACATGTGTGTATTCGACTACAACCTGTAAAGGTTCTGTTTTACTGAAGTTTTCAAACTAGTATTCGAATACAAGTCCTTGTATTCGAATACAGAGAAAGGATTTTTGCTTCTGACTTAGCATCTTTATTCGACTACGACCATGTCGTATTCAAATACAGAAGTGGGATTTTAACACTGTATTCGCATCTGTATTCGACTACAGACATGCTGTATTCGAATACAGAATGCAAATTTTCACTTGTTTCAGTTTCTGTATTCGAATACAATGGGTCTGTATTCGAATACAGATTCGTGTTTTTCCAGAAGCACTATTTTTAGCTTCTGTATTCGAATACAAGGAAGTTGTATTCGAATACAAATTCGTGTTTTCCAGAAAATCAAGTTTTAAACACTATAATATGCATTTTAAAGTATTAAGAAACCTTGAGAAGGGTTAAAGTGATTTTAAAAGGAGTTCTTGAAATATTTTGAAGAGGAGAAGATGAAGTGTTGAACCCTTTAAGGATCTAAAAGAAAATATTGAATTTTTTAAAGGTTTTGTCTTCTGTATTCGACTACAGGCATGTTGTATTCGAATACATAATGTTAAAATTGCAGTATCATGCTTCTGTATTCGAATAAAAGGAGTCTGTATTCGAATACAGATTCGAGTTTTCTAGAATTTTCAAGTTTTAAGAGTGTTTTGAAAACCCTGAGTGCTTGGGGAATGTTGGGATTGTTGTGGTAAATTAAAATGGAACGTTTGGTGATATTTTGAAATGGTGGTGATAAAGTTTTTAAGACTTTACTGATGAAATGAAAGAGGTGTTTTGTGCACTGAGATAGCCTCTGTATTCGAATACCAGAGGGCTATATTCGAATACAGAGTGTCATTCTGCACTATTTTTAGCTTCTGTATTCGAATACAGAGGAGCTGTATTCGAATACAGATTCGTAAAATTCTACAAAATCCCAGTTTTATCCACTTTATTTGAATTTTAAGATTTTGGGAAAACATTTCAAAATGTTAATGAATACTTGGCTGTTTAATTATGATTGTGATGATGTTAATTCTGACTATGCTGAAATACTTTAAACATGATGAGAAGCATGATTTTTCTGTTTTTGCATTCTGTTTCTAGAGAAGTGAAACACTGCATATTCATGCATTGCATAGTCAAGTGGTACCCGCGATGGGCCACAGAGTAATGCTTAACCATGTGCTGATCTGTGTAGCGATTGCACGAGTGCTGGACTATTGAGCGTCTGCACTAGGTATTGATTTGTTGAGCGATTGTACTTTGGTATATAAGTGCTGGACTGTTGAGCGTCTGCACTGGTACTGGACTGTTGAGCGTCTGTACCCTGAAATGCGCAGCCACGTGCTGATCTGTTGAGCGATTGCACGAGTGCTGGACTGTTGAGCGTCTGCACTAGGTACTGATCTGTTGAGCGATTGTACCTTGGTATATGTCAAACGTGCTGGTCTGTTGAGCGACTGCACGAGTGGTGGACTGTTGAGCGTCTGCACTGGTGCTGATCTGTTGAGCGATTGCACCTTGGTCTTGAGGGCCGTTAAAGTCAAGCATATTGTGCTGGTCTGTTGAGCGACTGCACCTTGGTGTTTTCCGAGAAAATTGTATACATGAGCATATACATATTGCATTGAGGTATTGACCGGTGGGTCACGTTTGATTATATGATGAATGAGTGGAAAAATCTGAATGTGAGTGAGTATTGTCCAGAATCTGAAATTCTGATTTGATGATTATGTTTGCTGAAGTGTTGTTTGTACTTACCACATACTTCATAATAATTGGCTGTTGTTTTGAAAAGGCATGTATGTCATTAATTTTCAAATGAGCATTATTATTTTCCTCATCATCATATGTTATACCATGATTATAATTGTTGCTGTGCAATATATGGTATGTGAATATTTGTTAATTTCGGTCGGTGACCCTTGCTATTATATTGTGGACTTTGGGCTTTGCCCTCAGATGCCACCCAAACCCATGCCACCCGTGGGTACCCGAACGACGGAAACGTCGTTGAACTTCCTTGATCGTTATTTGCGCACTGCTTGGGATTTCGACCCCATCTCAAGCAGAGCGACTTACACGGGGTGGTTGGAGCGGACGAGCAGGACCGACAGCGTAGAAGACTTTGTGGAGCGCACTCATGCGAGTATAGACTTTCCCGTTCCTTCCCGTCTGGTGTTGGAGGCACACGGAATTTTCGACGATGCTGAGGAGTCCGTTGGAAGGGTTGAGACGGAGGCCACTGTAGGCGTGGTGACTTCCAACCCGGTTGTTGGAGGAGATGTACATGAGTCTGAGGCAGAAGTGAAGAATGATGAGCCGAGGCCAGTAGCCATTGAGACTCCGGGTTCGTCCAGGATCTCCGAGGATTGTTATGAGATTCCGGCGCCGCCGAAGCGACCGAGACTTGTTATTGATCTGACTTCTGAGGAGACCGACCCCTCTTTGGATGATGAGGAGGAGGAGGTCACGTCGAGGCGAGCGGCAGATTCGGAGGAGACTTGCTTGGGATGCGGAGGAAGTCCGTGCTACTGTAGCTTTAGCGCATGATCAGTTAGACTTGATGTATAGGATTTGAGATGGAAATGTATTTTGTTTTATTTTGAAAAACAATTGTTGTATTATTTAATTCTGCACTCTGATATTGACTTCTGGGAATATTATGATATTATTATCTTTCAAAAATGTTTTATTGTTTATCATTAAAATTCCAGAATTAAGCAATTATTTTAATTCCTTTTGAATTAATTTTGGAAAATTCATTTTTAATTTTTATTTGAAAAAAAAAATGCACCCGCGCTGTGTTTTAAACTCATGGTGTTACAGACAGACTGAGAGAACAAATCCGTCCTTGGAAGATCTATTGAGAGCATGTGTGTTGGATGACAGAGGGAACTGGGATGAGGTGTTGCCATTGATTGAATTCACTTACAACAAATGTTTTCACGCAAGTATTGGAATGGCACCCTATGAGGCTTTGTATGGACGCAAGTGTCATACGCCTTTATGCTGGTATAAGGACGGAGAGAGCATGATGGTTGGACATGAGATGGTGGAAAAGACTACAGAGAAAATCAAGAGGATACAAGAGAAAATGAAGGTTTCCCAAGATCGTCAGAAGAGTTATGCGGACAAGCGTCGCAGACCTTTAGAATTCGAGTAGGGTGATCATGTATTTCTAAGGGTTACGCCTACAACTGGTGTGGGCAGAGCTATTAAGTCAAGAAAGTTAACTCCGAAATTTATTGGACAATTCCAGATTACTGCACGTATTGTACCATTGGCCTATCGGATTGCTTTACCTCCAATACTGTCCAATATTCATGACGTATTTCATGTGTCGCAGTTAAGGAAATACATTGCAGACCCGTCACATGTGATCGAGCCAGATACAATTCAGCTGAGGGACAACCTGTCTTTTGAAGTATTGCCTGTAAGAATTGAAGACAGGAAGATTAAACAGTTGAGGAATAAGGAAGTCCCACTAGTCAAAGTGATTTGGAATCCGACTACTGGAGACACGACTTGGGAACTGGAGAGTAAGATGAGGGAATAATATCCTCATCTGTTTACTGATATGTAGTTTCGAGGACGAAACTAATTTAAGGGGGGTAGTAATGTAAGACCCTTAAATTTTAATTAAAATTGTGGAATTAATTTTAAGTGTATTTGGAGATATTTGTAAAATATTTAATATATGTATGTTTTGAGTAAATATATATATATAAATATTTATTGGAGGATGAATAAAAATTATTGGATGAAGATTAAATTAATTTAATTACGGGTAATTAAATTAATCGGGCAGTTAATTGAGGATTAGTGGCTAATTGCAAAACAATTAAGTGCTGGAAGACTCAGCATTATTTTAACATTATTTTTGGGTGAGGTGGCACCACAAAAGCCTATAAATAGGAGTGAGAAGGATGGTGAAATCAGAACACCATCCCTCATTCCTCACTTCCCATACTGCATGTAACAGTACCCCATTTTCCCTCTCATTCTGTTTCTGTTTTCTGTCCCAGCTCACGATTTCAAAGTGAAAAAGAGGGAGTTCCTCAAAAACACCATTACTTGAAAATCCAAGCATCAAACCAGAAAACCCCCAATATTAAAGTTAATCCCCACGTCATTACGGAGCTAGAGAACTCAGTTTTGTAGCAGCAAACGCAGGCGGAAGTTTCGCCGTTTTTGACGCATACACTTTAGCAGAAGCAAAACACGCAACAAGGGTAAGGGCACCTTCCACTTTCTAGTTGCATTAGGGATGTAAGTGCATAACTTTCATGGCATCACTAGTGTTTTCATTACTGTTTTGAAACTGTTTTGCCTGATGCTTGAAAGAAATGAAAAATGCATTTTTTTGATGTTATAAAAGCTCTGTGATGATTGATGTTTGGGCTGAATACACTAAAGTTGTGTTGTTTATGTGGGAAAGTGGAAAATGTCTTGAATGTTATTTCAAACATGATTTTAAAATGCTTGTTCATAAAACTGTTTTGAAAATGGTTTTGAAATGCAAAAATGCATTCTAGTTGTGTTTTGCTGCTCTGTGATGCTGCATGTTATTCTGATGTGTTGTGAAAGCTGAAATGCTTGCCTATTATTCTGGTGTGTTGTGAAAGCTGAAATGCTTGCATGTTATTTTGATGTGTTGTGAAAGCTGAAATGCTTGCATGTTATTCTGATGTGTTGTGAAAGCTGCAATGCTGTATGATGTTCTGATGGTTTGAAAGTATGGATGATTTGTTGTTGATGATCCTGATTCTGTTCCTGTTTTGAGTGATTCTGATAATGTTAATGATTTAAAAAGAAAAGGGATTTTTAATGAGGAAAGTATTGTCTAGAAAAATGCTGAATCTGTTTTAATGTTGGTTGTTTGTTTTTAAAAGAAAACAGTTTGAAAAGGGTTGAAATCTCAGGAAAATTTCACTGATTTTCGAAGGTGTATTCGTATACAACATGTGTGTATTCGACTACAACCTGTCAAGTTTCTGTTGTACTTATGTTTTCAAACTTGTATTTGAATACGAGCCCTTGTATTCGAATACAGAAGAAGGATTTTTGCTTCTGACTTAGCATCTATATTCGACTACGACCATGTCGTATTCGAATACAGAAGTGGGATTTTAACACTGTATTTGCATCTGTATTCGACTACAAGCATGCTTGCTGTATTCGAATACAGAATGCAGATTTTCACTAGTTTCAGCTTCTGTATTCGAATACAATGGGTCTGTATTCGAATATAGATACGTGTTTTTCCAGAAGCACTGTTTTTAGCTCCTGTATTCGAATACAAGGAAGCTGTATTCAAATACAGATTCGTGTTTTCTAGAAAATCAAGTTTTAAACACTGTTATATGCATTTTAAAGTATTGAGAAACCTTGAGAAGGGTTAAAGTGATTTTAATTGGAGTTCTTGAAATATTTTGAAAAGGGAGAGGATGAAGTATTGAAAACCTTTAATGATCTGAGGAAAATAATAATGCTCATTTGAAATTTTAATGACATATATGCCTTTTCAAAAACAGCATCCAATTATTATGAAGTATGTGGTAAGTACGAAGAACACCTCAGCAAATCACATTCATTTAAATCAGAAATTCAGATTCTGCACACTACTCACACACATCAATTTCCAACCATTCATCATATAATCAAACGTGACCCTCCGGTCAATCCCTCAATGCAATATATATATGCTTATGTATACAATTTTCTTGGAATCACCAAGGTGCAGTCGCTCAACAGATCGGCACAATATGTTTGACATTAACGGCCCTCAAGACCAAGGTGCAATCGCTCAACAGATCAGCACCTAGTGCATTCGCTCAACAGACCAACACTCGTGCAGTCGCTCAACAGACCAGCACGTTTGACATATACCAAGGTACAATCGCTCAACAGATCAGTACCTAGTGCAGTCGCTTAACAAACAAGCACTCGTGCAATCGCTCAACCGATCAGCACGTGGCTGCGCATTTCAGGGTACAGACGCTCAACATTCTAGTACCAGTGCAGTCGCTCAACAGACCAACACCTATATACCAAAGTACAATCGCTTAACAAATCAGTACTTAGTGCAGTCGCTCAACAGACCTGCACTCGTGCAATCGCTCAACAAATCAGCACGTGGTTGCGCATTACTCTATGGCCCATCGCAGGTACCACTTGACTATGCAATGCATGAATAAGCAGTGTTTCACTTCTCTAGAAAGAGTATGCAAAATCAGAAAATTCATGCTTTCCATCATGTTTAAAATATCTCAGCACAGTCAGAATTATCATCATCACAATCATGGTTAAACAGCCAAATATTCATTTTGAAATACAGTGTTTAAAACTCTTAAAATTCAAATACAGTGTTTAAAACTGGGATTTTCTGGAATTTTACGAATCTGTATTCGAATACAGCTTCTCTATATTCGAATACAGAGGCCAAAAAGAGTGCAGAATTACACTCTTTATTCGAATACAGCCCTCTGGTATTCGAATACAGAGGCAGTCTCAGTGCACAAAACAACATCTTTCATTACATCAGTAAAGTCATAAAAACTTCATCACCACCACTTCAAAATATCACCAAAAGTTCCATTTTAATTCACCACAACAATCCCAATATCCCTCAAACACTCAGGGTTTACAAAATACTCTTAAAAACTTGGAATTTCTGAAAACTCAAATCTGTATTCGAATATAGACCCCTTGTATTCGAATACAGAAGCATGAAACTGCAATTTTAACATTCTGTATTCGAATACAGCATGCCTGTAGTCGAATACAGAAGACAAAACCTTGAAAAATTCAACATTTTCTCCCAGATCATTAAAGGTTTTCAATACTTCATCCTCTCCTCTTCAAAATATTTCAAGAACCCATTTAAAATCACTTTAACCCTTCTCAAGGTTTCTCAATACTTTAAACTATATATCACAGTGTTTAAAACTTGATTTTCTGGAAAACACGAATCTGTGTTCGAATACAGCTTCCTTGTATTCAAATACAGAAGCTAAAAACAGTGCTTCTAGAAAAACACGAATCTGTATTCGAATACAGACCCATTGTATTCGAATACAGAAGTTGAAACTAGTGAAAATCTGCATTATGTATTCCAATACAGCATACCTGTAGTCGAATACAGATGCGAATACAGTGTTAAAATTCCACTTTTGTATTCGAATACGACATGCTGTATTCGAATACAAATGCTAAGTCAGAAGAAAAAATCGTTCCTCTGTATTCGAATACAGGGGCTCGTATTCGAATACAAGTTTGAAAACTTAAGTAAAACAGAAACTTGACAGGTTGTAGTCGAATACACACATGTTGTATTCGAATACACCTTCGAAAACCAGTGAAATTTTCCTGAGATTTCAACCCTTTTCAAACTATTTTCTTTTAAAAACAAACAACCAACATTAAAACAGATTCAGCATTTTTCCAGACAATACTTTCCTCATTAAAAATCCCTTTTCTTTTTAAATCATCAACATCATCAGAATCACTCAAAACAGAAACAGAATCAGGATCATCAACAAAAAATCATCCATACTTTCAAACCATCAGAACATCATACAGCATTGCAGCTTTCACAACACATCAGAATAACATGCAAGCATTTCAGCTTTCACAACACATCAAAATAACATGCAAGCATTTCAGCTTTCACAACACACCAGAATAATATGCAAGCATTTCAGCTATCACAACACATCAGAATAACATGCAGCATCACAGAGCAGCAAAACATAAACAGAATGCATTTTTGCATTTCAAAACCATTTTCAAAACAGTTTTATGAACATGCATTTTAAAATCATGTTTGAAATAACATTCAAGACATTTTCCACTTTCCCACATAAACAACACAACTTTAGTGTATTCAACCCAAACATCAATCATCACAGAGCTTTTAAAACATCAAAAAAATGCATTTTTCATTGCTTTCAAGAATCAGGCAAACCAGTTTCATAACAGTAATGAAAACACTAGTGATGCCATGAAAGGTATGCACTTACAGCCCTAATGCAACTAGAAAGTGGAAGGTGCCCTTACCCTTGTTGCGTGTTCTGCTTCTGCTAAAGTGTATGCGTCAAAAACGGCGAAACTCCCGCCTGCGTTTGTTGCTACAAAACTAAGTTTTCTAGCTCCGTAATGATGTAGGGATTAACTTTAATACTGGGGGTTTTTTGGTTTGATGCTTGGATTTTCAAGTAATGGTGTTTTTGAGGAACTCCCTATTTTTCACTTTAAATATCGTGAGCTGGGACAGAAAACAGAAACAGAATGGGAGGGAAAATGGGGTACTGTTACATGCAGTATGGGAAGTGAGGAAGGAGGGATGGTGTTCTGATTTCACCATCCTTCTCACTCCTATTTATAGGCTTTTGTGGTGCCACCTCACCCAAAAATAATGTTAAAATAATGCTGAGTCTTCCAGCACTTAATTGTTTTGCAATTAGCCACTAATCCTCAATTAACTGCCCGATTAATTTAATTACCCGTAATTAAATTAATTTAATCTTCATCCAATAATTTTTATTCATCCTCCAAAATAAATATTTATATATGTATATTTACTCAAAACATACATATATTAAATATTTTACAAATATCTCCAAATACACTTAAAATTAATTCCATAATTTTAATTAAAATTTAAGGGTCTTACAACTCTTCTTTACTTGTGGTGGCGGCAACAACAGAATCATACTCCTTCAGTAGTGCCTCAACAATGATTTCAATCAAATTACAATATGGTACATGATCATCAATTGATATTAAGGATTCATTTATAGTGAACATGAAAATGAAACTCATCAATTTCACGATCTCCTTTTGTAAGACTTCGCAACTCAGAGCAAAGTTGTGGACTTTGCTAGTAAGCAAGGTATGAAAATGATGATGAATTTTCTCCTAAACTTGCCACGAGTAGCAACTGTAAGACGCTTAAAAATTAATATTAATTTATGGAATTAATATTAAAGGTATTTTGGGGATATTTGTAAAATATTTAATGTATGTATGTTTTGAGTGAATATATATATATATATATATATATAAATATTTATTTTGGAAGATGAATTAAAATTATTGGATGAAGATTAAATTAATTTAATTTCGAGTAATTAAATTAATCGGACCGTTAATTAAGGATTAGCGGCTAATTGCAAAACGTTTAAGTGCTCGAGGACCCAGCAATATTTTAACATTATTTTTTTATGAGGTGGCACCTAAGTAACTCTATAAATACACGTGAGGAGGCAGAGCAAAATCAGAACTCCATACCTCCCCATTCTGCATGTAACAGTACCCTCCCTTCCCATTCTGAAATCTGTTTCCAGTTCACGATTTCAAAATACAAAAGAGAGAGTTCCTCAAAAGTGCCATCAATTGGAAATACAAGCACCAAACCAGAAAAACCCCCAGTACTAAAGTTGTTCCCCACATCATTACGGAGCTAGAGAATCCAATTTCGTAGCAGCAAACTCAGGCAGCAGTTTCACCGAATTTTGGCGCGTAAACGGGAACGAAAACAGAAACGTGAGAAGTAGCAGACACGCAGCAAGGGTAAGGGCACCTTCCACTTTCTAGTTGCATTTTAGGACTTTAAATGTATGTTTGAGGTGTGATTATATTTGAGTTTCTGTTTTGAAAAAGAAGCTGTTTTACATGACATTTTGAAAGATGAAAGAAAATGCATTATGTGGAGGTTTTAAAAATCTGCAACATGCTGTTTTGGGTGATTATTCCAATACTGTTTTGTTTATGGGGAAAGCTGAAAAATGCATTGCATGTTATTTTGAAGAGGAGTAAAAAGCATATTCATAAAACTGTTTCGAATATTGCAAAAATGCATTTGTTGGGTATTTTGCTGCTATGTGATGCTTGCTGTTTGACTGAAATGCTTGCATGTTGTTCTGATGTTTGAGAAAGCTGAAATGCTTGCATGTTGTTCTGATGTTTGAGAAAGCTGAAATGCTTTGCATGTTGTTATGATGTTTGAGAAAGCTGAAATGCTTTGCATGTTATTCTGATGTTTGAGAAAACTGAAATGCTTGCATGATGTTCTGATGGTTTGAAAATCTGGTGTTGCTGATGATTTCAAAATAAAAAGGGTTTAAAATGATGAAGGTGTTTCTTCTGGAAAATCTGGTTTGAAGTAAAAAAATCTGAGTGTTGTGGTTTAAAAGAATGATAAAAATGTTTTGGGGGTTGTGCTGATTTTTCAAAAGAAACAGTTTGAAATGTATTGAAGTCTCAGGAAAATTTCACTGGTTTTCGAAGGTGTATACGAATACAACATGTGTGTATTTGAATACAACCTGGCAAGCTTCTGTTTTACTTAAGTTTTCAAACATGTATTCGACTACGAGCCCCTGTAGTCGAATACAGAGGAAGGATTTTTGCTTCTGATGATTCTGATTTAAATCATCCTATTTTTGTTTTTGATGATTCTGATGTTAATCATTCTGTTTCTGCTTCTGATGGTTTTGATGTTAATCATCCTGTTTCTGCTTCTGATGATTTTGATGTTAATCATCCTGTTTCAGCTTATGATGATTCTGATGTTAATCATCCTGTTTCTGCTTCTAATGATTCTGATGTTAATCATTCTGTTTCTGCTTCTGATGATTCTGATGTTAATCCTTCTGTTTCTGCTTATGATGATTCTGATGTTAATCATTCTGTTTCTGCTTATGATGATTCTGATGTTAATCATTCTGTTTCTGCTTCTGATGATTCTGATGTTAATCATTCTGTTTCTGCTTCTGATGATTCTGGTGTGAGTCATTCTGTTTTGCTTCTGATGATTCTGGTGTGAATCATTCTGTTTTGCTTCTGATGATTCTGGTGTGAATTATTCTGTTTTGTGTAAGACCCTTAAATTTAATATTAATTTATGGAATTAATATTAAGGGTATTTTGGGAATTTTTGTAAAATATTTAATATATGTATGTTTGAGTGAATATATATATATATATATAGAAATATTTATTTTGGAAGATGAATTAAAATTATTGGATGAAGATTAAATTAATTTAATTTCGAGTAATTAAATTAATCGGACCGTTAATTAAGGATTAATGGCTAATTGAAAAAGGATTAAGTGCTGAAAAATCCAGCTGGGAAATCCAGCATTATTTTAAGGGATGTGGCACTCAAGTGAGCCTATCAGTACAGGTGAGGGGCAGGGCAGAAATCAGAACACCATCCCTCCTTCCTTGCTGCCCATACTGCATGTAATAGTAACCCATTTTTCCCTCCCATTCTGCCTCTGTTTTCTGCCTTCCCATTTCCAGTCACGGTTATAAAAGAAGAAGAGAGGGAACTCTTCAAAGCATCATTACTGGAACATCCAAACACTGAAACACCAAAACCCCAGTACAAAAGTTATTCCACATACCATTACGGAGCTAAAGAACCCAGTTTGGTAGCAGCAACCGCAAGCTGCAGTTTCACCGGTTTTGGACGCGCAAACGGGAGCAGAATCAGAAACGAGAGGAATAGCAGAACACACAACAAGGGTAAGGGCACTTTCCAACTTTCTAGTTGCATTAGGGCTGTAAATGCATGTTATTTCAGTTCTGTTTTGAAAGAAAAACATGTTTTCGAAATGACATCTTAAAAAATGAAGAAAATGCATTTTTGTTGATATGTGATGATTCTGTGATGGCTGTTGTTGGTTGAATGCATTAATGCTGTTTTACTTGTGTGAAAAAATTGAAGATGTCTTGCATGTTATTTTAAAGATGGTCAAAATACATGTTCATAAAACTGTTTTGGAAAATAGTTTTAAAAATGCAAAAATGCATTCTGTTGGTGTTTTGCTGCTGTGTGATGATTTCTGTTTTGGTTGAAAACATTGGTCATGTTCTGATGATTGTAAAAGCTGAAATGCTATGCATGTTATTCTGATGTTTGAGGAAGCTGAAATGCTTTGCATGTTGTTCTGATTGTTTGAAAAGCTGAAATGCTATACACGTTATTCTGATGTTTTGAGAAAGCTGTGATGCTTGCATGTTTGTTCTGATGGTTTCAAAATCTGAATGATTCTGGTGAGTGAACATTCTGTTTTCTGGTTCTGGTTCTGGATGATTGGGGTTGGATCCTGATTCCATTTCTGTTTTGTGTGATTCTGGTGGTGTTGATGATTTAAAAGGAAAAGGGATTTTAAATGAGGGAAGTGTCGTCTGGAAAAAGTGTTGAATCTGTTCTGTTGTTTGGTTGTTGTTTTAAAAGAAAACAGTTTGAAAAGGGTTGAATCTCAGGAAATTTTCACTGGTTTTCGAAGGTGTATTCGAATACAACATGTGTGTATTCGACTACAACCTATAAAATTTCTGTTTTACTTAAGTTTTCAAAGTTGTATTCGACTACGAGCCCTGTAGTCGAATACAGAAGAAGAATTTTTGTTTCTGTTTCTGGTTCTGATGATCCTTGTGTGGATCATACTGTTTCTATTTCTGGTTCTAATGATCCTTGTGTGGATCATTCTGTTTCTGTTTCTGGTTCTGATGATCCTTGTGTGGATCATTTCGTTTCTGTTTCTGGTTCTAATGATCCTTGTGTGGATCATTCCGTTTCTGTTTCTGGTTCTGATGATCCTTGTGTGGATCATTTCGTTTCTGTTTCTGGTTCTGAAGATCCTTGTGTGGATCATTCCGTTTCTGTTTCTGGTTCTGATGATCCTTGTGTGGATCATTCTGTTTCTGTTTCTGGTTCTGATGATCCTTGTGTGGATCATTCTGTGTCTATTTTTGCTTCTGATGGTTCTGATGTGAACCATTCTATTTTTGCTTCTGATGGTTCTGATCTCAAACATTCTATTTCTGCTTCTGATGGTTCTGATGTTAACCATCTTCTGATGATTCTGATGTAAATCATCATGTTTCTGCTTCTGATGATTCTAATGTTAATCATTCTATTTCTGCTTCTGATGATTCTGATAATCATCATGTTTTCTGTTTCTGATGATTCTGATCATCTTCCTATTTCCTGCCTCTGATGATTCTGATCATCATCCTGTTTCCTGCTTATGATGATTCTGATAATCATTCTGTTGTTTCTACTTCTGGTGATTCTAGCATGAACCATTCTGTGCTTCTTCTGATCAATTCTGGATGAAGTCTGGGCGAAGTCTGGGTTATTCAAAATTCAATTGTCATGCCATGTTCTGGTCATATTATCTTTTGGATTTCTTCTTGCTTTTGACAACTTATGGTCTGGAACAACTCTCCACATGGCAGGCTTCACAATAGTATGGTCCAAAGAATCTTATGATATTTATTCCCTCTGATATAATCCATCAAAGATATCTTCTGGTCACTTCTGGACAAGTATGGACTGTGTTGAAATTACACTGCCAGACTATGTTCTGATCAGTATAACTTCTTGATTGCTTCTGATATTTGAATCATTCTTGTTTGGAGCAATTCATATTATGACAGGCTTCCCTCTGGTGTTTTCCAGATGTTCTTCTGATTTTGTTTCTGTTTGATATAAGCCTCCAAAGTTATCTTCTAGTCGGTTTTAGACATTCTGGTTTATCTTCTGATAATTCCAGAAATGCATCTTCTGTAAATTCAGAATGTATCCTCTGATACATTCATCTTCTGATGGTTTTTACCGTAGTAATTCAAGTTCAAAATAAGATTCCATCAAGTGTATTTGTACACATCAAAACCCAGATTATTTAGAACCAACTTGGTTCCAACATCATTCTGTGTGGTTTCTGATGATTCTGGATGAATCATTCTGTGTTGTTTCTGATGATTCTGGATGCATCATTCTGTTGTTTCTGCTTCTGATGATTCTAGTTTGAATCATTCTGTTTTGCTTATGATGATTCTTGTGTGAATCATTCTGTTTTGCTTCTGATGATTCTAGTGTGAATCATTCTATTTTGTTTCTGATGATTCTGGTGTGAATCATTCTGTTTTGCTTCTGATGATTCTTGTGTGAGTCATTCTGTTTTGCTTCTGATGATTCTGGTGTGAATCATTCTGTTTTGCTTCTGATGATTCTGATTCTGGTACTATTTCTGATGTTGATCATTCTGGTTCTGTTTCTGATGTTGATCATTCTGGTTCTGTTTTTGATGTTGATCATTTTGGTTCTGTTTCTGATGTTGATCCTTCTGGTTCTGTATATGATGTTGATTATTTTGGTTCTGTTTTCTGATATTCTGGTGTTGATGATTCTGATTCTATTTCTGATGTTTTGGTGTTGGTGATTCTGATTCTGGTTCTGTTTCAGATGTTCTAATGTTAACCATTCTGATTCTGGTTCTGTTTCTAATGTTCTGATGTTAATCATTCTGATTCTGGTTCTATTCCTGATGTTCTAATGTTAACCATTCTGATTCTGGTTCTGTTTCTAATGTTCTGATGTTAATCATTCTCATTCTGGTTCTATTCCTGATGTTCTGATGTTAATCATTCTGATGCTGGTTCTGTTTCTGATGTTCTGACGTTGATCATTCTGGTTTTGTCTTCTGTATTCGACTATAGGCATGCTGTATTTGAATACAAAATGTTATAATTGCAGATTTTCACTAGTTTCAGCTTCTGTATTTGAATACAAGGGATTTGTATTCGAATATAGATTTGTGTTTTTCCAGAAACTCAGTTTTTAGCTTCTGTATTCGAATACAAGGAAGCTGTATTCGAATACAGATTCGTGTTTTCCCGAAAATCAAGTTTTAAACTCTGCCGTATGAATTTTCAAGTGTTGGGGAACTTCGAGAAGGATTAAAATGATTTAAAATGGAGTCCTTGATATAGTTTTGAAGAGGAGAGGATGATGTTTTGAAAACCCTTAATGATGTAGTGAAAAATGTTGATTTGTGCACTGAGACTGCCTCTGTATTCGACTACCAAGGGGCTGTAGTCGAATACAGAGTGTTAATTCTGCACTGTTTTGACTCCTGTATTCGAATACAGAGAGGCTGTATTCGAATACAGATTCGTATTTTCCAGAAAACTCAGTTTTAAACACTATTTTGTGAATTTTAAGAGTTGGGGGAAAGACTTATGATGATTAAGAATGGAATTGTGTGATAATTTAAAGTGTTAATGATTACTTGAATGTTTAATCATTGACGCGTTGATGATGATATTGATTATATTGAGATGTTTTGAAATATGATGGAAAGGCATGAATTTTTATGATTTTGCATACTATTTTCAGTGAAGAGAAAACATTGCATGTTCATGCATTGCATAGTCAGGTGGTACCCGCGATGGGCCACAGAGTTGTTGCGGTGACCGTGATGGGCCGCGAAGTTAAGTAGTAACCATAGTAGTGGGCTACGGAATGGCCGCGTGTTCGTGGTGGTCCATTCTATCTGTGCGAGGATTTAACTTCTGTGTATTTGGCCTGTGAGAGGCTAATACACGTGAATGTAGTAACCATGATGGGTTGTAGAGTGGCCGCGTGTTCGTGGTGGTCCATTCTATCCGGGCTACGGAATGGCCGCGTGTTCGTGGTGGTCCATTCAAATATGTTAAACGTGCTGGTCTGTTGAGCGACTGCATGAGTGCTGGTCTGTTGAGCGACTGCACTAGGTGCTGATCTGTTGAGCGATTGCACCTTGGTCTTGAGGGCCGTTAAAGTCAAACATATTGTGCTGGTCTGTTGAGCGACTGCACCTTGGCGATTCCAAGAAAATTGTATACATGAGCATATACATATTGCATTGAGAGATTGACCGGTGGGTCACGATTGGATTATGATGATGAGTGGAAATTGAATGTGTATGAGTACTGTTCAGAATCTGAATTTCTGATTTAATAATTGTGATTTGTTGAGGTGTTGTTTGTACTTACCATATATTTCATAATAATTGGCTGCTGTTTTGAAAAGGCATATATGTCATTAAATTTCAAATGAGCATTATTATTTTCCTCATCATTGTCATATATTATGCCATGAATATATGTGTTGTCGTGAGATATATGCTATGTGCTTATTTGTTAATTTCGATCGGTGACCCTTGCTATTATATTGTGGACTTTGGGCTTTGCTCTCAGATGTTACCCGAACCCGTCCTACCGACGGATACACTAACGACAGAAGCGTCGTTAGTTTCCCTTGATCTTTACGTACGGAGTCTACGTGGACAATGTAGAGGGACAAACGGTTGGCTGAAGACGAGACTTATAGAGGATACGGTGGAGACCGTGCTACTGTAGCTTAGTGCATGATCAGTCTAGACTTTTGTATAGGGTCTTGAGTTTTGGGAAATGTAATTTTATTTTGGGAATTAATGTATTACTTTTTCCGCTGTATTATTCTGTACTCTGACACTGATTGTGTGATAACCTTTGAAATGAACTGATTTATTTTAATTCCCTTGATATTAATTTTGGAAAACTCATTTTAATTATTTAAAAAAAAAAAATACACCTGCGCCGTGTTTTAAACTCGGGGTGTTACATTTTGCTTCTGATGATTCTGGTGTGAATCATTCTGTTTTGCTTCTGATGATTCTGGTGTGAATCATTCTGTTTTGCTTTTGATGATTCTGGTGTGAATCATTCTGTTTTGCTTCTGATGATTCTGGTGTGAGTCATTCTGTTTTACTTCTGATGATTCTGGTGTGAATCATTCTGTTTTGCTTTTGATGATTCTGGTGTGAATCATTCTGTTTTGCTTCTGATGATTCTGGTGTGAGTCATTCTGTTGTTCGTACTTACCACATACTTCATAATAATTGGCTGCTGTTTTTGAAAAGGCATATATGTCATTAAAATTTCAAATGAGCATTATTATTTTCCTCATCTTTCTTCCCTTCTGCCTCAGACTCATGTACATCTCCTCCAACCACTGGGTTGGGAGTCACCACACCTACGGTGGCCTCCATCTCAACCCTTCCAACGACTGAAATTAACAATTAACACATAGCATGATTTACATCAGAACCATCAGAAGCAGAAACAGGATGATTAACATCAAAATCATCAGAAGCAGAAACAGGATGATTAACATCAGAATCATCAGAAGCAGAAACAGGATGATTTACATCAGAATCATCAGAAGCAGAAACAGGATGATTTACACCATAACTACAATGATGCGAAAGTATTTGGATGTGCATGTTTTTCATTCTTAAGGCTCTACAACTCCTATAAACTAGCTTTCATATCTTAATAATGTATTTTCCTCGGTTACTCCTCCTACTAGAAAGGGTTACAAGTGTCTCAATCCTAATGGTAGATTCTACATTTCAAAGGATGTATTTAAGGAAAGCTTATTTCCTTACTCTATATATTTTTCTAAATCCAAACCCACTTCCTCATCTACTAATAACCTCACACAAGCATCATCCATTCCCTTACAAATTTGTCACACCCAAACTCAATCCCAACCAATGTTTCATTGAATAACCTTACCATTTACCTTCACCCTCATCATCCCCTCTCATCCCATATGTCCTCTTCACCATCTATATCGTCTTTACTAACACAAGAGTCACCTGTTCTATCCTTATCATTACTTCCAACATCTTATCCATCTCCTCCTACACATCAAACTACATCTCAAACATCTACCTCCACTATTCCAATCTTCAATTGCTATGCAGACTAGAGCCAAGAATGGTTTTGTGTTACCTCATTTGAATCTTACTCTTCTTGTCACACATATGGAACCAACCATTGTCCAATAATCCCTTAATTTACCTTAATGAATCATCATTGCAATGTTCAATTCTTTATTTCTCAATCCCAGAGTAGACACATAAAACCAATGAATCCAATATCATATATTGGTCCATTTTATCATGGACATGCATTTCCATGATCTCACTCTGTTGAATGGCCCAAGACATAAATCCTATTATGAACAAGGATTAAAGAAGAATTACAAGAAAGATTCATGAATGATTCTTGATAAAACTCCTTCAATGGTGTTAGAACCCACCTTCTTTGAGTTTCTCTACTAGGGCACAAGTCTCCAAACTTCAAAATAGCCAAAAAAATCCCTAGAATGTGAGAAAAACGCATTTTTATACATTCTTTTGTGCGTCATTTTCCCAATACGTGCTAGGGGACCCTCCAGCGCTTCTAGACAGAAGTAGAATGTCAAAATACTGTAGAAAGGCGCCCCAGGTGCCACTAAAACCGTAACACTCGTATTTTGGGACCAACTAATGGACCCAATGTCAAACATTGGCCAATTCTAGCATGGCCATGCATTTCCATGGTCTCACTCTATTGAGTAGCCCAAAACATAAATCCTATTATGTAGGATGGACTATTCCTATCTATATCACTCACACCCCTCCATATGAGTTATTATAGGCTCAATAACCATATGATTGTCCTGTTGTAGACAACATTTGATCTTGGATTTTTGTAAAGGTTTACACCATCTTATATACACAAGTCATCTCATTGCATAACATCAAAAAAACCTTTTGTCTACATTTTTGTTCTAAAATCTTTTTCACGTGTTAAGATACTTTTGTTGCATTTTACATTGAAAACTTGTTTTCTTGCATCAAAACATTTTTATAAACTAGACATTCTCATTTTCACTCCACGGTTCATTCCATTATGTAAGACTCTTAATTTTCTAAAATCTAATTTATGCAATTTTAGTGTTTTTTGTGTTGAATTGCTTAGGCTATTAGCCCAATTTTTATTTTATGAAATTAAGTATCAAAAATATATTTTGTTAGAGTTAATAATATGTTTAATATATATATATATATATATATATGGAGACGCGATTAAAATTATTTATTAGAGTATAATTTAATTAAGTTACGGAGAATTTTTTATCGACAAAAATTTTAAAATGTCACATGTTACTGATAAATTCATCTGTCAATTGAGTTGCAACGAGAGTAGATATTTTTATTAAATTAGATTAAGAAGTGAGTGTTGTGATGTGTGTAAGAGTGATGATTTTAGTTAAAACCTAAATATTTTAATTATAAGAATTCTTTCTTTTTGTAAGTTAAAAAAAAAAGAACCCAACCTTTTAAAAGGCATAAGTGATTCCCCCTCTCTGGAATTTCTCATTTTGCTTCCTCCGTCTATTCTTCTTTCTTTTTTTTTAGACAAAAAAATAGTGTGTTGGTGCTTTGGAAACACACAAAACCTCCATTTTTGGTCAACATCAAAACCTTATTTGAAGAAACTTTTTAAAGACAAAATTTTCCCCTCCTCATTGTGAAGCTTTCAAGAAAACTCACTTGAGGTAAACTTTCTTTTCACTTCCCCATTTACATGAAAATAGTGAGCTTGATTGTTATGGGAAAAAAAATGAAATTTTAGTTCTTTAACAAACTATTGATTGATTTTTTTTTTAAAAAAGGGGGTCATGTGTTCTTCTATTTTGGTGTTTGTGTTGGATAGAAATGATAAGTTTTTTTGGAGTGTTTTTGTTGCAAAATTTCTTGTTCTAAAATAAATGATTTTTCTTCTTGAGTTATTAATCCTTCTTCATGCTTGTGTTGTTGTTGTTATTTTTAATTTCATTTTGCTTGAGTTATTAATGTTTGTGTTGTTGTTGTTTTTAATTTCATTTTGCTTGTTACTTTGTTTTAAAAATGTTGAATTATAAGTGTTAGTAACTTGAATAAAAAAAATTGATTTTTGATGTGTCTGAGTTATGTAATGGGTTGTTTTCAAATAAATGAGTTTGAGCTGAAGTTGAAACTTTACAAAAAATTTAGAGTTGTGAAAAAGTTCAAATTTTAACTAAGTTAGAGAGTTTGAGCAAAAAGTTAGAGTATGAAATTAATATGTTTGAGTTAAAAATGTTACTCTTTTAATTACTCTTGGACTTAGTTTAAAGAAAAGGTTTAGAGTACTTTATTAACTCAAATTTTTGTGCTCTAACGGTGAGTGGTATAACTTGAAAGATAAAAGGATTTAATTTTGGAATTATGATGTGGTTAGATAAATTTTGGTGGTGAACAAATTTTTATAAATCTTTATGTTTATGTAGTTAGCTCCTTGAGTCTCGAAAAGGAATCGAGATTGTTGACACCGAGTTAGCGGTGGGAAAACTCTGAGATATTAATGTTGTTGTGGTGATTACAGAAAAATGATTTTTCTTAGCTTATATCTTTCCAAAAAATAGTTGTTATGATTGATGATCAAGAATGTATACATGTGGTTATCAAATATTTGAACTTGTGTTTTAAGGAAAATTAGTGAATTATGGATTCAAGTTTTTATATGTGTACTTTCAATCTTTAGAAAAGTTTGCTTGATTTTAATTTAAGTTTCAAGTTTATAAAATAAAGGTTAAAGTCTTGAGTTAGAATTTCATTTTTTTTAAGATTCCAAGTTTCATGAATTAAAATACAAGCTTTGTTGATAAGAAAAAAAACTATATATAATATATTTTGAATGGAATGAAACTATTTCAAAAAGTTAGAACTTTGAAACTAGAAAAACATTTATTGATATTCTTGTGTGTTGTTAAGTTGTTATGAGGTAAATACTTTGATTGAACATTTAGTCTTTAAAAATATAGTAGATCAAACTTGTAGTTATTTGAAAGGAAAAAGAATGAGTTATCACAAATTTGAGAAAATTTGTGGTTGTGTGAAAAATTTTGAGAAAAATAATTTAAGACGTTTCGAATGATTGTTAGTGAATTCTTTAAAAAATTGAAGGATGTTGATTTCTAAAAATATGTTTTTATATGCTGAAAGTGGGTATTGTGAATAATAATACTATTAGTTCTTACTCATTGTAAACTCTTTTAATGAAATATACTCTAAGGGGGTTAGGAGTAAGAAAAGGGTTGTAAGTGTTGGAACCAAGTTGGTTCTATACTTAGAATTTTGATGTTTACAAAAGTACTTTTATGTAATCTTATTTTTGACTTAGAATAATAATGAAAAATGCCACCAGAAGATGACGTCACCAGAGGCAGAAGATGACGTCACCAGAAGATAAAATCAGAAGCAGAAGATGAGGACACCAGAGGATAAAATCAGAGAATGACACCAGAGGATACACCTCCAGAAGATAACAGAGGATGTCATCAAAGGAAAAATATGAAAGGACAAATAACATCATTAGAGGATATCTTTTTTGGTCCAGATTAGAAGGAAGCACAGTTCAAAAGGAGACCTGGTCCAGACCAGATGAAAGCTTGTCAGAGGGAGACTTGGTCCAGACCAGAAGGAAACATAAGTCAAACTTGGTCCAGACTTAATCCTGACCAGAAGATAGCTTGGTCGTGAATATAAGATTTAATCCAGACTTAATCCAGACTTGGTCCAGACTAGAAGATTTGATTGTCCAGAACATAAGACTTAGTCCAGATTTAATCCAGACTTGATCTAGATCAGAGGATAAATGTCCAAATTAAAAGATCAATGGTCCAGATTAAAATATCATAAGTCCATATTTAATTCAGATTCAATCCAGACTCAGTCCATACTTGGTCGAGATCAGAGGGTAAATGTTCAAATTAAAAGATCAATGGTCCAGATTAAAGTATCATGATCCAGTGTTGGCCGAGATCAGAGGATCACATAATTGGCGTAGATCAGATTACATAGTCCAGAGTTGGTCGAGATCAGAGGATCATACGGTCCAGATTTTAATCATGATGAAAATTAGTGAAGACTTGATTAAATTTTGATAGAAATTTGATCAAAGTATTAAGGGGATTTGATACAAAAATAAATTGAAGTCTTGGAGGGAATTTAAAAGCAATTGGTGGGAAGAAAGATACGGTCCAGAATTAAACAAGAATAGGATTGACCAAAGTTATTTTCAAAACAAATCTGAAGCAAGAGAATCTGGCCAAGTTATTTTTGCAAGAGAATCTGGACAGATACAGCTCGAATTTGATCATGGAAGAAACCATAATTTTCATCTATAAAAGGAGGCTCAAGGCAGAAGACTTTGTAATCGAAAATCAGTAAAAGAGCCATAAACTTCTAGAGGCAAACACTCGAGTTTTCAGTGAGGTTAATTGTGAGTATCAGCTTTCCAAAAGCAAGTACTCTTGTTTTTCGTTCCCTTGTGTCAGATCTATATTGTTGAAGTAGAGTCTACAATCTAAAGAGTCAGAAGAAGTAGCAGGTGACATAACAATTAGATTTAAGATGTTGAAATCCCTTCTGCAATCCGGGGTTGTCAGATTGGTAGGAGAATACTTAACTTGTGATGTCAAGGTGTTGTGTTCCTCAAAAGTCTAGGATTGTTAGACTGTTTGGGAAACCTGACTTGGAGGGCCAGTAGTTCTGTTGTAATTCAGAGGTTTTGAATTAGTGGAAAAATCCTTCAAGGTGAACAGACTGTATGTAGCCTAGTTAATGATGAACCATGATAAATCTTTGTGTTGATTATTTTACTTTATCCGTTACTAATTCTGCTTTCTTATATATCAGATTTTAAATAATCATCAAAAACAGAAAAAGAATTCAAGTATTACAAACACAATTCAAACCCCCTTCTCGTGTTTGCACCTTCAATTGGAATCAGAGCTCGATCTCAAGTATGAGCACTTAACAGTGTTTGAGGAAAGGTCCAAGGGGGTTCAACATGTCAGAATCCAAAGAAGAATTTGGAGGCAACATCAACAGGCCACCACTGTTTGATGGAGATCACTTTGAACACTAGAAGGACAGAATGAAAAGATTTTTCATATCCCACGATTCTGATCTCTGGACCTTGGTAGTCAAAGGCTACATTGCACCCACTATACCAGGAGATGAAACTGGTCAAGAACTGGATGTAGCAGATATGAGTCCCAACCAAAGGAAGTTATACAAGCTGCATCACAAGTCCAGAACCATCGTAATCAATGCTATCACATTTAAAGAATTTGACAGATGCACCAACAAGGAAATAGCAAAAAGCATCTATGACAATCTGGTTCTGACCTATGAAGGAAGTCAACAGGTTCAAGAGGCAAAGGCAAACATACTGGTCAAACAGTATGAGCTGTTCAAGATGGAAGAGGATTAATACATTGAAGCAATGTTCTGCAGCTTCCAGATTTTGGTATCAGGTTTAAAAGTATTAAAGAAAAGCTACACCACTGCAGATCATGTAAAGAAATCCTCAGAAGCTTACCAGCCAAATGGAGACCAAAGGTTACTACAGTATAGGAAGCCAGAGATCTGAATACCCTCAGGTCTCATGAAATAGAGCTGGAAGCAGATGAACCAAAGAAGAAGACTTTAGCCCTTAAGTCAAAATAGAAGAAAGCTGCAAAGGTTGTGTCAGAATCAGAGGATAGTGATTATGAAGATTATGATATTGCTTACATAACCAAGCAGATTGCAAAGATGTGGCAAAAAAGAAAGAAGAACGCTCATAGGAAAAATGGCAAATATTCCAACAGAGGAAAAGAAGAAGCTGACAAGATAAGCATCATCTGCTATGGATGCAATGAACCTGGACATATCAAGTCAGAATGTCCAAACATGGAGAAAGGAAAGCATCACAAGAAAGGTTTCCGATTCAAGAAGAAGGGTCTAAAAGCAGAAGGTAAGAAGAATGGACAAATCATTCATTCTGACAAGTCTGGAAGCACATCAGAGGAAGCAGTATTGGCTCTGATGGCACATACCAATTCAAGTTCTGGATCCAGCACAGACTCTAGAACTGATTCAGAAGATGAAAACAAAGAGGTATTGTCATATCTTACTAAATCTGAATTAATTACTACTCTTAAAGACTTTCTAAATGTCAACAACAAGATGTCTTTAAAACCGAAAACTCTTTGGGAAGAAAAGAAAATTCTAACCAATGAAGTATAAATTTTAAAGAATCAGAATGTTAGAGTTTGCAACTGAAAACACTAATTTTAAAACTGAAGTTGCCAGACTCAATTCTGAAAATCTAACTCTCAAAAGTAATATTTGCTATACTTCTAATACTGTTTGTGAATCTAATATGCATGAACAAGCTTTTCAAAACTTTTTTGCAAATGGTATGGAAAGAAGTAAGTATGCATCCATGATTTATGGAATCAGTAACAATGGTAAGAGGGGAATAGGTTTTACTGAATCTGTTACTGAAATTAAATCTGCTCATTCTAATGTTCTGTGTATTATTTGTGCTAAAAAGGGTCATTCTAAATTGTCTTGTCCTATGATAAAATCTGGGAAAGACAAGAGACCTGTTAAGTCTAACAAACCTGGACCCAACCAGTTTTGGGTACCAAAGAACAAAATTGTTTATGTTTCAGATATTCTGAGTAACTAGAAGGAAACACCAATCATGGTGCCTGGTCAATGGATGCTGGCAATGCACAAACAGAAAAAGGTGTATGTTCCAGTTTTCACCAGACAGAAGCAAAATGAGTCTGATAAAAGAAGGTATGGTCAGTACAATTCACACCAGAATCAGAACCAGAACCCGAACCAGAACCAGAACCAATATGAGTATCAGAGGTTCAGCCACAAACAGTAGAATCACACACATCAGCTTCAGTATTACCAGAAGAAGCAAAATTACCAGAATCACCATAAGCTCCAGAATCACCAAAGGAACATGGTGTATCAGCAGAAGCAGAATCAAGGGAACAGTTCAACTAGTCTGAACAAGCCAGAAACAGAACTGGCTCTGAAGGCTCGTACAGAATCTAATTACAGCACTGACTCTGACTCTAACGGTGAAGTATCAGAAGAAGAAATGTTTGATCTGCAACACAAAGCATGGTATCTGGATAGTGGATGCTCCAAGCATATGACTAGAGACAGATCAATGTTCCAGAAGTTGACTATGAAGAAAGGAGGCAAGGTTTCCTTTGGAGGAAACCAGAAAGGTCAGATAATTGGTACAGGCACAGTTGGTAACAGTTCTTCTTCCTTATCTATTAAAAATGTTTTATTAGTTAAAGGTCTAAATCACAATCTGTTAAGCATTAGTCAGCTAAGTGACTGCAAGTATGATGTTGTGTTTAATCAGAAAACCTACAAGGCTGTTAGTCAAAAAGATGGATATGTTTTGTTCACTGGTGTTAGGCAGAATAATGTCTATAAGATAGATCTGTTTAGTCTAGTTAAGCAGAAAGTTAAGTGTCTTTTATCTGTTAGGGAGGAAAATCTGATTTGGCACAAAAGGTTAGGCCATGCAAACCCTAGGCTGGTATCTGAATTAAGTAAACTTCAGCTAGTGAGAGGTCTCCCCAAACTAAGTACCAAATCTGAGATTCTGGGTGAAGCATGTCAAAAAGGTAAACAGACCAAAAGCTCTTTTAAACCTAAAAACTATATTTCTACTTCACAACCTCTTGAACTGCTTCATTTAGATCTGTTTGGTCCTGTTCAAACTGCATCCCTTAATGGTAAGAAGTATGGGTTTGTCATAGTTGATGATTACTCAAGGTGGACTTGGGTAAAGTTTCTGAGAAACAATGATGAATCCCACAAGGTATTTATTTCTTTCTGTAATCAAGTTATAAATGAAAAAGGTTTTAAAATCATAACTTT
The DNA here is from genome assembly GCA_037974295.1 of Cicer cuneatum. NCBI lineage: Eukaryota > Viridiplantae > Streptophyta > Magnoliopsida > Fabales > Fabaceae > Cicer > Cicer cuneatum. The sequence continues at coordinate 47,708,687 of JBBPBO010000001.1, forward strand.
TAGAAGTGATCATGGAGGTGAGTTTGAGAACAGGTACTTTGAAGAATTTTGTGATGAGAATGGTATCTCTCACAACTTCTCATCCCCCAGAACACCTCAACAGAATGAAGTTGTTGAAAGGAAGAACAGGTCACTGTAGGAGATGGCCAGAACCATGCTGAATGACATGAATGTTGCTACCTACCTAAGGGTAGAAGCTGTCAACACTGCATGCTACATCCAGAACAGAGTTTACATCAGGTCTATTCTAAACAAAACTCCTTATGAACTGTGGAAAGGTAAGAAACCTGATATTTCCTATTTCAAACAGTTTGTCTGCATTTGTTATATGTTAAACACTAAGGATAATCTTGCAAAATTTGATTCCAGATATCAAAAGTGTACCTTCATTGGTTTTTCTGAGAGATCAAAAGCTTATAGAGTGTTTAATAAAGAAACTAACAATGTGGAGGAGTCTATACACATTTAGTTTGATGACAAACAACTTGACTCTGAAAAGTCAAAGCAAGATGAGGAAATTGCAGGTTTACCAGAAGCACAGGAAGCAGGAGCATATCAAACAATAGAACCAGAGAAAGAAAATGATGAAAGCAAATTCGAAGATAATGATGAACCTGAAGACAAGTCAGAAGGAAAGAATGGGTGGAAGTACAAGTCTTCACATCTAGAAACACTGATTATTGGAAGTGCAGTTGAACCATTGAAAACCAGATCATCACTTAAAGAAACAAGTCTATTTGGTTTACTTTCTACCATTGAATCAACTACTGTTGATGAAACATTGGCAGAAGAAGGATGGATTCTTGCAATGTAAGAAGAGCTGAATGAGTTTGAAAGGAATGATGTTTGGGATCTGGTGTCCAGATCTCACAAAAATATCATTGGAACCAAGTGGGTGTTCAGGAACAAACTCATTAAAAAAGGTGAAGTAGTCAGGAAAAAAGATAGGCTTGTGGCACAAGGATACAGTCGGCAAGAAGGCATTGATTACACTGAGACTTTTGCTCCAGTGGCCAGGTTAGAAGCAATTCGTATCCTACTCTCTTTTGCTACAAATCATGATATTACTTTGTATCAAATGGATGTCAAAAGTGCTTTCTTAAATGGTTATATAAGTGAGGAAGTCTATGTCAAACAACCCCCAGGTTTTGAAAGTTCTGATTTTCCAAACCATGTTTTTAAACTTAAAATATCTTTATATGGTTTAAAACAAGCACCTAGGGCATGGTATGACAGACTTAGCAATTTCTTACTTAAAAATCAATTTGATAGAGGCCAAATAGATAACACTTTGTTTAGAAAATCCATTAAAGATGATATTCTGATCATTCAAGTTTATGTTGATGATATTATCTTCGGATCCACTAATGGCACTCTCAGCCAAGAGTTTTTTGATTTGATGCAACAAGAGTTTCAGATGAGCATGATGGGAGACCTTAAATTCTTCCTAGGAATTCAGATTCAGCAAGGCAAAACATGTATACTCATTCACCAATCTAAGTACACTAAAGAACTTCTCAAAAAGTTCAAGATGAGTGATAGTAAGCCTATGGCCACCCCCATGCACCCCACCTGCTCACTTGAAAAAGATGAATCCAGCCAAAAGGTAGACCAAAAAACATACAGAGGTATGATTGGATCCCTTCTTTACCTAACTGCTTCTAGACCTGACATTTTGTTTAGTGTTTGTGTTTGTGCTCATTTTCAAGCTGACCCTAGGGAATCCCACTTAACTGCTGTCAAAAGAATCCTTAGATACCTTAAAGGAACCACACATCTTACCTTGCTCTACAAGAAAACCCCATCTTACAAACTAGGTGGTTTTTGTGATTCTGATTATGCTGGAGACAAATTAGAGAGAAAAAGCACAAGTGGCAACTGTACGTTTCTAGGTGATAATCTTATTTCTTGGTCAAGCAAGAGACAAAGCACCATTGCCATGTCAACAGCAGAAGCTGAATACATATCAATAGTAGGATGCAGTTCACAATTAATCTGGATGAAACATCAGTTGGAAGACTACAACATCTTTGAAACCAACATCCATTTGTTATGTGACAATACTTCAACCATAAACCTAACCAAGAACCCTATCCTACACTCTAGAGCCAAGCACATTGAAATCAAACATCACTTTATCTGAGACCATGTTCAAAAGGGAACAATAAGCATCCAGTTTGTAGACACAGATCATCAATGGGCTGATATCTTCATGAAACCATTGCCTGAAGATCGATTTGAGTTCATCAAGAAGCATCTCAACATAATTTCCATATCTGACTAGATCAAGTAGCCTTTTTAGAGGAGTATTTTTTTAAATTTTTTTTGTCTTTTATTTTCTATTATTTTTTTTTGTACTCTGTAAAAAAAAAGTCTTTTTGGATAATGACAAAAAGGGGGAGGAAAGTAAGAGAGAAAAGGAGAAAAAGTTGAAAAGGAGAGGAGAAAAGAAAGAGTGAAATAAAGAAGGAGTTGAAAAGGAGAGGTAACAAGGAGAGTGAAATAAAGAAGGAGTTGAAAAGGAGAAGTGATTAGAAGAAAAGAAAGAGTGACAAAAGAAGGAGTTGAAAAGGAGAGGAAACGTATGAGGCATTAGACTTAGGGGGAGAAGCTTGATCTGAGAGGGAGCCTGACAAAATAAGTTATAAAAAATACAAGGTTTTGTCATCATCAAAAAGGGGAGATTGTTGGAACAAAGTTGGTTCTATACTTAGAATTTTGATGTTTACAAAAGTACTTTTATGTAGTCTTATTTTTGACTTAGAATAATAATGAAAAATGCCACCAGAAGATGATGTCACCAGAAGATAACATCAGAAGCAGAAGATGAGGACACTAGAGGATAAAATCAGAGAATGACACCAGAGGATACACCTCCAGAAGATATCAGAGTGTAACACCTCGTGTTTTAAATAGCGCGAGTGTATTTTTTTTTCAACCAAAATAAATAATAGAATTTTCAGAATTAATTCAAAAGAACTAAAATAAAATTAAGTCATTTCTTAAAATAATTCGTTGTAATCCAAAACGACAAAAGTAATTAATTAATTACACCATGCTTATAACCAAGTAAGATAATTTTGGGATATTGATCATCATAATATACCAAAATAAAAATACATCAAAACTATAACCTGGACCCACCAAAACATTATCAGAGTGCGGAAAAAAAGTCTAATCTGATCATGCACTAAAACTACAGTAGCACGGTTTCCACCGCATCCTCTACAAGTATCGTCTTCACCCCAGTTGTCCGTCCCTCTGCGTTGTTCACAAATACTCCGTACGTAAAGATCAAGGAAGACTAACGATGTTTCCATCGTTAGTGTAACCGTCGGTGGTACGAGTTTGGGTATCATCTAAAGGCAAAGCCCAATTTTCCACAATAATTGTAAAGGGTCACCGACCGAAATTAACAATTACTACATAACATTTATGTCAAAAATAACAAGTATATTCATGACATGTTCCAATGCTTATGACAACAAGAATGAATAAGTATGCTCACTTATTAAAATGTATGACATCGACACTTTTGGATACACAAACAGTTTAACATATAAGTCATGTTGCAAGTACAAATACGATCAACAATCACAACAATTCATTTGGCACTTAGAATTCATAAAATACTTGCACACATCAATTCCCACTCAGCAATTCTTATCAAATCATGACTCACACAGGTCAACCATCCTAATGCATTATGTATATGCCAATGTACTCAACTCATCACGGATAGAATAGACTGTCTAATACACGCGGAACTACTCTACAACCCATCACGGTTACTACATTTACGTGTATTAGCCTCTCACAGGCGAAATACACAAAAGTTAAATCCTCACACGAATAGAATGGACTGTCTAATACACGCGGAACCACTCAAACATGCATTTACAGCCCTAAATGCAATCTAGAAAGTTGGAAGGTGCCCCTTACCTTAGTTCTATTTTCTTACTCGTTTACGTTACCGCAACAAAAGCCGACGAAACTCCCGCTTGCGTCGTGTTACACCCCGAGTTTAAAACACAGCGCGAGTGTATTTTTTTTTAAACGAATAGATAAATAAAAGAGTATTCAGAATTAGTTTCAAGGGAATTAAAATCAATTCAAATTAAATATCATTCGACATCGTAATCCAAAATAATAGGTAATTAAGCAACAACATCACGATCAATCGAATGAGATATTTTTGGGAAATTGATCTTTATAATATACTAAAATAAAGATACATCAAAGCTGGATTCTCAATCCACCAAAATTATTATCAGAGTGCGGAAAAGTTTTACAATAATTCCCAAAATAAATATTTACAACCACTTAGCTCAAAATCCTATACATAAGTCTAAACTGATCATACACTAAGCTATAGTAGCACGGTCTCAACCGTATCATCCACAAGTCTTATCTTCACCCAGCTGTCCATCCCTGTACGTAGCCCACAATGTAAAGATTAAGGAAAATTAACGACGTTCCCTGTCGTTAGTGTGACCGTCGGGGGTACGGGTTCGATTAACATCTGAGGGCAAAGCCCAATTTTCCACAATAATTGTAAAAGGTCACCGACCGAAATTAACAAATACCACATAGCATTTATATCAGCAATATCAGACATATTCATGGCACATCATAAAACAATGATGATAAATAAGGATGCTCAATTTTGAAAATACATGACATTTGTACATTTTCAAACATCAACCAATTTAATATGAAAATCATGTTGTAAGCACAAACATCAATTCAATAATCACACCAATTCATCATAAATTCCAGATTTCGAAAACTACTTACACACACAACAATTTTCAACCATCATCATATCACCAAAACGTGACCCACCGGTCAATCACCCCAATGCAATATGTATATGCTCATGAAAACATCCTCTTGGATTCACCAAGGTGCAGTCTCTCAACAAACCAGCACATTTACAAATGTAAGACTTTAACGACCCTCAAGACCAGGTTGCAATCGCTCACAGATCAGCACCAGTGCAGTCGCTCACAGACCAGCACTCGTGCAGTCGCTCACAGACCAGCACGTTTGACATAAACCAAGGTACAATCGCTCACAGATCAGTACCTAGTGCAGTCACTCACATACCAGCACTCGTGCAATCGTTCACAGATCAGCACGTGGTTGCGCATTTCAGGGTACAGACGCTCACAGTCCAGTACCAGTGCAGTCGCTCACAGACCAACACTCGTGCAATCGCTCACAGATCAGCACGTGGTTGCGCATTACTCTATGGCCCATCGCGGGTACCACATGACTATGCTATGCATGAGTATGCAGTGTTTCATGCATTTCCATCATTTTTCAAAACATTTCCACTCAATCAATATCATCATCTACACATCAATGACTAATCATTTAAGCAAACATTATCACTTTGCATTACCTCAAGGTTCCACTCTTAAATATCAAAAGTCTTTCCCAACCTCCCAAAATTCAGAACCAGTGTCTTAAAATTGCAATTTCTGGAAAAACGAATCTATATTCGAATACAGCTTCATTGTATTCGAATACAGAAGCCAAACAGGGTAGAATCAACACGCTGTATTCGAATACAGACTCCTTGTATTCGAAACTGAGGCTTTCCAAGCGCAAAAGTCAGAATTTCCACAACTTCAGTAAAGTCTCAAAAACTTCATCACCACCACTTCAAAACTATCACAAAAATTCCATTTTTATTCACCACCAACCTTCCCAAGGTACCCCAACACTTAAGGTTTATAAAACAATGTTTAAAACTTGAATTTCTGAAAAACACGAATCTGTATTCGAATACAGCTCCCTTGTATTCGAATACAGAAGCTAAAACAGTGAAAAATCAGCATTCTGTATTCGAATACGAGGTTGTCGTTGTCGAATACAGATGCGAAGTCAGTGGCAAAAGTTGCAAATCTGTATTCGACTACAGAGGGTCGTAGTCGAATACAGATGCTAAGTCAGAAGCAAAATTGACAAATCTGTATTCGACTACAGAGGGTCGTAGTCGAATACAAGTTCAAAAATCTGAAGAAAACAGAAGCTTTGCAGGCTGTATTCGAATACACTCAAGCCGTATTCCAATACACCTTCGAATTTAGTGAAATTTTCCTAAGACATCAACACATTTTCAAAACCTTTTCCTTTGAAAAACCAACCAAAACCCTAGAATCATAATTACCACTCTTTATAAACTTCAACACTCAGAACATTTTTCATTAAACATCAACAACAGATTTTCTAGAAAAACACTTCCACCATTTCAAATCTCTTTTCTTTGAAACCACCATCAACACCAGATTGTTTAACAAAGCACAACAATAACACAGAATCACTAAAACCAGAAAGTCAACCACAAAACAATATCACACAACCTAACTCAAGCATTTGGATCATCTCCAATACAACACCAACCAAATCATCATTCAACACCACAGAATGATTTCTTACTCAACATAACAAACAATACATCATCAACACAACAACACAATAAATTCCTTCACTGAAAACAGCAGGAACATCAAAACAGTTTGATTTCCAAAACATAACACAATGTTTTTCACAAACATAACCCAATAATCATTCATCACTCATGCATTTACAGCCCTAACTGCAATCTAGAAAGTTGGAAGGTGCCCTTACCTTAGTTACGTTCTCTTACCTCGTACGCTTCTGCGAAAAAAGTCGACGATACTCCCGTTTTGCGTTTGCCGCTACGAAAGTTAGTTCTTTAGCTCCGTAACGATCAGAGGGATAACTTTCGTACTCGAAACTTTCTGATTCGACACTCAGATTTTCAAGAAAGATGACTTTTGAGTAAACTGTTTTTCTTCACCAACACTCAAAAAATTTAGAAGAAGATGATAAAGCAGAAACTGGCGCAGTCGTGGAAAGAAGAAAAAGCTTCTCACTTAAATATCCACCTAAAAGCAGACTGACACAGCAGAGGAAAGAAGAAATTTGTTTCTTTCTTAATAAATATCTGTAGGTATATGCCACCTCACCCAACTCTTATAATAATATCTCTTTTGATCCTCCCGCACTTAACCCGTCTCATCGCAATTAGCAAAGAATATCTTAATTAACGGCCCGATAATTTAATTACTCGAAATTAAATTAATTCGTCCATTATCCAATAATTTTAATTCCACCTCCAAAACAAATATATATATATATATATATATTTACACAAAACATACATATATTGAATATTTTACAAATATTCCCAAACATACATATATTAAATTTAAGGGTCTTACATTACTACCCCCCTTAAATTAGTTTTGTCCTCAAAACTACATGTCGTTAAACAAATGAGGATGTTGTTCCCTCATCTTACTCTCTAGTTCCCAAGTCGCGTCTCCAGTAGTCGGATTCCAAATCACTTTGACTAGTGGGACTTCCTTGCTCCTCAACTGTTTAATCTTCCTGTCCTCAATTCTTACAGGGAATACTTCAAATGACAGGTTATCCTTCAGCTGAATTGTGTCTGGTTCGATCACATGTGACGGATCTGAAATGTATTTCCTTAACTGCGACACGTGAAATACGTTGTGAATATTGGACAACATTGGAGGTAAAGCAATCCGATACGCCAATGGTCCAATACGTGCAGTAATCTGGTATGGTCCAATAAATTTCGGAGTCAATTTTATGGATTTAATAGCCCTGCCCACTCCAGTTGTAGGCGTGACTCTTAGAAATACATGATCGCCTTGCTGGAATTCCAAAGGTCTGCGACGCTTGTCGGCATAACTCTTTTGACGATCCTGTGAAATCTTCATTTTCTCTTGTATCCTCTTGACTTTTTCTGTAGTTTGTTCCACCATCTCAGGTCCAACAATCATACTTTCTCCGTCTTTATACCAACATAAATTCGTTGGACACTTGCGTCCATACAATGCTTCATAGGGTGCCATTCCAATGCTCGCGTGAAAACTGTTGCTGTAGGTGAACTCAATCAATGGCAGTACATCATCCCAACTTCCTCTGTCATCCAATATGCATGCTCTTAATAGATCATCCAAGGACTGATTAGTTCTCACGGTTTGTCCATCTGTTTGTGGATGGTAAGCTGAACTCAATTTCAGTTTTGTTCCCAACGCTTCATGCAACGCTCCCCAAAAGTGAGATGTGAACTTTGGGTCACGGTCTAATACAATACTCGATGGGACTCCGTGCAATCTCACAATCTCAGCGATGTAGATTTCTGTTAGCTTATCTACCTTATAATTGGTCTTTACCGGCAAGAAATGTGCAGATTTTGTCAATCGATTTACTATTACCCAAATCGAATCATTCTTTCTTCTTGTCTTGGGCAATCCAGTTATAAAATCCATGGAAATGCTATCCCATTTCCATTCCGGTATATCCAAAGGATGCAACATTCCAGCAGGTCGTTGATGTTCCACCTTCGCTTTTTGACAAGTTAAACAAGCCAATACATACTCCGCTACGTCCCTCTTCATTCCTGGCCACCAGTAATTCTGTTTTAAGTCCTGGTACATCTTGGTCGCCCTAGGATGAATACTCAATTTGCTCTTATGAGCCTCTTCCAAGATCGTTCTTCTCATGTCTGCAACTTCCGGTACACAAATCCTTCCATTACATCTCAGAATATTATCTGTTCCAACCCTGAACTCAGTTGTATTACCTTGTACTATTAGGTTCCTCTTTTCTTGAATTAATGCATCATCTTGCAAGTTCGCAATCTCCTCAAGTAGTCCACTCGAAACTGTTATCATTCCACACATTAAAATTCCTGGTGCAAACTCTACGTCCAAGTGTAGATCTCTAAATGCTTCCCACAACTCTTGTTGTCTGGCCATTAACATTGAAGATACTGACACACTTTTTCTGCTCAATGCATCAGCCACTACATTGGCTTTTCAAGGGTGATACTGTAATGAAAAATCAAAATCTTTGAGAGTCTCCATCCATCTCCTCTGACGCATGTTCAATTCTTTCTGATCAAACAGATACTTCAAACTTTTATGGTCACTGAATACCGTGAACGTGCATCCACAAAGGTAGTGTCTCCAGACGTTTAATGCAAACACTACAGCAGCAAGCTCTAAATCATGAGTCGGATAGTTCCGTTTGTGAGTTTTCAATTGCCTTGAGGCGTAGGCGACAGCTTTCTGGTGTTGCATCAAAACACATCCCAGACCCTGGTGAGATGCATCACAATAAACCTCATATGGTTCCTCTAGTTGTGGCAAAACCAATACTGGTGAGGTTGTCAACTTTTCCTTAAGCAACTGAAAATTGTCTTCACACTTCTCTGTCTATGCAAACGGCTGATTCTTCCTGGTGAGTTGTGTCAAAGGAGCTACAATCTTAGCAAATCCCTCAATAAATCTCCGGTAGTATCCTGCCAGTCCGACGAAACTTCTTATATTCGTGATGGTCTGAGGTTGTTTCCAAGCAAGAATTGTCTCAATCTTTTCTGGATCTACAACAATTCCTTCCTTAGTTATTACATGTCCCAAGAAGTTCACTTTCTCTAGCCAAAATTCGCACTTCGACAGATTGGCGTACAATTGTTTTTCTCGTAAAACTTCAAGAACTTGACGCAAATGCTATCCATGTTCTTCTTCATCCTTTGAATAAATCAATATATCATCAATGAACACCACCACGAATTTATCCAGAAATGGGCTGACGATCCTATTCATATAATCCATAAAAATCGCTGGTGCATTCGTAACTCCAAATGGCATAACAAGATATTCATAATGCCCGTAACGAGTCCTGAAAGCGGTCTTTTGAATATCTCATTCTCTTACTCGAATCTGATGATATCCCGATTTCAAATCCATTTTTGAAAACACTGCTGCTCCCCTTAATTGATCCATCAAATCATCGATGCGTGGTAAAGGATAACGATTCTTAATGGTTACCTTGTTAAGTTGCCTGTAATCTACACATAAGCGTGAACTTCCATCCTTTTTCTTAACTAACAACACCGGAGCTCCCAACGGTGATACACTTGGCCTGATAAATCCTTTCTCCAACAGACCTTCAATTTGATCCTTAAGCTCGTTTAATTCCAATGGCGACATTCTATACGGCGCAATTGAAATAGGTCCAGTTCCTAGGTGCAAATCAATAAAGAACTCCACTTATCTTACTGGGGGTAATCCTGGAATTTCTGTTGGAAATACGTCTGGATACTCTTTGACTAACACTACATCTTCTATGCTCACATCCATCTTGGTCTCCACGTTAGCCAATGATAAAAATTCCTGAGTTCATTCCCTCAGTGATACTCCGAGCTTGTTAGCAAACAAATACCGAACGACTCCAGGTTCGGGAAAAAGAACTAATTTGCGGGCACAATCCATGACTACATAATTATAAGACATCCAATCCATGCCGAGAATTATCTCGAGTGATTGTAGGGGTAGACAGATTAAATTAACCAAGAAATCTCTATCTTGAATTGTTACAGGACAACGTAAACATGCAAAATTTCCGGTCAAAGTCTGAGCAGGTGTGGAAACAATCAAATCAAAAGGCAAAGCAAACATAGATAGCTTCAAACGATTTACACAATCCATAGCAATGAAAGAATCAGTTGCTCCCGAATCAAAAAGTGCAGTTAATGTGTTACCTGCAATCTGGCAGTCTTGCTTGATTAAATTAGGAGTTTGACTTCCAGCAGCAGCACCCATGTGGTAGACGCGTCCCCTAGCAATAGGACGAGTGGCCCTAGCTGTATTCACTGTTGGTTCTACCTTCGGAGCTCAACAATCCCTTGCGACGTGTCTTGGTTTTTGACAATTGAAACATACAAGATCCCTTGTGGTACAAGCTGTAGCCATGTGTCCCTCTCTTCCACATCGGAAGCATCGAACTCCTTGTCCTAATTGTCTTCCAAAGTTCTGATATCCTGGCCGATTTTGGCCTCTACTGTTGTTCTGGGGTCTGTTATATGGCTTAACCACTTGCTTTCCTTTGCTGTTTTGATAGTTCATCCGGCTGGGTCCTCCCGAATTAAAGTTCCCTCCTCGGTTGGCCCTCCTATTTTTCATGTCCTCAACCTCTCTACACTTCTCCACTAGAACTTGGAAACGTTGAATTCCCAAGGGTAAAACAGAGTCTTGAATTTCATATTTCAGTCCGTTTTGAAAACGATGGCACATAAATGGTTCATCAACTTCTTCCCAGAAGAATCTGAAATGTCTGGACGGCGATTCAAATTTAGCCGCATATTCTCCCACTGTCATGTTACCCTGGTGCAATTTCAGGAAATCGTCACCCAATTTGGTCCTAGTGCTCATTGGGAAGTACTTGTCCAAAAACTTCTTCTTGAACGAATCCCAGTTTACCTCCTCATGAGCTGCCCCCATCAGTAGCCTTGTACTCCTCCACCAATACTCTACATCCCCTAGCAGCAGATATGTAGCATAATTGACTTTTACTGCTGCCTGGCAGTTAATCATTTCAAAGATTTTCTCCATCTCCTGAATCCATTGGTCCGCTCTTTCTTGACCCTCATCACCTTTGAACTTTGGAGGATTATGACGACGAAAATCCTCTAGTTCTCTTGACTCAGCAGCACGAATCTCCCTTTTGCTTTTCTCTAAGTCACGCTGAGTCTTCGCAGCCGTCTGTGCAGCAATAAACGCAGCCATATTATTCATTGCTTCAGCCATCCTATCTTCCCGGCTGTCGTTAGTTCTTACGGTGTCGTCTCTCCTTGTAGGCATGGTTCCACTACAAAACCATCATTAAGTAGAAATCTCACACCGTTTAGAATAATTCCAAAATATAGCTCAACAACATCATTACTTCAGTACACCACAACTATATAAGACTTGACACTCTAACTACTTGCTCCTATGCATGATCAGATAATGACTTAAAACCAACAATTAAATCAGAGCTTTAACCCAAAACTTTAACCAAATGCTTTGATACCAAACTGTTACACCCCGAGTTTAAAACACAGCGCGAGTGTATTTTTTTTTTAAAACGAATAGATAAATAAAAGAGTTTTCAGAATTAGTTTCAAGGGAATTAAAATCAATTCAAATTAAATATCATTCGACATCGTAATCCAAAATAGTAAGGTAATTAAGCAACAACATCACGATTAATCGAATGAGATATTTTTGGGAAATTGATCTTTATAATATACTAAAATAAAGATACATCAAAACTGGATTCTCAATCCACCAAAATATTTATCAGAGTGCGGAAAAGTTTGACAATAATTCCCAAAATAAATATTTACAACCACTTAGCTCAAAATCCTATACATAAGTCTAAACTGATCATACACTAAGCTATAGTAGCACGGTCTCCACTGTATCATCCACAAGTCTTATCTTCACCCAGCTGTCCATCCCTTTACGTAGCCCACAATGTAAAGATCAAGGAAAATTAACGACGTTCCCTGTCGTTAGTGTGACCGTCGGGGGTACGGGTTTGATTAACATCTGAGGGCAAAGCCCAATTTTCCACAATAATTGTAAACGGTCACCGACCGAAATTAACAAATACCACATAGCATTTATATCAGCAATATCAGACATATTCATGGCACATCATAAAACAATGATGATAAATAAGGATGCTCAATTTTGAAAATACATGACATTTGTACATTTTCAAACAGCAACCAGTTTAATATGAAAATCATGTTGTAAGCACAAACATCAATTCAGTAATCACACCAATTCATCATACATTCCAGATTTCAAAAAGTACTTACACACAACAATTTTCAACCATCATCATATCACCAAAACGTGATCCACCGATCAATCACCCCAATGCAATATGTATATGCTCATGAAAACATCCTCTTGGATTCACCAAGGTGCAGTCTCTCAACAGACCAGCACATTTACAAATGTAAGACTTTAACGGCCCTCAAGACCACGGTGCAATCGCTCACAGATCAGCACCAGTGCAGTTGCTCACAGACCAGCACTCGTGCAGTCGCTCACAGACCAGCACGTTTGACATAAACCAAGGTACAATCGCTCACAGATCAGTACCTAGTGCATTGGCTCACAGACCAGCACTCGTGCAATTGCTCACAGATCAGCACGTGGTTGTGCATTTCAGAGTACAGACGCTCACAGTCAAGTACCAGTGCAGTTGCTCACAGACCAGCACTCGTGCAATCGCTCACAGATCAGCACGTGGTTGCGCATTACTCTGTGGCCCATTGCGGGTACCACATGACTATGATATGCATGAGTATGCAGTGTTTCACCTCACTGGAAACAGTATGCAACATCAGTAAAATTCATGCATTTCCATCATTTTTCAAAACATTTCCACACAATCAATATCATCATCTACACATTAGTGACTAATCATTTAAGCAAACATTATCACTTTGCATTACCTTAAGGTTCCACTCTTAAATATCAAAAGTCTTTCCCAACCTCCCAAAATTCAGAACCAGTGTCTTAAAACTGCAATTTCTGGAAAAACGAATCTGTATTCGAATACAGCTTCATTGTAATCGAATACATAAGCCAAACAGGGCAGAATCAACACCCTGTATTCGAATACAGACTCCTTGTATTCGAATACAGAGGCTTTCCAAGCGCAAAAGTCAGAATTTCCACAACTTCAGTAAAGTCTCAAAAACTTCATCACCACCACTTCAAAACTATCACAAAAATTCCATTTTTATTCACCACCAACCTTCCCAAGGTACCCCAACACTTAAGGTTTATAAAACAAAGTTTAAAACTTGAATTTCTGAAAAACACAAATCTGTATTCGAATACAGCTCCCTTGTATTCGAATACAGAAGCTAAAACAGTGAAAAATCAGCATTATGTATTCGAATACGAGGTTGTCGTAGTCGAATACAGATGCGAAGTCAGTGGCAAAAGTTGCAAATCTGTATTCGACTATAGAGGTTCGTAGTCGAATACAGATGCTAAGTCAGAAGCAAAATTGACAAATCTGTATTCGACTACAGAGGGTCGTAGTCGAATACAAGTTCAAAAATCTGAAGAAAACAGAAGCTTTGGAGGCTGTATTCGAATACACTCAAGCCGTATTCGAATACACCATCGAATTCAGTGAAATTTTCCTAAGACATCAACACATTTTCAAAACCTTTTCCTTTGAAAAACCAACCAAAACCCTAGAATCATAATTACCACTCTTTATAAACTTCAACACTTAGAACATTTTTCATTAAACATCAACAACAGATTTTCAAGAAAAACATTTCCACCATTTCAAATCCCTTTTCTTTGAAACCACCATTAACACCAGATTGTTTAACAAAGCACAACAAAAACACATAATCAATAAAACTAGAAAGTCAACTACAAAACAGTCTCACACAACCTAACTCAAGCATTTGAATCATCTCCAATACAACACCAACCAAATCATCATTCAACACCACAGAATGATTTCTTACTCAACACAACAAACAATACATCATCAATACAACAACATAATAAATTCCTTCACTGAAAACAGCAGGAACATCAAAACAGTTTGATTTCCAAAACATAACACAATGTTTTTCACAAACATAACCCAATAATCATTCATCACTCATGCATTTACAGCCCTAAATGCAATCTAGAAAGTTGGAAGGTGCCCTTACCTTAGTTACGTTCTCTTAACTCGTACGCTTCTGCGACAAAAGTCGACGATACTCCCGTTTCGCGTTCGCCGCTACGAAAGTTAGTTCTTTAGCTTCGTAACGATCAGAGGAATAACTTTCGTACTCGAAACTTTCTGATTCGACATTCAGATTTTCAAGAAAGATGACTTTTGAGTAAACTGTTTTTCTTCACCAACACTCAGAAAATTTAGAAGAAGATGATAAAGCAGAAACTGGCACAGTCGAGGAAAGAAGAAAAAGCTTCTCACTTAAATATCCACCTAAAAGCAGACTAACACAGCAGAGGAAAGAAGAAATTTGTTTCTTTTTTAATAAATATCTGTATGTACATGCCACCTCACCCAACTCTTATAATAAAATCTCTTTTGGTCCTCCAGCACTTAACCCGTCTCATCGCAATTAGCAGATAATATCTTAATTAACGGCCCGATAATTTAATTACTCGAAATTAAATTAACTCGTCCATTATCCAATAATTTTAATTCCACCTCCAAAACAAATATATATATATATATATATATATATATATATATTTACACAAAACATACATATATTGAATATTTTACAAATATTCCCAAAATACACTTAAAATTAAATCTAAATTTAATTTTAAATTTAAGGGTCTTACACGTCGTCGCTACCAAAGTTGGTTCTCTAACACCGTAACGATGAGAGGAACAACTGTCCTTCTTGACACTTTTTGTTTCGACGCTTGGATTTCCAAGTAATTTGAGTTTTGAGGATGCTCTTTTTCATAAACACAAAACAGAATAAGAAGGAGAAGAAAGAAGGGAAAACTGGCGTGGCAGTGAGGAATGAAGGAAACTGTTTCTCATTCTCAATTCTTTCTTTCCTGTTTTGCTTCCTCTCACACATCATATATATACAGGCATACACATACCCTCACTTACTATGTACACATATTAATATTATAATAATCTTACTTGACCATCAAGTAATTAACTACTCCCGTTGTAATTCTGTTAACAGATAAAATCTTGATCACTGCCGATATTTAATTACTCGTAACTAAATTAATTTATCCTTCGTCCAATAATTTTAATTCAATCTCAAAAATATTTATATATATATATATATATAAATATACATATATAAAATATTTTACAAATATTCCAAAATACACTTGATATTAAATCCATAATTTAATTTAAAATTTAAGGGTATTACATTACTACCCCCTTAAATTAGTTTCGTCCTCGAAACTACGCGTCGATAAAAAATCTCGGATGTTGCTCCTTCATCTTACTCTCTAGTACCTAATTTGCGTCTCCAGTAGTCAGATTCCAAATCACTTTGACTAGTGGGACTTCCTTGTTCCTTAACTTTTTAATCTTCATGTTCTCAATTCTTACAGGTAATACTTCAAACGACAGGTTATCCTTTAGTTGAATTGTGTCTGGTTCGATCACATGTGATGGATCCAAAATGTATTTCCTCAACTGCGACACGTGAAACACGTCATGAATATTGGAGGTAAAGCAATCCGATAGGCCACTGGTCCAATACGTGCAGTAATTTGGTATGGTCCAATAAATTTCGGAGTCAATTTCCTTGATTTTATAGCTCTATAGACTCTTGTAACACCCCGAGTTTAAAACACAGCGCGGGTGCATTTTTTTTTTAATAATAAAATGATTTTCCAAATTTAATTAAAATAAAGTTTTTCGTAAAATAGTACACCGTGGATTAACCGATGAACGTAACAAAATAAATTCATCGTAATCTCAATAAATACTTAATTCTGGAAATTTAATAATAAACAATAAGACATTTTTGAAAGATAATAATGTCATAACATTCCCAATAGTCAATATCAGAGTGCGGAATAAGTAGTACAACAATTGTTTTTCAAAATAAAAACAAAATACATTTCCAGCTCAAATCCTAATACATCAAGTCTAACTGATCATGCGCTAAAGCTACAGTAGCACGGATTTCCTCCGCATCCCAAGCAAGTCTCCTCCGAATCTGCCGCTCGCCTCGACGTGACCTCCTCTTCCTCCTCATCATACAGAGAGGGGTCGGCCTCCTTAGAAGTCAGATCAATAACAAGTCTCGGTCGCTTCGGCGGCGCCGGAATCTCATAATAATCATCGGAGATCCTGGACGATCCCGGAATCTCAGCTGCTACTGGCCTCGGCTCATCATTCTTCCCTTCTGCCTCAGACTCATGTACATCTCCTCCAACCACCAGGTTGGGAGTCACCACACGTACGGTGGCCTCCGTCTCAACCCCTCTAGCGGACTCCTCAGCTGCTACCGTCGTTCGGGTTCCCACGGGTGGCATGGGTTTGGGGGGCATCTGAGGGCAAAGCCCAAAGTCCACAATATAATAGCAATGGTCACCGACAGAAATTAACAAATAATCACATAGCATATATTTTACAGCGAAAAATATATCCATGCTATAATATATGATGATGAGGAAAATAATAATGCTCATTTGAAATTTAATGACATATATGCCTTTTCAAAAACAACAGCCAATTATTATGAAGTATGTCGTAAGTACAAACAACACCTCAGCAAAATACAATCATTAAATGAGAAATTCAGATTCTGATCAGTACTCACACACATTCAATTTCCACTCATTCATCATATAATCAAACGTGACCCACCGGTCAATCCCTCAATGCAATTTGTATATGCTCATGTATACAATTTTCTTGGAAAACACCAAGGTGCAGTCGCTCAACAGACCAGCACAATATGCTTGACTTTAACGGCCCTCAAGACCAAGGTGCAATCGCTCAACAGATCAGCACCAGTGCAGACGCTCAACAGTCCACCACTCGTGCAGTCGCTCAACAGACCAGCACGTTTGACATATACAAAGGTACAATCGCTCAACAGATCAGTACCTAGTGTAGACGCTCAACAGGGACTCCTCAGCTGCTACCGTCGTTCGGGTTCCCACGGGTGGCATGGGTTTGGGGGGCATCTAAGGGCTAAGCCCAAAGTCCACAATATAATAGCAAGGGTCACTGACCGAAATTAACAAATAATCACATAGCATATATTTTACAGCAAAAAATATATCCATGCTATAATATATGATGATGAGGAAAATAATAATGCTCATTTGAAATTTAATGACATATATGCCTTTTCAAAAACAGCAGCCAATTATTATGAAGTATGTGGTAAGTACAAACAACACCTCAGCAAAATACAATCATTAAATGAGAAATTCAGATTCTGATCAGTACTCACACACATTCAATTTCCACTCATTCATCATATAATCAAACGTGACCCACCAGTCAATCCCTCAATGCAATATGTATATGCTCATGTATACAATTTTATTGGAAAACACCAAGGTGCAGTCGCTCAATAGACCAGCACAATATGCTTGACTTTAACGTCCCTCAAGACCAAGGTGCAATCGCTCAACAGATCAGCACCAGTGCAGACGCTCAACAGTCCACCACTCGTGCAATCGCTCAACAGACCAGCACGTTTGACATATACCAAGGTACAATCGCTCAACAGATCAGTACCTAGTTTAGACGCTCAACAGTCCAGCACTCGTGCAATCGCTCAACAGATCAGCACGTGGTTGCATATTTCAGGATACAGACGCTCAGCAGTCCAGTACCAGTGCAGTCGCTCAATAGACCAGCACTTATATACCAAGGTACAATTGCTCAACAGATCAGTACCTAGTGCAGACGCTCAACAGTCCAGCACTCGTGCAATCGCTCAACAGATCAGCACGTGGTTGCGCATTACTCTGTTGCCCATCGCGGGTACCACTTGACTATGAAATGCATGAATATGCAGTGTTTCACTTCTCTGGAAACAGTATGCAAAATCAGAAAATTCTTGCTTTTTATCATGTTTAAAATATCTCAGCATAATCAGAATTATCATCGTCACAATCATGATTAATTATTCAAGTAATCATTAACACTTTGAAATGTTTTCTCAAACTCTTAAATTCAATTACAGTGTTTAAAACTGGGATTTTCTGGAATTTTATGAATCTGTATTCGAATACAGCTTCTCTGTAGTCAAATACAGAAGCCAAAAACAGTGCAGAATTACACTCTGTATTCGAATACAGCCCTCTGGTATTCGAATACAGAGGCAGTCTCAGTGCACAAAACAACATCTTTCATTACATCACTAAAGTCTTAAAAACTTCATCACCACCACTTCAAAATATCACCAAAAGTTCCATTTTAATTCACCACAACAATCCCAGCATTCCCCAAACACTCAGGGTTTACAAAACACTCTTGAAAACTTGGAATTTCTAAAAACTCGAATCTGTATTCGAATACAGACCCCCTGTATTCGAATGCAGAAGCATGAAACTGCAATTTTAACATTCTGTATTCGAATACAGCATGCCTGTAGTCGAATACAGAAGACAAACCCTTGAAAAATTCAACATTTTCTCCCAGATCATTAAAGGTTTTCAATACTTCATCCTCTCCCTTTTCAAAATATTTCAACAACTCCATTTAAACTCACTTTAACCCTTCTCAAGGTTTCTCAATACTTTAAAATGCATATCACAGTGTTTAAAACTTGATTTTCTAGAAAACACGAATATGTATTCGAATACAGCTTCCTTGTATTCGAATACAGAAGCTAAAAACAGTGCTTCTGGAAAAAAACACGAATCTGTATTCGAATACAAACCCATTGTATTCGAATACAGAAGCTGAAACTAGTGAAAATCTGCATTATGTATTCGAATACAGCATGCTTGTAGTCGAATATAGATGCGAATACAGTGTTAAAATCCCACTTCTGTATTTGAATACGACATGGTCGTAGTCGAATACAGATGCTAAGTCAGAAGCAAAAATCCTTCCTCTGTATTCAAATACAGGGGCTCGTATTCGAATACAAGTTTGAAAACTTAAGTAAAACAGAAACATGACAGGTTGTAGTCGAATACACACATATTGTATTCGAATACACCTTCGAAAACCAGTGAAATTTTCCTGAGATTTCAACCCTTTTCAAACTGTTTTCTTTTAAAAACAAACAACCAACATTAAAACAGATTCAGCATTTTTCCAGACAATACTTTCCTCATTAAAAATCCCTTTTCTTTTTAAATCATCAACATCATCAGAATCACTCAAAACAGAAACAGAATCAGGATCATCAACAAAAAATCATCCATACTTTCAAACCATCAGAACATCATACAACATTGCAGCTTTCACAACACATCAGAATAACATGCAAGCATTTCAGCTTTCACAACACATCAAAATAACATGCAAGCATTTCAGCTTTCACAACACACCAGAATAATATGCAAGCATTTCAGCTTTCACAACACACCAGAATAATATGCAAGCATTTCAGCTTTCACAACACATCAGAATAACATGCAGCATCAAAGAGCAGCAAAACACAACCAGAATGCATTTTTGCATTTCAAAACCATTTTCAAAACAGTTTTATGAACATGCATTTTTAAATCATGTTGGAAATAACATTCAAGACATTTTCCACTTTCCCACCTAAACAACACAACTTTAGTGCATTCAGCCCAAACAACACTCATCACAGAGCTTTTAAAACGTCAAAATGATGCATTTTTCATTTCTTTCAAGCATCAGGCAAACTAGTTTCAAAACAGTAATGAAAACACTAGTAATGCCATGAAAATTATGCACTTACAGCCCTAATGCAACTAGAAAGTGGAAGGTGCCCTTACCCTTGTTGCGTGCTCTGCTTCTGCTAAAGTGTATGCGTCAAAAACGGCAAAAACTCCCGCCTGCATTTGCTGCTACAAAACTGAGTTTTCTAGCTCCGTAATGACGTGGGGATTAACTTTAATATTGGGGGTTTTCTGGTTTGATGCTTGGATTTTCAAGTAATGGTGTTTTTGAGGAACTCCATCTTTTTCACTTTGAAATCGTGACTGGAAATGGGGAAGGCAGAACAGCAAACAGAATGGGAGGGAAAATGGGGTACTGTTACATGCAGTATGGGCAGTGAGGAAGGAGGGATGGTGTTCTGATTTCACCATCCTTCTCACTCCTATTTAGAGGCTTTTGTGGTGCCACCTCACCCAAAAATAATGTTAAAATAATGCTGAGTCTTCTAGCACTTAATTGCTTGTAATTAGCCACTAATCCTCAATTAACTGCCCAATTAATTTAATTACTCGTAATTAAATTAATTTAATCTTCATCCAATAATTTTTATTTCATCCTCCAAAATAAATATTTATATATATATATATATTCACTCAAACATACATATATTAAATATTTTAAAAATATCCCCAAATATACAATTAAAATTAATACCATAATTTTAATTAAAAATTAAGGGTCTTACATTACTCCCCCCCTTAAATTAGTTTTGTCCTCGAAACTACATATCAGTTAACAACTGAGGATATTGTTCCCTCATCTTACTCTCTAGTACCCAAGTCGCGTCTCCAGTAGTCGGATTCCAAATCACCTTGACTAGTGGGACTTCCTTGTTCCTCAACTGCTTAATCTTCCTGTCTTCAATCCTTACAGGCAATACTTCAAAAGACAGGTTCTCCCTCAGCTGAATTGTATCTGGCCCGATCACATGTGACGGGTCTGCAATGTATTTCCTTAACTGCGACACATGAAATACGTCATGAATATTGGACAGTATTGGAGGTAAAGCAATCCGATAGGCCAATGGTCCAATACGCGCAGTAATCTGGTATGGTCCAATAAATTTCGGAGTCAACTTTCTTGACTTAATAGCTGTGCCCACACTAGTTGTAGGCGTAACCCTTAGAAATACGTGATCACCCTGCTTGAATTCGAAAGGTCTGCGACGCTTGTCTGCATAACTCTTCTGGCGATCTTGAGAAACCTTCATTTTCTCTTGTATCTTCTTGATTTTCTCTGTGGTCTGTTCCACCATCTCAGGTCCAACAATCATACTATCTCCGTACTTATACCAGCATAAGGGCGTCTGACACTTGCGTCCATACAAATCCTCATAGGGTGCCATTCCAATACTTGCGTGAAAGTTGTTGTTGTAAGTGAACTCAATCAATGGCAACACCTCATCCCAGTTTCCTCTGTCATCCAACACACATGCTCTCAATAGATCTTCCAAGGACTGATTTGTCCTCTCAGTCTGTCCGTCTGTTTGTGGATGATAAGCGAAACTTAATTTCAGTTTCGTTCCCAAAGCTTCATGCAGCGCTCCCCAAAAATGAGATGTGAACTTTGGGTCACGGTCCGATACTATACTCGATGGTACTCCATGTAACCTCACAATCTCAGCGATGTAGATCTCTGTCAGCTTATCTACTTTATAAGTGGTCCTTACTGGTAGGAAATGTGCGGACTTTGTCAAACGATCCACTATTACCCAAATTGAATCATTCTTTTTCCTTGTCTTGGGCAGTTCTGTTATGAAATCCATGGAAATGCTGTCCCACATCCATTCCGGTATGTCCAATGGTTTCATCATTCCAGCAGGTCGTTGATGTTCCACTTTCGCTTTCTGAAAAGTTAAACAAGCTGATACATATTCTGCCACATCCCTCTTCATTCCTGGCCACCAGAAATTCTGTCTTAAGTCCTGGTACATCTTGGTCGCTCCAGGATGAATACTTAACTTACTCTTATGAGCCTCTTCCAAAATTGCACTTCTCATTTCTGCAACTTCCGGTACACAAACTCTTCCGTTACATCTCAGAATATTATCTGTGCCGACGCTGAACTCAGTTGTCTGTCCTTGCGCTATCAGAGTCCTCTTTTCTTGGATCAGTGTGTCATCTTGCATGTTTGCAATCTCCTCAAGTAATCCACTCGAAATTGTTATCATTCCACACTTTAACATTCCTGGTGCAAACTTTACGTCCAAATGTAGATCTCTGAATGCTTCCCACAGCTCCTGTTGTCTAACCATTATCATTGAAGATACTGACACGCTCTTCCGACTCAATGCGTCAGCCACCACATTGGCTTTTCCAGGGTGGTACTGCAATGAAAAGTCAAAATCCTTGAGAGTCTCCATCCATCTTGTCTGACGCATGCTCAATTCCTTCTGATCGAACAAGTACTTCAAACTTTTATGGTCGCTGAACACCGTGAATGTGCATCCATATAAGTAGTCTCTCCAAACCTCTAACGCAAACACTACTGCAGCCAGCTCCAAATCATGAGTGGGGTAGTTCCGTTCGTGAGTTTTCAACTGTCTTGAGGCGTAGGCTACAACTTTCTTATGTTGCATCAAAACACATCCCAAACCTTGGTGAGATGCATCACAATAAACTTCATATGGTTCCTCCGGCTGTGGCAACACCAATACTGGTGAGGTTGTCAACTTTTCCTTCAACAACTGAAAACTTTCCTCACACTTCTCCGTCTATGCAAACGGCTGATTCTTCCTGGTGAGTTGTGTCAAAGGAGCTACAATCTTAGCAAATCCTTCAATAAATCTCCTGTAGTATCCTGCTAGTCCGACAAAACTTCTTATGTCTGTGATAGTCTGGTGCTGTTTCCAGGCAAGAATTGTCTCAATCTTTGCCGGATCGATAGCAATTCCTTCTTTCGTTATCACATGTCCCAAGAAATTCACTTCCTTTAGCCAAAACTCGCACTTCGACAAATTGGCATACAGTTGCTTCTCGCATAAGAATTCAAGAACTTGGCGTAAGTGCTCTTCATGTTCTTCTTCATCCTTTGAATAAATCAAAATATCGTCGATGAATACCACCACGAACTTATCCAGAAACGGGCTAAAGATCCTATTCATATAGTCCATGAAAATTGCTGGTGCATTCATAACTCCAAAAGGCCTAACGAGTTTGCAATCTCCTCCAGTAATCCACTCGAAATTGTTATCAATCCACATTTTAAAATTCCCGATGCAAACTCTACATCCAAGTGTAGATCTCTAATGCTTCCCACAACTCTTGTTGTTTAGCCATTATCATTGAAGATACCGACACACTTCTCCTACTCAATGCATCACCCACCATATTGGCTTTCCCAGGGTGGTACTGCAATAAATAATCAAAATCCTTGAGAGTCTTCATCCATCTCCTCTGGCGTATGTTCAATTCTTTCTTATCAAACAAATATTTCAAACTTTGATGGTCACTAAACACTGTGAACGTGCATCCATATAAGTAATGTCTCCAAATCTTTAATGCAAACACTACCGCGTCAAGCTCTAAATCATGAGTAGGATAGTTTCGTTTGTGAGTTTTCAACTGCCTTGAGGCATAGGCTACAGCTTTCTTGTGTTGCATCAAAACACATCCCAAACCTTGGTGAGATGCATCACAATAAACCCCATATGGTTCTTTTGGTTGTGGCAAGATCAATACTGGTAAGGTTGTCAGCTTTTCCTTAAGCAATTGAAAACTTTCCTCACACTTCTTTGTCCATGCAAACGGCTGATTCTTTCTCGTGAGTTGTGTCAATGGAGCCACAATCTTCGCAAATCCTTCAATAAATCTCCTGTAGTATCCTGCCAGTTCGACAAAACTACATATGTTTGTGATAGTCTGAGGCTGTTTCAAGGCAAGGATTGTCTCAATCTTTGCTAGATCGACAACGATTCCTGTTGGAACCAAGTTGGTTCTAAGTACTTAGGATTTTGATGTTTACAAAAACACTCCATGTAATCTTATTTTGTACTTAGAATTATTATATTAAATGCCACCAGAAGATGAAGTTACTAGAGGCAGAAGATGAAGTCACCAGAGGCAGAAGATGAATTACCAGAGGATAAAATCGGACCAGAGGATACACCTCCAGAAGATACTAGATAATGCATCCAAAAGGTACCAGAGGATGCATCCTGAAGGCAATAGAGGATACACCAGGATGTGAAAACACCATTAGAGGATATCTTTCCTGGCCCAGATCAGAAGGAAGCAGAGTCCAGAAGGAGACCTGGACCAGACCAGAAGGAAGCATGCTAGAGGGAGACATGTTCCATATCAGAAGGTATCATAAGTCAGACTTGGTCCAGAATTAATTCTGACTAGAAAATAGCCTGGTCGTGAAATGATAATCAATCCAGACTTGATCCAGACTTAATCAGAGCATAAATTAATTGGTCCAGAACAAGAGATTTAATCCAGATTTGGCCCAGACCAGAAGATAACATGATTTAGAGTATGGAACTCAGTCTAGATCAGAAGAAATGATGTCCAGATATAATCCAGACCTGATCCAGATAAGAAGGTAATTATCCAAACTAAAATATCATAAGTAAAGATTTAATTTCAGTTTAAGCCAGACCCAGCCCAGAATTGGTCCAGATCAGAGGGAAGATATTCAGATCAATGGTCCAGATTTAAGCATCATGGCTCAGTGTTGGCCGAGATCAGAAGATCAGAACATGTGGTCCAATGTTGGCATAAATCAGAGGATCACAACAGATTAGATTATATGTTCCAGTGATTGGCTGAGATCAAAAGATCAGAACGTGTGGTCCAGTGTTGGCCGAAATCAGAGGATCACAACAGATCAGTTAGTATGGTCCAGATGTGGACGATAGCAGAAGATCAAACGGTCAAGATTTAATCATAATGATAATGAGTGGAGACTTGATTAAATTTGATCAAAATATTAAAAGGATTTGATACAAAAATAAATTGAAGTCTTATGGAACTCAGAAGCTATTGGCGGGAAGAAAGATTTGATCCAGAATTAATTAACAACATGAATGGCCAAAGTTATTTTATAATGCATATCTAGAGCTAAAAAGATATGTTTTTTATTTAAGAGAAACCCGATTGGCCAAGTTATTTTTTGCAAGAGAATCCAGCAAGATACAGCTCGAATTTAAGCTTAGAAGAGACCCTAATTCACATCTATAAAAGGAGGCTCAAGACTGAAGACTAAGCATCGAAAATACTTGAGAGTCATACCCTTCCAAAAGATAAATACTTGAGTTTTCAGTGAGGTCAATTGTGAGTATCCGCTTTCCAGAAGCAAGTACTCTAAGTTTTTCTTTCCCTTGTGTTAGGTCTAAGTTGTTGAAGTAGAGTCTACAATCTGAGGGAGTCAGAAGGAGTAGCAGATTACTTAGCAATTAGATTCAAGGTTCTTTTCCTCAAAAGTCTAGGATTGTTAGACTGTTTGAGAAGACTGACTTTGAGGGTCAGTGGTATTGTTGTAATTTAAGGTTTTTGAATTAGTGAAATCCTTGAAAGTGAAGGGACTGGACGTAGCCTAGTTAACGGTGAACCAATATAAAATTATGAGTTTTATATTTACTTTATATCCGCTGCTAACTCTGTTTTATTCATAGATTAGTCAAATACAATTCAACCCATTCTCGTGTTTGCACCTTCAATTGGCATCAGAGCTCGGTCTCAAGGCTGAGCACTTAACTAGTGTTTGAGGAAATGTCCAAGGGGTCAACAATATGGCAGAATCCAAAGATGATTTTGGAGGAAACATCAACAGACCACCACTATTTGATGGAGACAGGTTTGAGAATTGTTATGACAGAATGAAAAGTTTCTTCATATCTCAAGATCCTGAATTATGGAAGCTGGTAGTCAAAGGATACACTGCACCTACTGTTCTAAGAGATCCAACTCAAGAACTGGACATGGCAGATATGAGTCCAGACCAGAGCAGATTATACAAACTGCATCACAAGTCTAGAACCATCATGATCAATGCCATCACATTCAAGGAATTTGACAGATGCACAGATAAAGAAACATCAAAGAGCATATTTGACAGTCTGGTTCTGACCTATGAAGGAAGCCAGCAGGTTCAAGAAGCAAGGGCTAACATACTTGTCAACAGTATCAGATGTTCAAGATGGAAGATGATGAAGACATTGATGGAATGTTCTGTAGATTCCAGACTCTGATATCTGAACAGAAGGTCTTGAAGAAAAGCTACACAATAGCAGATCATGTCAAGAAGATTCTAAAAAGCTTACCAACCAAGTGGAAACCAATGGTTACTGCAGTTTAGCAAGCCAGAGATCTGAATAACTTAAGACTTGAAGATCTGATCAGCTCACTCAAGTCTCATTAAATAGAACTGGAAGCAGATGAACCAAAGAAGAAGAAGAATTTGGCCCTAAAGTCAAAACAAAAGAAAGTTGCAAAGGCAGCACCAGAATTAGAGGATAGTGACAGTGACTGTGATGATATGGCTTACTTAACCAAACAGATGGTTAAGATATGGGAAAACAGGAAGAGGAGAGGCTCCAAGAAGAAACATAACAGCAAAGGAAAGGAAGAATCTGACAAGAAGAGCATCATCTGTTATGGATGCAATGAACCTGGACATATCAATTAAGAATGTTCAAATCTGGAAAAAGGAAAACAGCACAAGAAGAGTTCCAGATTCAAAAATAAGGGTCTGATGGCAGCCTGGGATGCATCAGAATCAGAAGAAGAATCGTCTGACGAAGAAGAGGCAGAAACAACAATGATGGCACACATCAGGTCTGCCTCTGGACTTCATAAAGGCACAATTTCATGAAAGAAAGCAGGCAGAAAGAAGAATGATCAAAGCAGTCATTCAGGAAAGTCTAGAAGCACATCAGAGGAAGCAATTCTGGCTCTAATGGCTCATACCAACTCAAGTTCTGGATACAGCTCAGGCTCTGAAACAGATTCAGAAGATGAAAACAATAAGGTATTTTCTGATATCACTAAATCTGAATTAATTGATGGTTTAAAAGATTTTTAAAATGCAAACAATAAGATGTGTTTAAAACTGAAAACTCTTAGGGAAGATAAGAAAAATCTGACCAAAGAAGTCCAAGTTTTAAAGAATCAAAATGTTGAGTATGCAATTGAAAACAAGGATTTTAAAACTGAAGTTGCAAGACTCAAATCTAAAAACCAAACTCTCAAAAGTAATATTTGTTCCACTTCCAAAACTATTTGTGAATCTGATATGCATGAGCAATTTTTTCAAAACTTTATTTCTAATGGAACGGAAAGAAATAAATATGCATCTATGATTTATGGAAACAGTAACATTGGAAAGAGAGGTCTTGGTTTTACAGAAACTATTGCTGAAACTAAAATTGTTCATTCTGATGTTTTATGCATTGTTTGTGCTAAGAAAGGTCACTCTGAATTATCTTGTCCAATGGTAAAATCTGAACAAGATCAGAGAGCTATTAAAACTAATAAACCTGGACCCAATCAGTTATGGGTACCAAAAGATGAAATTGTCTATGTTGCAGATATTCCGAGCAATCAGAAGGAGACACCAACAATGGTGCCTGGACAATGGATGTTGGCAATGCACAAGCAGAAGAAGGTTTATGTTCCTACTACAACCAGACAGAGGCAATCTGAGTCTGATGGAAGAAGGTCTGGTCAACTCAACCAGAATTAGAAATGGAACCAGAATCAAAACTGGAATCAGAATCAAAACAGGAACTGGAACCAGAACCAACACTGGAACCAGAATCAGAACCAGAACTGGAACCAGAATCAAAATAGGAACTGGAACCAGAATCAACACTTGAACCAGAAAGAGAATCAGTACTGGAACCAGAAACAGAACAGGTATTAGTATCAAAAGTTCAGGTATGATCATCAAAATTACTTCAATTATCAGAATCAGTATAACTACAGGAATTATTAGAATCATCAGAATTATCAGAATCACTAGATTCATCAAAACCACCAGAATCACCAGATTCATCCAAATCACCAGAATCACCAGAGTTATCAAGGTTATCAGAATCACCAGATTCACCAAAGTTACCAGAACCAAAACATGTTCCAGAATCATCATAGGAACATGATTTATCAACCAAAGAAGAATCAAGGAAACTGCTCAAACAGGCCAGAAGCTGAACTGGCTCTGATGGCTCGAACTGAGTCTGACTCTGATTCTGAAGCAAGGTCTGATCAGCAACATAAATCATGGTACTTCGAAAGTGATTGCTCCAAACACATGACATGAGACAAATTTATGTTTCTGGATATGACCATGAAAAATGGAGGCAAAGTTTCCTTTGGAGGAAACCAGAAAGGTTAGATTATTGGTACAGGAACAATTGGTAACAAATTTTCTTCCTTATCTATTAAAAATTTTCTGTTAGTAAAAGGTCTGAAGCATAATCTTTTGAGCATAAGTCAACTAAGTGATTGCAAACATGATGTCATCTTTAACCAGGAAACATGCAAATCTGTTAGTCAACTTGATAAATCTGTTCTGTTTACTGGCATTAGGAAAGATAATGTTTATAAGATTGATTTGTTTAGTCTTGCTAAGTTTGATGATAAACAGCTTGACTCTGAAAAGTCAAAGCAAGATGAGGAAATTGCAGGTGAACTAGAGACACAGGAACCAGAAGCTGGACCAGCAGCAGAACCTGAGAAAGATAAAGATGAAAGCAAGGAAGAAGAACATGCTGACTCTGAAGACAAGTCAAAGGGAAAGAATGGATGCAAGTACAAGTCTTCACATCAAGAAACTCTCAATATTGCCAGTGCAGCAGAACCATTGAAGACCAGATCATCAAGTAGAGAAACCAGTCTATTTGGTTTACTCTCAACAATTGAACCAAGCAATGTTGATGAAGCTTTGGCAGAGGAAGGTTGGATACTTGCAATGCAAGAAGAGCTGAATGAATTTTAAAGGAATGATGCTTGGGATCTGGTATCCACACCAACAAAAACATTATTGGAACCAAGTGAGTGTTCAGGAATAAACTCAATGAAAAAGGTGAAGTGGTAAGGAACAAAGCCAGACTTGTAGCACAAGGATACAACAAACAAGAAGGTATTGATTACACTGAGACTTTTGCTCCAGTGGCCAGGTTAGTAGCAATTAGAATTCTTTTATCATTTGCTGTTAATCATGATATAATTCTATATCAAATGGATGTTAAAAGTGCATTCTTAAATGGCTATATAAGTGAGGAAGTCTATGTCAAACAGCCCCCTGGATTTGAAAATTCTGATTTTCCAAACCATGTTTTTAAACTTAAAAAATCTTTATATGGTTTAAAACACGCACCAAGGGCATGGTGTGACAGACTTAGTAACTTTCTACTTAAGAATGAATTTGATAGAGGCCATATTGATAATACTCTATTTAGGATATCCATTAAAATGATATTTTGATTATTCAAGTTTATGTTGATGATATCATCTTTGGATCCACTAATGGCACTTTGTGCAAGGAGTTTTCTGACCTAATGCAGAAAGAGTTCCAAATGAGCATGATGGGAGAACTTAAGTTCTTCATGGGAATTCAGATTCACCAAGGTAAATCAAGTATACTCATTCACCAATCTAAAGAACTTCTCAAAAAGTTCAAGATGAGTGACTGTAAGCCTATGGCCACCCCCATGCACCCAACCTGCTCACTTGAGAAAGATGAAACCAGCCAAAAGGTAGACCAGAAAACATATAGAGGTATGATTGGAACCCTTCTTTACCTAACTGCTTCTAGACCTGACATTTTATTTACTGTTTGTGTTTGTGCCTGTTTTCAAGCTGACCCTAGGGAATCCCATTTAACTGCTGTCAAAAGAATCTTGAGATACCTTAAAGGAACCACCAACCTTACCTTGTTATACAAGAAAACCCCCACCTACAAACTAAGAGGTTTTTGTGATTCTGACTATGCTAGAGACAAGTTACAAAGGAAAAGTACAATTGGCAACTGCACATTCTTAGGTGATAATTTGATCTCTTAGTCAAGCAAAAGACAAAACAAAATTGCCATGTCAAAAGCTGAAGCTGAGTATATATCAGCAGCATTATGCAGCTCACAGTTAATTTGGATGAAACATCAACTTGAAGATTACGACATCTTTGAAACCAATATCCCTTTGTTCTGTGATAACACTTCAGCCATAAACCTAACCAAGAACCCTATCTTACACTCTAGAGCTAAACACATTGAAATAAAACACCATTTCATTAGGGACCATGTTCAAAAAGGGTCTTTAAGCATCCAGTTTGTGGAAACTGATCATCAATGGGCTGACATCTTCACCAAAGCACTACCTGAAGATAGGTTCGAGTTTATCAAGAAGCATCTCAACATTATCTCCATATCTGACTAGCTCAAGTAGTCTTCTTTGGAGTTTTTTTAATTTTCTTGTAATTTTAATTTATGTCTTTTACTTTGTTTTTACTTTCTGTACTTTGTAAAGAGAAAAACCAAAATACAAAAATAGTAGGACCTCTTTTTGGCTGATGACAAAAAAGGGGGAGAGAGAGAAAAAGGAGAAATAAGTAGAAAAGGAGAGATAAAAACAAAGGAGGAGCGAAAAAGAAAGAGATGAAAAGAGAAGGAGTTGAAAAGGAGAAGAAACAGGGAGAGAGAAAAATAAAGAGAGAAAAAGAAAGAGTGAAAAGAGAAGGAGTTGAAAAGGAGAAGAAACAGGGAGAGAGAAAAATAAATCAGAAAGAGATGAAAAGAGAAGGAGTTGAAAAGGAGAGGAGAAGAGAAGAAAAGAAAATGTGATTTTAGAAGGAGTTGAAAAGGAGAAGAAAAAGTCATTATTAGACTTAGGGGGAGAGATTGGTTTGAGGGGGAGTATTTCAAGTACTTCGAGTTATAAGCTAGCAAAATAAGTTAAGGTTTTGTACTCATCAAAAAGGGGGAGATTGTTGGAACCAAGTTGGTTCTAAGTACTTAGGATTTTGATGTTTACAAAAGCACTCCATGTAATCTTATTTTGTACTTAGAATTATTATATTAAATGCCACCAGAAGATGAAGTTACCAGAGGCAGAAGATGAAGTCACCAGAGGCAGAAGATGATTTACCAGAGGATAAAATCATACGAGAGGATACACCTCTAGAAGATACCAGATAATGCATCTAGAAGGTACCAGAGGATGCATCCTGAAGGCACCAAAGGATACACCAGGATGTCAAAACACCATCAGAGGATATCTTTCCTGGCCCAGATCAGAAGGAAGCAGAGTCCCAAAGGAGACATGGACTAGACCAGAAGGAAGCCTGCCAGAGGGAGACTTGTTCCAAACCAGAAGGTATCATAAGTCAGACTTGGTCCATAATTAATTCTAACCAGAAGATAGCCTGGTCGTGAAATGATAATCAGTCCAGACTTGATCCAAACTTAATCAGAGCATAAATTAATTGGTCCAAAACAAGAGATTTAATCCAGATTTGGCCCAGACCAGAAGATAGCATGATTTAGAGTATGGAACTCAGTCCAGATCAGAAGAAATAATGTCCATATATAATCCAGACCTGATCCAGATCAGAAGGTAATTATCCAGACTAAAATATTATAAGTCCAGATTTAATTTCAATTCAAGCCAGACCCAATTCAGAATTGGTCCAGATCAGAGGGAAGATATTCAGATCAATGGTCCAGATTTAGGCATCATGGCCCAGTGTTGGCCGAGATCAGAAGATCAGAACATGTGCTCCAATGTTGGCCGAAATCAGAGGATCGCAACAGATCAGATTATATGTTCCAGTGATTGGCTGAGATCAAAAGATCAGAACGTGTGGTCCAGTGTTGGCCGAAATCAGAGGATCACAGCAGATCAATAAGTATGGTCCAAATGTGGACGAGAGCAGAAGATCAAACGGTCAAGATTGAATCATAATGATAATCAGTGGAGACTTGATTAAATTTGATCAAAGTATTAAAAGAATTTGATACAAAAATAAATTGAAGTCTTGTGGAATTCAGAAGCTATTGGCGGGAAGAAAGATTTGATCCAGAATTAATTAAGAACAGGATTGCCAAAGTTATTTTCGAATGCATATCTGGAGCTAAAAAGATATGTTTTTTTATTTAAGAGAAACCCGATTGGCCAAGTTATTTTTGCAAGAGAATCCAGCAAGATACAGCTCGAATTTAAGCCTGGAAGAGACCCTAATTCACATCTATAAAAGAAGGCTCAAGACTGAAAACTCAACATCGAAAATACTTGAGAGTCATACACTTCCAAAAGCAAAATACTTGAGTTTTCAGTGAGGTCAATTGTGAGTATCCTCTTTCTAGAAGCAAGTACTCTAAGTTTTTCTTTCCCTTGTGTTAGGTCTAAGTTGTTGAAGTAGAGTCTACAATCTGAGGGAGTTAGAAGGAGTAGCAGATTACTTAGCAATGTTCTTTTCCTCAAAAGTCTAGGATTATTAGACTGTTTGAGAAGACTGACTTGGAGGGTCAGTGGTATTGTTGTAATTCAAGGTTTTTGAATTAGTGAAATCCTTCAAAGTGAAGGGACTGGACGTAGCCTAGTTAACGGTGAACCGGTATAAAATTCTGAGTTTTATAGTTAACAGAAAAAGTAATCAAGTTAGTCAAACACAATTCAACCCCCTTCTCGTGTTTGCACCTTCAATTTGTTCTTTTGTTATCACATGTCCCAAAAAGTTCACTTTCTCTAGCCAAAACTCGAACTTGGACAGATTGGCGTACAATTGCTTCTCGCGTAAATCTTCAAGAACTTGACGTAGATGCTCTCCATGTTCTTCCTCATCCTTCGAATAAATCAATATATCATCGATGAACACCACAACGAATTTATCCAGAAACGGGCTAAAGATTCTATTCATATAATCCATAAAAATTGCTGGTGCATTCGTAACCCCAAATGGCATAACAAGATATTCATAATGTCCGTAACGGGTTCTGAAAGCAGTCTTTTGAATATCTCATTCTCTTACCTGAATCTAATGGTAACCTGACTTCAAGTCAATCTTTGAAAACACCGCGGCTCCTCTTAATTGGTCCATCAAATCATCGATACATGGTAAAGGATAACGATTCTTAATGGTTATGTAAGACCCTTAATTTGTAATGTTAATTTTGGAATTCTTGTCGAGGGTATTTTGGGAATTTTTGTAAAATATTCAATATATGTATGT
This sequence comes from Cicer cuneatum, assembly GCA_037974295.1. Taxonomy (NCBI): domain Eukaryota; kingdom Viridiplantae; phylum Streptophyta; class Magnoliopsida; order Fabales; family Fabaceae; genus Cicer; species Cicer cuneatum. The sequence goes on from JBBPBO010000001.1 coordinate 47,742,130, forward strand.
TTTAAGTGAATATATATATATATATATATAAATATTTATTTTGGAAGAGGAATTAAAATTATTGGATGAAGAATTAAATTAATTTAATTTCGAGTAATTAAATTAATTGGACCATTAATTAAGGATTAGTGGTTAATTAAAGGATTAAGTGCTGAAATGATACAACATTATTTTATTAGTATTTTTAAGAAGGAATGCACTCAAGTAGTTCTATAAGTACACGGCAGAGGGACTGAGCTAAGACCAGAACTCACATCTCCCTATTTTGCATGTAATGAGTGATTGCATGTAACAGTAACTTTCCTCCCATTTCTGCCCCTGTTTTCTGAAAAACAGCTTCACGGTTTTCAAATTCAAAAGAGGGAATTCCTCCAAACACCATAAAACTGAAAATCCAAACCTCAAACCAGAAAACCCACAATAGTAAAGTTAATCCCCACTTCATTACGAAGCAAAAGAACCCAGTTTGGTAGCAGCACACTCAGGCAGCAGCTTCCACCTGTTTTTGGACGCAAAAAGGGGAACGACGGCTGAAACAAGAGCAGAAGCAGAACACGCTACAAGGGTAAGGGCACCTTCAATCTTTTAGCTGCATTAGGACCACGAATGTGTATTATTTCAGTTCTGTGTTTAAAAGAAAAACTGTTTTTCGAAAATGACATTTTGAAAGAAAATGCATTCTGTTGATATGTGATTATTCTGATGGTTGTTGCTGGCTGTTTTTCTAATAAAACATGATGTTTTGCTTACGTGTGAAAGCTGAAAATGTTTGCATGTTATTTTAATTATGATTAAAATGCATGTCATAAAACTATTTTGAAAATGGTCTTAAAATGCAAAAATGCATTCTGTTGGTGTTTTGTTGCTCTGTGATGCGTGCTTGTTATTCTGATGTGTTGTGAAAACTGGGTATTTGCATGTTTCAGATGTTTGAGAAAAACTGAGCACTTGCATGTTTGTTCTGGTGAGTGAGAAATCTGAAATGTTGCATGATGTGCTGATGGTTTGAAAAACTGGATGACTCTGATTCTGTTGTGTCTCATGTGATTCTGGTGATATTGATGATTCTGATTCTGGTTGTTTTGTGTGATTCTGGTGGTGTTGATGATTTTAAAGGAAAAAGGGATTTTAAATGAGGAAAGGGTTTTTTTTGAAAAAGTGCAGAATCTGTTCGATATTTGGTTGTCCTTTTTTTAAAGAAAACAGTTTGAAAAGGGTTGAACTTTCACTGGTTTTCGAAGTTGTATTCGACTACAACATGTGTGTATTCGAATACAACCTTCCAGGGTTCTGTTTTATTTAAAGTTTCAAACCTGTATTCGAATACGAGCCCCTATATTCGAATACAGAGGAAAGATTTTTGCTTCTGTATTTGCATCTGTATTCGACTACGATCATGTCGTATTCGAATACAGAAGTGAAATTTTATCACTGTATTCGCATCTGTGTTCGACTACAAGCATGCTGTATTCGAATACAGAATGCTGTTTTTCACTGGTTTCAGTTTATGTATTCGAATACAAGGAATCTGTATTCGAATACAGATTCGTGTTTTTCCAGAAGCACTGTTTTTAGCTTCTGTATTCGAATACAAGGAAGCTGTATTCGAATACAGATTCGTGTTTTCCAGAAAATCAAATTTTAAACTCTGTCAAGTGGATTTTAAAATGTTGAGAAAACTCTGGGAAGGTTTAAATGATTAAAAATGGAATCCGTGAAATGGTTTTAAAGGGGAAGGGATGATGTTTTGAAAACCTTTAAGAACATGGGAGAAATGCTGAAATTTTTCAAGGTTTGGTCTTCTGTATTCGACTACAGACATACTGTATTCGAATACAGAGTGTTAAAACTGTAGTTCATGCTTCTGTATTCGAATACAGGGGGTCTGTATTCGAATACAGATTCGAGTTTCCAGAATTTCCAAGTTTTAAGAGTGTTTTGTAAAACCCTGAGTGTTTGGGGAATGTTGGGACTATTTAATCATGATTGTGATGTTGTTATTTATGACTGTGATGAAATATTTAAACATGATGAAGAGCATGAATTGTCTGATTTTGCATTCTGTTTCTGGAGAAGTGAAACACTGCATATTCATGCATTGCATAGTCAAGTGGTACCCGCGATGGGCCACGGAGTAATGCGCAACCACGTGCTGATCTGTGAGCGATTGCACGAGTGCTGGTCTGTGAGCAACTGCACTAGGTACTGATCTGTGAGCGATTGTACCTTGGTATATAAGTGCTGGTCTGTGAGCGACTGCACTGGTACTGGACTGTGAGCGTCTGTACCCTGAAATGCGCAACCACGTGCTGATCTCTGCGATTGTACCTTTGTTTATGTCAAACGTGCTGGTCTGTGAACGACTGCACGAGTGCTAGTCTGTGAGCGACTGCACTGGTGCTGATCTGTGAGCGATTGCACCCTGGTCATGAGGGCCGTTAAATTGTGCTGGTCTGTGAGTGACTGCACCTTGGTGATTCCAAGAAAATTATGCATGAGCATATATGCATTACATTGAGGGATTTGACCGGTGGGTCACGATTGTTTATATGATGAATGTTGGAAATTAATGTGTGTGATTGCTGTCCAGAATCTGAAATTCTGAATTAATGGTTGTGTTTTGTTGACGTGTTGCCTGTACTTACCACATATATCATAATAATTGGCTGCTGTTTTTGAAAAGACATATATGTTATGCAATTTCCAATGAGCATTTTTATTGTCATCATATATTATGCCATGAATACATGTGTTGTTGTGAAATATATGCTATGTGCTTAATTGTTAATTTCGGTCGGTGACCCTTGCTATTATATTGTGGACTTTGGGCTTTGCCCTCAGATGTTACTCAAACCCATGCCACCCGTGGGTACCCGAACGACGGAAACGTCGTTGAACTTCCTTGACCGCTACTCGCGCACTACTTGGGTATTTGACCCCATCTCAAGCAGAGCGACTTACACGGGGTGGTTGGAACGGACGAGCAAGACCGACGGCGTTGAGGACTTTGTAGAGCGCACTCATGCGAGTATAGACTTTCCTGTGCCTTCCCGTCTAGTGTTGGAGGCACACGGAATTTTCGACGACGCTGAGGAGTCCGTTGGGAGGGTTGAGACGGAGGCCACCGTAGGAGTGGTGACTCCCAACCCGGTGACTGGAGGAGTTGTACATGAGTCCGAGGCAGAAGGGAAGACTGATGAGCCGAAGCTAGCAGTAGCTGAGATTCCGGGTCCGTCTAGGATCTCCGACGATTGTTATGAGATTCCGGCTCCGCCGAAGCAGCCGAGACTATGTATTGAGCTGACTTCTGAGAAGACCGACCCCTCGCTGTATGATGAGGACGAGGAGGAGGTAACGTCGAGGCGAGCGGCAGATTCGGAGAGGACTTGCTTGGGATGCGGGGGGAACCTGTGCTACTGTAGCTTTAGCGCATGATCAGTTAGACTTGATGTATTAGGCTTTGAGCTGGATATGTATTTTGTTTTTATTTTGAAAAACAATTGTTGTACTATTTAATTCCGCACTCTGATATTGACTTTTGGGAATATTATGATATTATTATCTCTCAAAATTTTTTTATTGTTAATCATTAAATTTCCAAAATTAAGTAATTATTTTAAATAGGTCCAGTTCCTGGGTGCAAATCAATGAAGAACTCCACCTCTTTTACCGGGGGTAATCTTGGAATTTCTTTTGGAAATACGTCTGGGTACTCCTTGACTAGCATCATGTCTTCTATGCTCACATCCATCTTCGCTTCCACGTTAGCCAATGATAAAAGTTCCTGAGTTCTTTCTCTTAGCGACACTCCGAGTTGGTTGGCAGCCAAATACCGAACGACTCCAGGTTCGGGGAAAAGAACTAATTTGCGAGCACAATCCAAGGCTACATAATTATACGACATCCAATCCATACCAAGAATGATCTCGAGTGATTGTAGGGGTAAACATATTTAATTAACCCAGAAATATCTATTCTAAATAGTTACAGGACAGTGCAAACATGCAGTATTTACGGTCAAAGTCTTAGCAGGTGTGGAAACAACCAAATCAAAAGGCAAGGCAGACATGGATAGCTTCAAACGATTCACACAATCCATAGCAATGAAGGAATGGTTTGCCCCTGAATTAAAAAGTGCAGTTAGGATGTTACCTGCAATCTCGCAATCTCGTTGGATCAAATTGTGAGATTGATTCCCGGCTTCAGCACCCATGTGATAAACGCATCCCCTAGTAGTAGGACGAGTAGCCCTAGTTGCGTTAATTGTTGGTTCCACCTTCAGAGCCTTGCAATCCCTTGCAAAATGTCATGGCTTCTGGCAATTAAAAGATGTAGGATCTTTTGTGGTACAAGCAATAGCATAATGTCCATCTTTCCCACATCGGAAACATCGAGCCCCTTGTCCCAGTTGCCTTCCAAAATTCTAGTTTCCCGGGCGATTCTGGCCTCTGTTGTTATTCTGTGGTTGATCATATGGCTTAACCACCTGCTTTCCTTTATTGTTCTGATAGCTCACCCGACTACGCCCTCCTGAATTAAAGTTCCCTCCTTGGTTGGCCCTCCTATTCTTCATATCCTCAACCTCTCTACATTTCTCCACTAAGGCTTGGAAACGTTGAATTCGCAAGGCTAAAACCGAGTCTTGAATCTCGTAATTCAGTTCATTTTGGAAATGATGACACATAAACTGTTCATCAACTTCTTCCCGGAAGAATCTGAAATGCCTTGACAGAGATTCAAACTTAGCTGCATATTCACCCACCGTCATGTTTCCTTGGTGTAATTTAAGAAAGTCATCACCTAGCTTAGTCCTAGTACTAACGGAAATTATTTGTCCAAAAATTTCTTTTTGAATGACTCCCAGTTCACCACCTCATGAGCTAATCCCATCAAAAGTCTGGTACTTCTCCACCAATATTCAGCATCCTCTAGTAGTAGATACGTAGCATAGTTGACCTTCACCGCTGCCTGGCAATTAATCATTTCAAAAGTTTTCTCCATTTCCTATATCCATTGGTCCGCTCTTTCTGGACCCTCATCACCCTTGAACTTTGGAGGATTATGACGACGAAAATCCTCTAGTCCCGTTGATTCCGCAGCACAAATCTCTCTTTCTCGTTTCTCTATATCTCGTTGAGTCGTCGCAGCCGTCTGTGCAGCAATAGACGCAGCCATGTTATTCATCGCTTCGGCCATCCGATCATGCCGGCTGACGTTGGCTCTTGCAGTGTCGTCTCTTCTTGGAGGCATTGTTCCCTACAAAACCATCATCAAGTAGAATCTCACACTACTTAGAATAATTCCAAAATATAGCTTAACAACATCAAGACTTATCAAACAACTATACAAGACTTGACACTCTAACTACTTGCTCCTATGCATGATCAGACAACGACTCGCAACCAACAATCTACCTAAAGTTCTACCAAAAAGTTTAACCAAATGCTCTGATACCACACTGTAACACCCCGTGTGTATTTTTTTTTCAACCAAAATAAATAATAGGATTTTCATAATTAATTCAAAAGAATTAAAATAAAATTAAGTCATTTCTTAAAATAATTGTCGTAATCCAAAACGACAAAAGTAATTAATTAATTACACCATGCTTATAACCAAGTAAGATAACTTTGGGATATTGATCTTCAAAATATACCAAAATAAAAATACATCAAAACTGTATCCTGGACCCACCAAAACATTATCAGAGTGGGGAAAAGATATACAATTATCCCAAAATAAATAAATACAGCCATTAACACTAGGCCCTATAAAAATAGTCTAGTCTGATCTGATCATGCACTAAAACTACAGTAGCACGGTTTCCACCGCATCCTCTACAAGTCTCGTCTTCACCCCAGTTGTTTGTCCCTCTGCATTGTCCACAAATACTTCGTACGTGAAGATCAAGGAAGACTAACGACGTCTCCGTCGTTAGTGTAATCATCGATGGTACGAGTTTGGGTATCATCTGAGGGCAAAGCCCAATTTTCCACAATAATTGTAAAGGGTCACCGACCGAAATTAACAATTACCACATAGCATTTATGTAAAAAATAACAAGTATATTCATGGCATGTTCCAATGCTTATGACAACAAGAATGAATAAGTATGCCCACTTATTAAAATGTATGACATCGACATTTTTGGATACACAAACAGTTTAACATATAAGTCATGTTGCAAGTACAAATACAATCAACAATCACAACAACTCATTTGGCACTTAAAATTCATAAAATACTTGCACACGTCAATTTACACTCATCAATTCATATCAAATCATGACTCACAGGTCAACCATCCCAATGCAATATGTATATGCCAATGTACTCAACTCTTGGAATTACCAAGGTGCAGTCTCTCACAGACCAGCACGATTTACAGATAGAATGGACCACCACGAACACGCAGCTATTCCGTAGCCCGGATAAAATGGACCGTCTAATACACGCGGAACCATCTGAACCCAGATAGAATAGACCGTCTAATACACGCGGAACTACTCTACAACCCATCACGGTTACTACATTTACGTGTATTAGCCTCTCACAGGCCAAATACACAAAAGTTAAATCCTCACACGGATAGAATGGACCGTCTAATACATGTGGAACCACTCCGTAGTCCGGATAGAATAGATCGTCTAATACACGTGGAACTACTCTAAACCCAGATAAAATAGACCGTCTAATACACGCGGAACTACTCTATAACCCATCACGGTTACTACTTAATTTTGCGGCCCATCACGGTCACCGCATCAACTCTGTGGCCCATCGCAGTCACCACATGACTATGCAATGCATGAGCATGCTATGTTTCTCTTCATTGAAACTAACATACAAATGTAATATGTAACCCAAACACTTCATCACTATCTCAAATAATATCAAGAATTTCATTTAATTCCTCACATGCCTTACAAATGTTTTCCAAATACACCTCAAACAATCTCAAAAACTTCATATAGTTTGTCATATGCCTTCCAAATGTTTCCCAACTCATTATTTGCATAAACCAATGTTTAAAAATAGAATTTTTTTAAAAAAATCAATCTGTATTCGAATTCAGCTTCCTTGTATTCGAATACAAACTCCAAAATAGTGGCAAAAATCAGCAATCCTGTATTCGAATATGAGGTTGTCGTAGCTGAATACAGATGCGAAAACAGTGGCAAAAATCAGCAAATCTGTATTCGAATATGACAGGGTCGTAGCCGAATACAGATGCAAAGTCAGTAGCAAAAATTATAATTCTGTATTCGAATATGATAGGATCGTAGCTGAATACAGATGCTAAGTCAGAAGAAAAAATCACGTATTTGTATTCGAATACGGAGTATCGTATTCCAATACGACATTCAAAATTTGAATAAAAACTTGAATTTTATAGGTATGTATTCGAATTCACTAGTACCGTATTCGAATACACCTTCGAAAACAGTGAGATTTTCTAGAAAACTTCAACACAGTTTCAAATTTCTTTTCTTTGAAAACCAACACAACACCAAAACGTGATCACCATTTCTTGAACCACAAACCCAGAACATCCTCAACACAACATCAATGATTTTTACTCATCAACACCACAACAAAAGCATCATCAATAACAGCAACCAAAATCAACAACAACAACTCTCAACATGGATTATCTCAACAACATGCGTTTTACTCATTCAGAAACCACATGCAAGGCAGATTTCAGGATCAACACAACAGAACAGTGACAAAACAGACAACACAAGCAGTTTGCTCATTCATAACAACATGCAAGGGCAGTTTCATTTTCCAAACAAAACATCGCATGTAATCATCCATCACACATGCATTTACAGCCCTAAATGCAATCTAGAAAGTTGGAAGGTGCCACTTACCTTAGTTCCGTTTTCTTACTCGTTTACGTTACCCCAACAAAAGCTGGCGAAACTCCCGCTTGCGTCGTCGCTACCAAAGTTGGTTCTCTAACACCGTAACGATGAGAAGAACAACTTTCCTTCTTGAAACTTTTTGTTTCGACGCTTGGATTTCCAAGTAATTTGAGTTTTGAGGATGCTCTTTTTAACAAACACAAAACAGAATGAGAAGGAGAAGAAAGAAGGGAAAACTGGCGTGGCAGTGAGGAAGGAAGGAAACTGTTTCTGATTCTCAATTCTTTCTTTCCTGTTTTGCTTCCTCTCACACAACATATATATATATAGGCATACACATACTCTCACTTACTATGTACACATATTAATATTATAATAATCTTACTTGACCATCAAGTAATTAACTACTCCCGTCGTAATTCTATTAACAGATAAAATCTTGATCACTGCTGATATTTAATTATTCGTAATTAAATTAATTTATCCTTTGTCCAATAATTTTAATTCAATCTCAAAATATATATATATATATATATAAATATACATATATAAAATATTTTACAAATATTCCAAAATACACTTGATATTAAATCCATAATTTAATTTAAAATTTAAGGGTCTTACCCAGAGGATGTAATCAAAGGCAAAACATCAAAGGAAAAATAACATCATCAGAGGATATCTTTCATGATCCAGAACAGAAGGAAGCAGAGTCCAGAAAGAGACCTGGTCCAGACCAGATGGAAGCTTGTCAGAAGGAGACTTGGTCCAAACCAGAAAGAAACATAAGTCAAACTTGGTCCAGAGTTAATCCTGACCAGGAGATAGCTTGGTCATGAATATAAGATTTAATCCAGACTTAATCCAAATTTGGTCCATACCAGAAGATTTGATTGTCCAGAACATAAGACTTAGTCCAGATTTAATCCTGACTTAGTTCAGTTTTGATCCAGATTTAATCCATACTTGATCCAAATCAGAGTATAAATGTCCAGATTAAAAGATCAATGGTCCAGATTAAAATATCATAAGTCCAAATTTAATTCAGATTCAATCCAGACTCAGTCCAGACTTGGTCCAGATCAGAGGGTAAATGTTCAGATTAAAGGTTCAATGGTCCAGATTAAAGTATCATGATCCAGTGTTGGCCGAGATAAAAGGATCACAGAATTGGCGCAGATGAGATTACATAGTCCAGAGTTGGTCGACATCAGAGGATCATACGATCCATATTTTAATCATGATGAAAATTAGTGAAGACTTGAATAAAATTCTAAAAAGACTTGATTAAATTTTGATAGAAATTTGATCAAAGTATTAAGGGGATTTGATACAAAAATAAATTGAAGTCTTGGAGGGAATTTAAAAGCAATTGGAGGGAAGAAAGATACGGTTCAGAATTAAACAAGAATAGGATTGGCCAAAGTTATTTTCAGAACAAATCTGAAGCAAAAAGGTTCGGATCAAGCATAAAGCTCAAACTCGATTGACCAAGTTATTTTTGCAAGAGAATCTGGACAGATGCAGCTCGAATTTGATCATGGAAGAAACCCTAATTTTCATCTATAAAAGGAGGCTCAAGGCAGAAGACTTTGTAATCGAATATCAGTAAAAGTGTCATAAACTTCCAGAGGCAAACACTCGAGTTTTCAGTGAGGTTAATTGTGAGTATCAGCTTTCCAGAAGCAAGTACTCTTTTTTTTTGTTCCCTTGTGTCAGATCTATATTGTTGAAGTAGAGTATACAATCTGAAGAGTCAGAAGAAGTAGCAGGTGACTTAGCAATTAGATTCAAGGTGTTGAAATCCCTTCTGCAATCTGGGGTTGTCAGATTGGTAGGAGAAGACTTGACTTGTGAAGTCAAGGTGTTGTGTTCCTCAAAAGTCTAGGATTGTTAGACTGTTTAGGAATACTGACTTGGAGGATCAGTAGTGCTGTTGTAATTCAGAGGTTTTGAATTAGTGGAAAAATCCTTCAAGGTGAAGGGACTGGATGTAGCCTAGTTAATGGTGAACCAGGATAAATCTTTGTGTTGATTATTTTACTTTATCCGCTGCTAATTCTGCTGCTTATATATCAGATTTTAAATAATCATCAAAAACAGAAAAATAATTCAAGTATTACAAACACAATTCAACCCCCTTCTCGTGTTTGCACCTTCAGTAAGGTAGTTAAAGTCTCATGGACTAATTTGACTAATCAAACACTATTTGATTGAAGGTGTTGGCACGAACGAGATTTTCGTTGTGTTTGATTGTGGTAGCAATAGTTGTTGAAAAAACTATAATTAAGGTAATGGCTCCTTCCAAATTTTTAGGTTGCACATAGGGACCTTATATGTGTGATTGATGTGTGAATATGTGATGATTAATATTGATGTGATTATACATTCTTGAGTGATAATACGTGTTGCTACATGTCATGACTTTTTATTGATGAGAATATGTCTTGAGTATATTATGTGAAAAGTATGAAAAATTGTTAGTGTTTAGTAAGTATTAAAAGGGAAGTCTTTTAATAGCTACATTTACATAATGATTGTTGTGAAAGAATCAAAGTTTGCTAATGCATTTCATAATTAGTAGTGACCTTGATGTACCACGATATTAGTGGTGATCGCGATGGGCCATAGGATGGTTCCATGAGTTGATTCGTCCATCTTATTGTTACGAGGATTTTTAGTCGTGTAGGTCTGTGATAGACTGCACTCTGGTAAATCGTGCTGATCTGTGATAAGTGGCACCTCGATAATTAGTATTGGTCTGTGATAGGCGATACATTTATGATTTACACCCCTTGAGGAGGGTTTACAAATTCCAAAATCAAGTGCATTGACTTATAAGCATTGCATTAGGGTGCTTGGCATAAGAGCCATGTTTGTTATGATATGATATATGTATATATGTGATCTATTATAGTTTGTTATCATGCCGTAATTGCTAAGTGTTTACTTTTTGTCTTTATGACGTGATTGTTAAATGTTAATTGTTAATTTCGGTTGGTGACCCTTTACATTATTGTGGAAATTGGTTTTTTCCCTCAGATGATACCCGAGTTCGTTCCATCGAATGTTACCTTGACAACGGAAACATCATTAGACTTCCCTGAGTGGCATTCACCAATTGCTTGGGTATACAACCTCATCTCAAGCAAGGCTACATATACGGGGAGAGTGGTGAGGACAGGTAGGAGAGCTGGGGCAGCATTTCATGTGGGTGGACCTAACTTTTGAGGAGACTGATTACTCAATGGCTGATGAAGAGAAAGAAGTTACTTTGAGGAGAAATACTGCGTCAGAAGGAACTTGTGTAGAGTGTGGAGGTCACCCTTGTTACTGTAGTTGTTAGTGGATAATCATATTAGTTTTGGTTGTATAGGGCCTTAGTGTTTTTTTTGTGGTTGTACTTATTTTGTTTTGGGATGACTGTATTTATGACATACCTTGGCAGTTGATTTTTTTTGTGGGTCCATGTTGTATTTTTTTGACGTGACCATGGGGGTAACATTATTAGAGCAGTACTTTTGTGTAAGTGTCTGTCAAGAATACCCTAGGGGTATGAGCGATGTCTAATAGGTCTTATAGCCCCGAGAATTGGGGTGTTACACATTGCATTCTCGACACCTTGATTGATAGGAAAATCCCTTTGCAAATTGTGCATGAGATTTAGTCATTCAATTTCTCAATCCCTAATCAATTATAAGACAAGTGGTGAGTAATAAAACTTGTCAACACCCCATTGTTCAACATTTTATTTGTTGATGTTTTGGTAGATTCTCTACCAAACCTAAAATCAACGTAAACAAATTGGCACGCCCAGTGGTACTTGTTTGAATTTATTCTAATTATTAATTGATTAAGGGGTGTGATTTTTTATGTGTTTATGGAATAAGAAAGGTGGTGATTTAGAATATACTTAAACATATATCAACGCGTTCCAAAAACATGTCAATTCTTATAAGCATGAGTTCTAATGCTGCAATGAATAAAAATATGTTGGTGTCAACTCCTAGTAGTTCGACGATAGTTATGGAAGATAATGACGCTCCTATTGAAGAAGTTTCAATTGCTAGGACCCAAGAAATAATTGCATTTATGCCTTTGATGGCATCAAATGACATGTCCCATGACTTTACGTTTCAAAAAAGGTTTGGAAATAGTATGCAAGGATTGCAATTAAATTCAACTTTTATACCATTCTTGAACTCGACATCCAATATTAGGCCACAAGTGGGTCGACCTTTGTTTAGAATGCTCTAAAGATGCAACAAGGTGACATTGTCCATGCCACTAATTCTAAGTCATGCAGTTCTGCCTCTACCTCTAACTACCTAAACCAAGCAACACAACATCTAACTTAGATGAACAAGTTATGTTCTAATTAAGAAGGTAAAAAACTCTCATGGAAGTCAACGCTCTATTGAAGACTGAGTTGTTTCATGATTCTGATGGTCTAAGAAATGATTTTGATCTATTCCCACTGCTCTTAAACAAGCGTATGAAAGAAGATTGAAGGAGAATTATTTTCAAGCGCTATATGGACATTCTCAGACATAATCATTCTAGAAGATTTGGTTGAAGATTCGTTTTGGATTTAATCATGCTTCAACATTCATATTCCAAAACTATATCTATCAAGATAAGCTAAAAAGATCAAGGAGAATTATTTTCAAGCACTATCTTGACATTCTCAGAAAGAATCATTCAAGAAGATTTGGTTGAAGATTTGTTTTGGAACTAATCAAGCATCAACAATCATATTCCTAAAACGTATCTATCAAGGTTTATTTTTTGTGAAGATCTTTGTTGACCTTACGCAAGGAAGATATGCTTAGAATTTGTTTGGGACAATATTGAAACCCCAATTCATGCTATATAAATGGATCAATTTTGATGAAGATACAACGCAACAACTTAGAAAACCTTACAAACTCAATTATACAAATATTTAGAATTCAAGGTTTCAGTTTTAGAAAAGACCCTCGTTCAAATTTATATTACTTAGTGCTTTGTTTTAGTATAAAGTTCATTGTAATCAAACCGCTTAGAAAAAGTAAAACTGTGTCCTTGAAGTTCATGAGTTGATGCATAAGTGTGTAATTAGATTTACAAAGTCAAAAAGACTTAGAAAATGATTTGAAATGAGTTTCAAAGGTTACCAATGCAATATGATCATGCTTCAAATTTAATGTATGCTAAAACACAAGTAAGTAAACTTATGCATGATAACAAATTTATTTCTTATGCAACCTTTCTTGGTCAAGTGGTTCTATGCAAAATTTAGAAACGGAGAATCAATAGAGTACACACTCAAAGCACCATCTAGACTAACCATGTTGACATCACTCAAAACACTAAGTCTAAAACAAAACTAACTAGGAGACACCTTATAATTACAAGTTCTAGTGCAAGTATTATGAGATATAACTTCCTGAAAAGAATAGTTATTAACTCAAAATTCATAAGATCTATCTTATGAATGATCTAGTCGTAAGAAGTTTCAACCTTTTGGAAGCAAGGTTCATCTTTCTTATCCTATTAGAAGGCTTGTGAAAATGGACACTTACTATTTTCTATACATTGTTAGTAATTGATATGGTTCTAACTGAATTAACCGATGTAACCCTAAACCCAAACAATTCGATCCAAATAAACCAAGCTATGATACCATAAAATGAGACACGGCGTTGTCCCATTAGTGGAACCTATTTAACTAATCCTTGAATCGATCACATGTAATTTAACCTTGAATTTGATTGGAAGAATTGGTTTGCTTTTTTCTTTTTCTTTTCCTTTTGTGATTCATGAACATTAACATTTTTTTCATGCTCACAATTGTTTTCCACTTTTTGAAATAATTCTCCTTTATTGATTGTGGTCCCTTCACGACATAAAGAAGAAATGTTAGAAAATCTAATAATATGAGAAGAATCTCAATATTTGACCACCCAAACCAACTTAGAAGAAGGCCATGACTTTCCAACATTTTTATCTTGTAGTTAAAATTCTATGGTTCCACTACCTTGCTCCTTTGGAAGCACTTCTTAATTTGCTTTCTTACATGCTTCCTTTGGAATTTCATCATCGTTAGTGCAAAAGTGGTTTTAACTACAATCCTTTGATTGATGTTTTGATGATAACAAAAACAAACAAATAAAGAACAATTATCCCCTAATTGTATTTTCTAAAATGTGCAGATTAAGATGGAAGACAAAGAATTATATTAATGACTCTCCATCTTAAAGTTGCATAAATTACAAGTAAATTAGAGATCTACTAATGGGGAAGTTGTAATATAGCAAAAGAAGTACTCCAAAGATAAGTGCAACAAAGTATGTGTTCCAATATAAGATATATCCTCTGATGATTGAACGAACTCAAAGGAAACTAAGTCTGGTGACACGCGCCTTTGTTGTCGCAAGCTTTGGTTGAATCTGGTGATGAGAGTGACGCAGTTCTCAGTTGCCACTGAAAATGCAACCAATTCCTTGGTTTAGTTACCTCTGATCAATATAGATATGGTATGTCATAGGTACCTCTGATGAAAATATATATGTTATGTTTCAGTTACCTCTTATGAATTCAACAAGCGTCTATTTTGTCTCCCTCTGATGAGTTCAACAAGCGTCTGTTCGCATGCCTCTGATGAATTCAACAAGCAACTATTCCTCTACCTCTAATGAATTCAGCAAGCGTCTGTTCGTCTGCCTCTTATAAGAGTGATTGACTCTGTTTCTAATTAATCACATCCAGCGTTTGATTGTCTGACTCTGAGTTACTATGTATCCTTTGATGAAAGTCAATGCTCTAAAGAAATCAAAGCTCTGATGAAGTCAACGTTCCAAAGAAGACAAAGCGGTTACGCATCCTCTTATGAACGTCATGAATCTACTACTTGTCTAAAAGTCTTCAAGATATGATCTGATCATAGTATCCTCTACTTCCCTGTCTTAACTCAAAGATAAGCAAAATCATTCATAGAGATATATATGGATACATATATAAGACTAGTCTGCCTTAAATGGTGATTGAAAATTTCCAACGATAACATTCTCCAAAGACACTTCATCTCCATTTTTAAGAAGAACTCACTCAGTCCATTACGAGTGAAAGAGTGTGAGAGAGAAAATGAAAAAGGATATGTGTTAAGAAGAGGGTATGAAAATGCTAAGAACACATGAAACGAAAAGAATGAATGAATTATCTTCTAAATAGAAAGTGATTAAAGTTGATGTAAACCAGTCAAAGTGTTCTCACACACTTCTATTGATATAGGACATAATCTATAACATCCTCTTAATGAGACACAAACTAGAACTAATGTCAATCATCCCGATCGTGGCAACAACCCTGTCACCCTTAAAAGGTACCCAAAAAGGTATAACGTCTTTCATGAACCTCAACGGTAGGATGCTAGAAAGTTGAAGATGGTTATGGGGACGACAACTTGGAAAGGCTAGAGAAAAATACTCAATGGCTTAAGAGGAAAAGTAAATAATACTTGTATGCTATTTATGGAAATAGTGGATTAATTCTGAGTTTGTGCTGAGGTAGCAATAGTTTTTTGTGAACTAGTATAAAAATATATGTGTCTCCTTTATCCTATTTTGTTTCAAGTATAACAGTTCTTTATGATTCAACCCTACTCTTTCTAAACCTATCTTACAAAAGTAAGTTAAATGTTTTGATAAAGAACAACTTTCTTAAAATTGAAGTAGCTTTCAGAAAAAGCAAACACAATTCAAACCTCCGATTTCTTTTGTTTTCCAGCACCATCAATAACAACATGGAAAAAGGTTAGGATTACAACAAGTATCCAAGATGACATAATCTTTCTCTATTTCCTTTACATCTCCCTCTTTTTTGACGATTTCTTTTTTTTTTTTTTGCACCTCACTTTTTTTTGACACAAGACTTTTTTTTTAACACTTTTTCACTCTATTTGTACTTCTCTTTAATTTTATGGATCTCCTCCTCAAATATTTCGGAACTATCAGTCATCTCTCTTTCCATTTTCTCCTTTCCTTTCGTTCTCTCTACTTGTCCTATCATTTTTTCCTAGGCAGTCCATCCTTTCAAGAAGTTCATTTGCTTGTCTACCAATTAACTTCTCTCAATGTTCTAACAAGGCCTATATTTCTGAAGACATCATTTTTCGAAATTTTTTTTTTGTTCTCTTTCTTATTTTTTTTTCCGAATACATCAAATAGAAAATAAAATACAATTGCAAATATAACAAATAAAATTTTAACAAAAAATGGTCTAAATGAAACCTTGCTCATATTACCACTTGAACACATATATTTTGAGTTATTGAAAAATATAAAATTTGAACAAAAAGAAAATAATTAAAATTGAAAATGTAGAAATGGGTAGGCCCCACACTCAAACTTCTATGGAGAAGATAAATGATAAGCCTTGAGGGAATGATCGTCACAAGAAAACTTGATTTCTTGATAAGATCAAAAGGGATGGTCCATGAAGGTGCAAACACGAGAAATGGGTTGAATTGTGTTTTTCTAAGTTTTCTTTTTAATTATTTATTCCTGAACTGGTTCGGGTTTGGTGATTTTATCTAAAACAGGCGCAATAGCAATCATGCTTAATTAATCAGAGGCAGTAGTAAAGTAAAGAGAGCATAAGTAAAGTGATACAAGCAGATTTATCCAGGTTCACCACCAACATGGTAGCTACATCATGTCCCTTCACTTAGAAGGATTTAACCAGTAATTCAAATCCTTGAATTACACAACACCTGACCTTACAAGTCAATCTTCTCATAACAACTTAACACCTACAAACTTTTTTAGGCAAACAAACACCTTTGACCCTACTAGTCAAGTCTTCTCCGCATAACTGAAAACCACAAATTATTAAAGGCAATGAATTACATATCGACCCTACAAGTCAAGTCTTCTCAACAAAACCTTAAAACGACAAATTTCTTGTGGAACACTAAAGCCACTATCGGGTTGAATTACACAAGTTTGCAATGAATTTTCTTTCAATCTACTAAGTAGATTGTTACAATTGACTTCTCACACTAAAACACTTAGAAAATATTTCTTTGAGCAAGTGCTTCTCTAGAACTTAAACCTTTGAACTTTGAATACTTAGGAAATTTGAGCTCTCAAATGTTTTTCTGAATTATATGGATTTATGAGTTCGTGCTTTTTTCTTCAACCTTGAGTATCTATTTATATAATAGATTAGGGTTTCACTTTTTTCCTTGTAAAATATGGATCATATCCTTCTTGTGAACAAATTTTGAATGTATCTTCTTGTGAACAAATTATGAGTGTGTCTTCGTGTGAATAATTATGAGTGTTTCTTCTTATGTATCATTATGAGTGTATCTTCTTGTGAATAATTATAAGTGTATATTTTTGTGAACAAGTTGTAAGCATATCTTCTTGTGAGAAAATTATGAGCATAGCTTCTTGTGAACAAATTCTTAGCATATCTTCTTGTGAACAATATTTTGACCATATCATCTTGTAAACGATATTTTGACCATATCTTGTTGTGAAAAGTATTTTGACCATATCTTCTTGTGAACAATATTTTAGCCATATCTTCTTGTGGACAATATTTTGAGGATATCTTCTTGTGAAAAATATTTTGGTTGTATCTTTTTTTCACCTTGGTCAAAGATTTCCTTCAATAATCATTTTGAATCATATCTAATTTCATATTGTTTTCAAAAACTTATTCACGCGAATCTTCCTTCATACTCTTGATTGATTGGAGCAGGAATGGATTTGAGCTTGTTCTTGAATATTCAGAAATTCATATTCAGCAATGTCTTTTCTTTAGAATGAATTCTTTCAATCAGAGACGTTTACTTTCCATAATTGCTAATGAATTTCTTGTTGGAGTGAAATATTGTGTTTCTTGGATAATAAAAGTCAGAGGCAGAACTGCGTGACTTAGAATTAGTGGCTTTAGGAAATTCACATTATTGAATCATCATAGTCATTGCAACATTAGAGGGTGCATATCAGAAGCAACATTTTGAGTGTGGTGCAACTTTTGATTAGCGGAATGCGAGCTTTGAATGCATTGCTTGGATAATTTCTTCAAAGCTAATAATAACTTGATATAAACTCTTCAGAGGCATGCTGAGTTTGCGCACATCAGAGGCACACAAGGACTTTAGAGGCATGCTTTAAATTCACTTTTTAAATAGTCTTCAGAGGCAATCCTTAGACCCAATTATTAGAGCCAGTCTTAGACCCAAACTTCAAAGCCAAACATTACAAGCAGTCTTCGTAACCTTTAGAGGCATATATCTTTCAAAGGCAGAAAATGTATGCTTTTGTGTTCCTTTGATCTCATCCTCTAGTCACTTCCTTTGACGACTTCCTCTAGTAGGTTCCTCTGGTACCTTCGTATGATTTTCTTGTTCTAATTGTTGCACACTAATTGAAGCCATTAGACCAAACAAATTGTTCTCATAAAATAACTTTGTTAACATCAAAATTATAAGAGAAAAACCAACATGGTTCCAACAATCTCCCCCTTTTTTATGATGACAAAACTGTAATTTTTTATAACAATTTATTGGATTTTTTTTAATTGTCTCCCCTTGACATAAGGATCCCCCTAATCTATGTAGTTTTACAACTCTTTACTCCTCTTATGCATACACTTTCTCTCCCCACATAAACATATAAAAAAAGATGTTGTTCTCAAATATCTTTCTCTCCTATCACTACAAGAAAAAAACTGATTTGCGGCGGTTTTTAAGGACACCTGCGGCAGTTATAATCGCCTCAAATGGAAGATTGCGACGGTTCTTCAACTATCGCTGATTCGTATGTCGCGAGGCCAGTTTGTGACGGTTCAAAAAATCATCGTTCCAACCATCGGCAACATTTGCGACGATTCCTAACCACCTCAATATATGTTTTGCGACGGTTCGAACCGTCGCAAAACACGTTCAGTTTTATCTGAAACATTGCGACAGTTATCAACCGTCACTATATTCATTTTGAGACAATTCGAACCGTCGCAAGCCTAATAATTTAAATTAAAAAATTGTGATACAATTTTTTCCTTTTTTTTTATTAATTTGAATAAAAAATGTTCATAAATATCATCCACATAATTTAAATACACAATTATATAACTATTGTAACTAAATTCAATTTATATATATTTTTCAAAAGAAATAACACCAATTCATTCATTGAACTTAACTAAAATAATAAATAAAGTAGTTTAAATATTCAAAACATTAGTTGGCTAAACATATAAAACAACTCCATGAAACATAAAAGTTCATCAAAATATCTAATCAGTCCCTAATGATGTTGCTCTACGATCATTAGGTTGGTGGCTACAAACAGATGAACATCTACCATCTATTGGCGATTCTATGTCTGTTGCTTGGAAAAAAAATTATATTAACCTCAATGAATCTTGATAAACATTGTCAAATACTAATTAACTAAATTTCTCATATAGCAAATATCAATCATTACACAATTGATATTTTTAACCAAAGACAAAAAGTTCTCATGCATCATATATGCAACAAGACAACATAAGGGGCCTAGATAAAAGATCTCCCGGTAAAGGCTAAATTTCTAGTTACACAGTAAATATTATCTATTCACGTAGTTTGATTTGATTCATGAAAAAATTGTAAAAGAACACAAACTAGAAAGTACATTTAAAGAATGGAAGGCAACATATACCTTAATCTGAATAAGTTGGGCTTCTGATGTCAGAACTCCTAATAGATCAATCTGAAAAGCCAGGCTACACAGAACCACAAAATGATCAAACCGAAGAAAATATTGAAGAAAAACAATTGAAGTTAATGAAAATTCAAGCAGAAAACAATGAATAATTATGTAAAAAATTATTTGTTCTGACCAAATTCTGTGTTATGACCAAGTATGCCAAATTATGTAAACAAATATAAACATGATAAATGTAAAAAAATATACAGTTCTGCCATTGAATTACAAAAATGAGATGTGGATTATCTATATCATCATATGGTGGCAGCATGCATATATAACAGATATAAAATATATAGTGAAATTAAATGCACATAGGTTCTTTCATTATTGTCTCTTTAGTCCATTACTCTCTAATTGTTTCAAAGCTTCTTTATCATATAAATAACCATCCACTCTCACATTGACTATATAACTAGTGTGTGTACCCGTACGATGTACGAAAAAATAAATGGTTTGATCAATTGAAAAATATTCATACTATATTAAAATTTAAAAGAACATTCATTTTGTAAGGGTATGCTGATGATGAAGGGTGTGGAAGAAGTACATCTGGTATGCTCTCTAGGTAGCTGAACTTTTTTCTTAGTAGAACCACATAGCTTAAGTCTTCAATCACCTTCAATGAGTTCAGTCAAGATAATTCGATCATACTTTCTTTTCATTGTTTTAAATTATGTTCATATAGGTAAATGCAAATGATGTGACCACAATTATTTGCAGATATATAATTATAGTTGCAGATCGTAATTTAAAACTAAGATTGCAGAGACTAATTTGTTACATCATGGTTTTTATGTCTATGTGATTGCAATTGATGTGGCATTGGACTGTGATTTAAAACAGATAGAGAGCAAAGGGAGAAGACAGAACCTTGTGAACAACTCCTAATTGAACAACACCTTCCCTAACAACAATGAGAGTTATAGTCTGAAAGATATTTAATTGAATCAAACAAAGAATGAGATACTCAAAATTGTTTATACTTTATTACAGCGGTGCTACATACACATATATGAATGTCATACATATATACCTTTATATCAGACAAGAACTGAGCTTCCCAAGTCCTAGGGTGCTGTAAAAGAGTATATATAATTATAAAAGAAATCATTCTCTTTCAACAAACTTTTAATATGAAATCATTAAGTAAGATTATATTAATAATAAAATTTAGTATTAGTTTTTTGTTTTTACTCACGGAGTCAACTGAATTGTGCCATGCTGACAAAAAGTTAATTTCTTGATCATTTGGTTCTTTGTATATCCACTTGTGATTGTGATCTGGAGCTACTTTTCCAATCAACATGTTCCATAATCAAATCTAGTTAATTAATCTTCTTTGTTTTTCAACCTTTTCCAAGAACAAAATATATAAATATATTTCGAAGCTGAATCCTCTACAACTATCTATTTGTATGGTGCAGTCAGCAGCAGTAAACAAATAGATAAAAAGTCTACAGCTGACTGCACCGTACAATTAGTAGTAGAAGATCCAATTTGTTGAAATGAGTGAATTAATAATATATAATATATACCCTTCACCATAGTTATAGATCTCATGTGTTTGATAAGGAAATAGCCCTTGCAAGTGTTCTAATTAGCTTATGCAAAAATGTTGCAATCACAATCTTCTATAAATCTGCAAAGAAGCTGTTTGAATCACCTACGTTATGCCCATTAGCATTCTTTCTCTTCTTCCCTGCAAAGATATTGACAAAGAGTGAATTACAGCATGCACATAATCTTTCAAGAACCACACTATGTGTTTAGCAACAAGCAAACTGTAACATGTGCCAATCATATCTTACCTTTAGAAGACTTGGAACGATCTTTATGTATGTCCATCTCATCTTCGTCATCACTGTCAGTTTCATTGCCAATCACCGCAGTTTCGTTTCTGTGTCCTTCTTGGACCTTGCAGTATATTATCCAATTCCCATAGCTACACAAATGAAAAATCTTGGTGGTTAATCAGACATACATATATATACATACAAATACAATTAACCATCGATTTTTTCACATTTTTAACAGTGACCCACCATCCATGAGTACGATGAAGGGAACCTCAACGAATTGTCAACCAACCTTTTGAACCAACCAATATGTAAAAATGTGTTTCTTTATTTTTCTTTCACTCATCTCATGTACTAATTTGCTCACATAGGTAGGGGTGAAACTCACAGTTCCATAAACTGATGAAGTAGGACAATCACCAGAGTTTATTTCAGGTGTTGTTGATGCACCAAAATTGCAGAAACGATCTTCCCAAACCAATATCCTGCATGCATATATATACAACACAAACTTTCTAACCAAAAATACATACAACACAATAACCTCTCCTCATCATGACAATATAATATATTTAACTATGAAATAAAATCATTACCAATTCCTTCTGTTTCATCTTGATCTATCATTAACCCCTTGTCCTTCCCACCTATATTACAAACAAAATTAATAATTATTAATTTTTTTGTATATATTTATACTAATGAAAATGTTTTTATGAAGTATGATATAATTAATTAGTCCTTCAATATATTTGTGCCTAGTGCTCCAAAAGTGTTTCCATAAGAACATTTTCCTATGTCTTCTTACTTGGATGGAAGGTAGTTTCTAGCAAGATCCTCCAAAAAACAGCATAAACCCACTGAGAATTTTCATGGATGCACAAACTTCTTAGAGTGTGTTGAAAGAGATGAGTTACAGCCAATGGAGTAAGATGTTCTTCCATAAAATAATATATTATTCAATTATGGAAACTACCTAACTATGAAATTTAATGATGTCTCTTCTCTTCTTTTGCACCCTATAGCTATAGGTCAATTTAAGTTTCTTTTGATGGATTCTAAGTTTGTTTTTTATCATCTCAAAAGCAAAAGACCAATTTAACATAAGACGCCATTGAATCTAAACTAGAGATAATAAAATGTGGCAAATAATGATGGCATAAAAAATCACAAGTGAGTAATATGAAACAAAGAGAACATTAATGCTATAGAAAAAAACTGAACAATACATATGATCCATCTTCTACATAATATATAAAAACAACACACACAAAAATTCAACAAGACACAAACATATGAAAGAGTTTCTTTATAAATTTCATCAAACTTCATACTCTAAAAAGTTAGGATTAGCATAAGCACACTCATGAAGCTCAACTAATTGAAAACAATCGAAGTTTTAAGAAATACCAAAAACTAATATACCAAAAACTAGAGTGACCTTCCCCCAAATGCATAGAACCCCCACAATGCATTTTATCATCACTTGAAAAGTTCATTCATAACATCTAAATCAGTAACAAGCACACACATGATTATTTCAATCCAATTTATTATTTTAAATAAGATACGATCCTCCTAGTTCATAGAATTGGCATTAGATGTTAAAAATTAGTATCGATTGGAACAACATAATCGAAACCATAACAACGAAAAGGAAATCATACCGTAGATTCCAACAAACGAAGGTCGAATTGAAAGCAAATGGTGCAGCACGACAAGGCAACAACCATGCGATGGTACTGAGAGATAAAAGTAAAATTGAGAGAAAAAAGATAGTTGGGGGAGATTGAGAATTCGGGGACGCAAATCAGAATGCGAGACTTGGGAAATCAGGGTTTTGAAAAGAAAAAAAAAACGAATTTGAACAACGAATTTGGCGGGAGGAAGAGATTATTTGGGAATGGGGTTTTGGACAATAAAGGTTTGTGCAACACGGGACATGAAAAATCAAAAAGCGGGACTTGTGATAAATGATAAGGTGCAGCTTGTTGTTCCTTTAACGGTTGATAACTCTTCATCATATGCATAATTTTTTACTATTTTAAGTCTTATTTATAGGAAATCACTAATTAATTTAAGGCGTTATTTAATATATTTTGGTGATTTTAATTCTTGGATTTAATAAAATGTTTATGTTCTTATTTCCTTGATTAAGTAGATATTTCTTTGTAGTTTTATGTTATTTCTTTGTTTTAGTGCAGTGCTGAATTTTGGTGAGAAATCAACATGACCTACATGGAGTATTTCTACCATATCTGGAGTTGTAGATGTCCAATTGGATTCAAACCAAGTGCAAATGAAAGCTAAGATCCATAGCCACAACTTTCATGAAGACACCGACACCAAATTCGGACACAAAAGAGTAGCAAAATGCAATAAATGCTAGACATTAGATGTTGTGCGTCTGAAGCGCAAAGCACGCGCCTGAAGCGCATTTCTACACTACTAATTCTGTTTTAATGCGCCTGGAGCGCAAGTCCTGCGCCTGGGGCACGTGGCGCGCTGCAGAATGCATAAAACCGAGTTTTTCTGGATTTTTATGGATCTTTTTTTCATTTGGGAAGCTTAGAGACTTGTGCCCTAGCAGATTAACTCACAGACGACTCTTCTACACCATTGAAAGAGTTTTATCAAGAATCATTCATGAATCTTTCTTGTAATTCTTCTTTAATCTTTGTCATGAGTAACTAAACTCTATTCATTATGGATGAGTGAAACAAGATGAAACCCTTATTTGTCTGATTTGATTCCTGGTTATATGAATAAATTTATTGAATTATTTTTCTCATCTTTGTGCTTAATGCTTTTTATTGCCTGATCAACTTTAAAATGTTTTACGATTCGTATTTTGAAACGGAAGTGGACTTTATGAATGCTTGAGATGAGAAATTCATGAGATTGTAGTCTAGGGATAGATGCAAGTCATGAAACCAATTGAAGTAGTTGTAGAGGCAACAATTTAAAAAGAGAATTTTTGTACTGTAAAGTTTAATCCTAATTTTAAATCCACTATGGAATTGGGGGTGATTTTGGAATTAAAGGTTTTGTCACTAACACATTAGGGCAACAATACTAAAGAAAATTTGGTAATAATTCAATAAAGGAATTCAATAACTAGGATCAAATTAGAGACCAAGGTTGAACTCGTAGTGAAACTCATCCCTGACATTTTTCTCATTGAAAAAGTTCAACTCTACTACACTTATTATTTCAAATATTACTTAAATCAATTCGGAAACTTTTTTGTTTAATTTCAGTAATTAAAGATAATTCGATTGTAAAATGCAATCCTTGAGTTCGACACTCGGTACTACCGTTTTAATTATTACTTGCAACAATTCAGTATACTTGCTGAAACGCTATCATGTTTTTGGCGCCGTTGCCGGGGATTGCCATATCACTATTGAGTTATAATTTATTTACTCAATTGAAATTTTTTGCTCTGCAATAAAATTTTGGGTCTTTAGTTATTAAATTTTTATTTTTTCTTTTATTTACTTATTTTTTTTATTTATATCTACTCACGATTTTTCTAACCGTGTATGGGAGGCCAGTCCTCAGCTAAGCTTCTTTTTGATCCAGAAATAGAAAAGAGAGCAAAAGCAAATCGAAAGGCGGTTCGAGAAAGGAGGAAAAGTGAAAGAAAGTTAGCAGCGGAAGAACAGGATCTAGGGGATTGCTTCATATTTGCTGAAATGGCTGATCCGCCACTACATGAACGTACCCTCAGGGAGTATGGGAATCATGATAAAAACCGTGCTCAGTTGGCTATCCATAACCAACCGATTACAGTCAACAAATTTGAAATAAGTACCGCCCTGTACCGAGAGTTGAACGAGATTCATTTTTCCAGTAATCATAATGAAGATGCAAATAGACATCTCACAAACTTCTTTAAACTATATGAGACAGTGAAGGTGAATGGTAACAGTGAAGAAGGCAAGAGGTTGAGACTATTTCCATTATCATTAAAAGATGATGCTAAGGAGTGGCTAAATTCTTTACCCTTCACTAGCATAACCACATGGGACGATCTTGAAGACAAATTCTTGGAACAATACTTTCCCCCAGTTGTGTTTGTCAGAAAAAGGCAAGAGATTTCTAGTTACAAAAAGAAAGAAGGAGAATCACTTCGTGACACTTACAGGAGGTTCAAGAGTTTACTAGAAGGATGCCCCAATCATGCTTATGACGACACCGCTCAAATGAAAATATTCTGCAATGGGTTAAGGCCGAGCAGTAGAATTATGTTGGATGCTACAGCAGGTGGCTCTTTGAATTACAAGACCGCATCAGAAGCACAAAAAATTATCGAGATTATGGCATCCAATGAGCAAATGATGTTATATGGATGCCGGATTGGCTCAAGGAAAGCTACTCTTAAAACATATATAAGAGGTTATCGCTGCTGAGATAAAAAAGGGGATGGCAGCTCTAAATATACAACCCCAAGTGGCCCCTTTTAAATTATTGAAACATACAAGTTGTGATTTTTGTGGGGGAGCACATAAAAATGGCGCCTGTGAAGTACCAGAGGATGATGACACAGAAGAACCAGAAAAGGTGAATTTTGTGGGTAACAACGGAAAGCAAAATAATCCTTATTCTAGTACGTACAATCCGGGTTGGAGAAATCATCCAAATTTTTCATGGAAAGATCAACAGGCTGGGTCCCAAAGCCAACAAGGAGCTCAAACAAATCAAATGCCACCGCGTAAAGCAGCTTGGGAGATTGCTATTGAGAAAAATCAATCAGCCTCTATCAAGAATCTTGAGACCCAAGTGGGTCAAATTGCTCAACAGCTAGCACAAAGAGCACCCGGGAACTTGCCTAATGACATAGTTCCAAATCCGCGAAACAATGTTAATGTCGTGACAACCAGGATTGGCAAAGTAAGTGAACCAACACCACCTGAAGAAAAAAAGGGTGGAAGTGCTTCAATCCCAACCCACTCGGAGGAAATAGTCACCCCAACATCAGCTGAGGGGTATATTGGTTGTGAAAAGGAGGAATAACTTGTGGCGCAGAAAAAGGAAACCATGTTAAAGCCTGAAATTGAACTCCCATTCTCTCAAAGATGAAAAAGGGAAGAAACAGAAAAACAATCCAGTAAGTTTCTTGATGTTTTTAAAAATTGCAAATTAACATTCCTTTTGCAGAAGCACTAGAGCACATGCCGACGTATGCCAAGTTCATGAAAGAGACTCTGTCAAAGAAAACCGAAGAAAGCTGCAAAGGTTGTATCATAATCAGAGGATAGTGATAGTGAAGACGATGATATTGCTTACATAACCAAGAAGATTGCAAAGATGTGGCAAAACAGAAAGAAGAAAGCTCCCAGGAAAAATGGCAAATACTCCAACAGAGGAAAAGAAGAAGCTGACAAGAAAAGCATCATCTGCTATAGATGCAATGAACCTAGACATATCAAGTCAGAATGTCCAAACATGGAGAAAGGAAAACATCACAAGAAAGGTTCCAGATTATAGAAGAAGAGTTTGATGGCAGCATGGGATGCATTTGACTCAGAAGAAGAATCATCTGATGATGAAGAGGCAGAAACAACTATGATGGATCACATTAGGTTTGCCTCTGGACTCCAAAAAGGTACTAGCTCTGGAAGAAAAGCAGAAAGTAAGAAGAATGGACAAATCATTCATTCCGGAAAGTCTGGAAGCTCATCAGAGGAAGCAGTACTGGCTCTGATGGCACATACCAACTCAAGTTCTGGATCCAGCACAGACTCTAGAACTGATTCAGAAGATGAAAACAAGGAGGTATTCTCTTATCTTACTAAATCTGAATTAATTACTGCTCTTAAAGACTTTCTAAATTCCAACAACAAGATGTCTTTAAAATTGAAAACTCTTAGGGAAGAAAAGAAAATTCGAACCAAAGAAGTTCAAATTTTAAAGAATCAGAATGCTGAGTTTGCAACTGAAAACACTAATTTTAAAACTAAAGTTGCCAGACTCAATTCTAAAAATCTAACTCTCAAAAGTAATATGTGCTCTACTTCTAATACTGTTTGTGAATCTGATATGCATGAACAAGCTTTTCAAAACTTTATTGCAAATGGTATGGAAAGAAGTAAGTATGCTTCCATGATTTATGGAATCAATAACAATGGTAAGAAAGGAATAGGTTTTACTGAATCTGTTGCTGAAATTAAGTCTGCTCATTCTAATGTTATGTGTCTTATTTGTGCTAAAAAGGGTCATTCTAAATTGTCTTGTCCTATGATAAAATCTGGGAAAGACAAGAGACCTGTTAAGTCTAACAAACCTGGACCCAACCAATTTTGGGTACCAAAGAACAACATTGTTTATGTTGCAGATATTGTGAGCAACCAGAAGGAAACACCAATCATGGTGCCAGGTCAATGGATGCAGGCAATGCACAAACATAAAAAGGTGTATGTTCCAGTTTCCACCAGACAAAAGCAAAACGAGTCTGATGAAATAAGGTTTGGTCAGTACAATTCACACCAGAATCAGAACCAGAACCCGAACCAGAACTAGAACCAGTATCAGTATTAGAATCAGAGGTTCAGCTACAAAGAGCATAATCACACACATCAGCTTCAGTATTACCAGAATCACCATAAGCTCCAAAATCACCAGAGGAACATGGTGTATCAACCGAAGCAGAATTAAGGGAATAGTTCAACCAGTCTGAACAAGCCAGAAATAGAACTGCTTTGATGGCTCGTACAGAATCTGATTACAGCACTGAGTCTGATTTTGACTCTGACAGTGAAGTATCAAAAGAAGAAAGGTCTGATCTGCAACAAAAAGTATGGTATCTGGATAGTGGATGCTCCAGGCATATGACTGGAGATAGATCAATGTTCAGAAGCTGACTCTGAAGAAATGAGGCAAGGTTGCCTTTGGAGGAAACCAGAAAGGTTAGATCATTGGTACAAGCACAGTTGGTAACAGTTGTTCTTCCTTATCTACTGAAAATGTTTTATTAGTTAAAGGTTTGAATCACAATCTGTTAAGCATTAGTCAACTAAGTGACTGCAAGTATAATGTTGTGTTTAATCAGAAAACCTGCAAGGCTATAAGTCAAAAAGATGGATCTGTTTTCTTCACTTGTGTTAGGCAGAATAATGTTTATAAGATAGATTTATTTAGTCTAGTCAAGCAGAAAGTTAAGTGTCTTTTATCTGTTAGGGAGGAAAATCTAATTTGGCACAAACGGTTAGGCCATGCAAACCATAGGCTGGTTTCTGAGTTAAATAAACTTCAGCTAGTGAGAGGTCTTCCCAAACTAAGTACCAAATCTGAGATTTTGTGTGAAGCATGTCAAAAAGGTAAACAGACCAAAAGCTCTTTTAAACCTAAAAATTGTATTTCTACTTCACAACCTCTTGAACTGCTTCACTTATATCTGTTTAGTCATGTTCAAAATGCATCCCTTAGTGGTAAGAAGTATGGGTTTGTCATAGTTGATGATTACTCAAGGTGGACTTGGGTAAAGTTTCTGAGAAACAAAGATGAATCCCACAAGGTATTTATTTCTTTCTGCAAGCAAGTTATGAATGAAAAAGGTTTTAAAATCATAACTATTAGAAATGATCATGGAGGTGAGTTTGAGAACAGGTACTTTGAAGAATTTTGTGATGTGAATGGCATCTCTCACAACTTCTCATCCCCCAGAACACCTCAACAGAATGGAGTTGTTGAAAGGAAGAACAGGTCACTGCAGAAGATGGCCAGAACCATGCTGAATGACATAAATGTTGCTACCTACCTATGGGCAGAAGCTGTCAACACTGCATGCTACATCCAAAACAGAGTTTACATCAGGTGTATTCTAAACAAAACTCCATATGAACTGTGGAAAGGTAAGAAACCTAATATTTCCTATTTCAAACAGTTTGGCTGCATTTGTTATATGTTAAACACTAAGGATAATCTTGCAAAATTTTATTCCAGATATCAAAAGTGTACCTTCATTGGTTACTCTAAGAGATCAAAAGCTTATAGAGTGTTTAATAAAGAAACTAACATTGTGCAGGAATCCATACACATTAAGTTTGATGACAAACAACTTGACTCTGAAAAGTCAATGCAAGATGAGGAAATTGCAGGTTTACCAGAAGCACAGGAAGCAAGAGCAAATCAAACAACAGAACCAGAGAAAGAAAAGGATGAAAGCAAATCCGAAGATAATGCTGAACCTGAAGACAAGTCAGAAGGAAAGAATGGGTGGAAGTACAAGTCTTCACATCCAGAAACACTGATTATTGGAAGTGCAGCTGAACCATTGAAAAACAGATCATCATTTAAAGAAACAAGTCTATTTGGTTTACTTTCTACCATTGAACCAACAACTGTTAATGAAGCACTGGCAGAAGAAGGATGGATGCTTGCAATGCAAGAAGAGCTGAATGAGTTTGAAAGGAATGATGTTTGGGATCTAGTATCAAAACCACACAGGAAAATAGCTAGGCTTGTGGCACAAGGATACAGTCACCAAGAAGGCATTGATTACACTGAGACTTTTGCTCCAGTGGCTAGGTTAGAAGTAATTCGTATCCTACTCTCTTTTGCTGCAACTCATGATATTACTTTGTATCAAATGGATGTCAAAAGTGCTTTCTTAAATGGTTATATAAATGAGGAAGTCTATGTCAAACAGCCCCCAGGTTTTGAAAATTTAGATTTTCCAAACCACGTTTTTAAACTTAAAAAATCTTTATATGGTTTAAAACAAACACCTAGGGCATGGTACGACAGACTTAGCAATTTCTTACTTAAAAACCAGTTTGATAGAGGCCAAATAGATAACACTTTGTTTAGAAAATCCATTAAAGATGATATTCTGATCATTCAAGTTTAGGTTGATGATATTATCTTTGGATCCACTAATGGCACTCTCTGCCAAGAGTTTTCTGATTTGATGCAGCAAGAGTTTCATATAAGCATGATGGGAGAACTTAAGTTCTTCCTAGGAATTTAGATTCAACAAGGCAAAACAGGTATACTCATTCACCAATCTAAGTACACTAAAGAACTTCTCAAAAAGTTCAAGATGAGTGATTGTAAGCCTATGGCCACCCCCATGCACCCCACCTGCTCACTTGAAAAAGATGAATCCGGCCAAAAAGTAGACCTGAAAACATACAGAGGTATGATTGGATCCCTTCTTTACCTAACTGCTTCTAGACCTGACATTTTGTTTAGTGGTTGTGTCTGTGCTCGTTTTCAAGCTGACCCTAGGGAATCCCACTTAACTGTTGTCAAAAGAATCCTTAGATACCTTAAAGGAACCACACATCTTACCTTGCTCTAAAAGAAAACTCCCACATACAAACTGAGTGGATATTGTGTTTCTGACTATGCTGGAGATAAACTTGAAAGAAAGGGTACAAGTGGAAACTGCACATTCTTATGAGACAATTTAATATCCTGGTCAAGCAAGAGACAAAGCACCATTGCCATGTCAATAGCAGAAGTTGAATACATATCAGCAGCAGGATGCAGTTCATAGTTAATCTAGATGAAACATCTGTTGGAAGACTACAACATCTTTGAAACCAACATCCCTTTATACTGTGACAATACTTCAGCCATCAACCTAACCAAAAACCCTATCCTTCATTCTAGAGCCAAACACATAGAAATCAAACATCACTTTATCAGAGACCATGTTCAAACGAGAACTCTAAGCATCCAGTTTGTAGACACAGATCATCAATGGGCTGATATCTTCACTAAACCATTGCCTGATGATCGATTCGAGTTCATCAAGAAGCATCTCAACATCATCTCCATATCTGACTAGATCCAGTAGTCTTTCTAGAGGAGTACTTTTTATTTTTTGTATTTTATTTCCTGTCATTTTTTTTTCACTCCAGAAGATATAAAAAAAAAGGTCAGAAGATCAATCCTTTTTGGCTGATGACAAAAAGAGGGAGAGAAAGAAAGAGTGAGAATGAAATGGAAAGGAGAGGAAAAGTCTGGGGCATTAGACTTAGGGGGATAAGCTTGATTTGAGGGGGAGCCTAACAAAATAAGTCGTCAAAAATACAAGGTTTTGTAATCATCAAAAAGGGGGAGAATGTTGGAACCAAAGTGGTTCTATACTTAGTTTTGATGTTAACAAAAGTATTTTATGTAAATAGTATTTTGACTTTGAAGAACAAATCAGAAGCTGTGCAAAATCAGATGATGACACCACCAGAAGATACATCTAGAGGAATCAACCAGAAGATAGAAATGTCACCAGAAGGTTATGCCAGATAATGCACCCAGAGGGTACCAAAGGATGCATTCTGAAGGCACCAGAGGATACACCTCTAAAGGATATCAGAGGATGTCATGAAAGGTTAAATGACATCATCAGAGGATATCTTTCTTAGCCCAGATCTGAAGGAAGCAGAGTCCAGAAGGAGACCTGGTCCAGACCAGAAGGAAGCTTGTCATAGGGAGACTTAGTCAAGACCAGAAGGAATCATAAGTCAGACTTGGTTCAGACTTAATTCTGACCAGAAGATAGCTTGGTAGTGATTATAAGAATCAGTCCAGACTTAATCCAGACTTGATCCAGAGCAGAAGATAACTATGACTTAGTCCAGAGTTGGTCCAGACTAGAAGATAGCATGGTCCATAACATAAAACTTAGTCAAGATCAGAAGAAATGATTGTCTAGATTTAATCCAGACTTGATCCAAATCAGAAGATAAATGTCTAGATTAAAATATCATAAGTCCAGATTTAATTCAGATTAAATCCAGACTCAGTCCAGACTTGGTCCAGATCAGAGAGAAAATGTTCAGATCAATGGTCCAGATTTAAGTATCATGGCCCAGTGTTGGCCGAGATCAGAAGATCAGATCATGTGGTCCAGTGTTGGCCGAGATTAGAGGATCACAGAATTGGGGCATATCAAATTATATGGTCCAGAGGTGTTCGAGATGAGCAGATCAAATGGTCCACATTTTCATCATGATGAAAATCAGTGATGACTTGATTAAAAATTCGAAGAAGACTTGATTAAATTTTGATAGAAATTTGATCAAAGTATTAAGGGGATTTGATTCAAAAATTACTAAAGACTTGAAGAAATTCGAATGCAATCTGAAGCTTAAAAAGATATGGTTTGAAATTAAAAGAAACAAGATTGGTCAACAGAATTTTCAAAAGCAATCTGGAGTTAAAAAGATACGCTTTTTATTTAAGTGAAACCCAATTGGCCAAGTTATTTTTGCAAGAGAATCTGGGCAGATTCAGCTCAAATTTAAGCATGGAAGAAACCCTAATTATTCATCTATAAAAGGAGGCTTAAGGCAGAAGACTTAGTATCGAAAATCAGTAGGAGAAGACTTGACTTGTGAAGTCAAGGTGTTGTGTTCCTCAAAAGTCTAGGATTGTTAGACTGTTTGGGAACACTGACTTGGAGGGTCAGTAGTGTTGTTGTAATTCAAAGGTTTTGAATTAGTGGAAAAATCCTTCGAGGTGAAAGGTCTGGTTGTAGCCTAGTTAATGGTAAACAAGGATAAATCTTTGTGTTGACTATTTTACTTTATCCGCTGCTAACTATGCTTGTTTATATATGATATTTTAAATAATCATCAAAAACAGAAAAAGAATTCAAGTAGTACAAACACAATTCAACCCCCCTTCTCGTGTTTGCACCTTCAGGTTGGTCCATTAAAGACTTGAAGGGAATAAGTCTGACTTTTTGTATGCACAAGATCCTAATGGAGGACAATCATAAATCGGTTGTACAACCCCAAAAAAGATTGAATCTAGTGATGAAAGAGGTGATTAGGAAAGAAGTGGTAAAGCTCTTACAAGCCGGTCTCCTTTACCCCATTTCAGATAGCTCTTGGGTGAGCCCCATCCAAGTTGTACCAAAAAAGGGGGGAACGACCGTCGTCACAAATGAAAAGAACAAGCTAATTCCTATGTGCACGGTCACAGGGTAGAGAGTTTGTATTGATTATAGAAGATTGAATAGTGCTATGAGGAAGGATCATTTTCCGCTCCCTTTCATTGACCAGATGCTTGAGAGACTAGCAGGACATGATTATTACTGCTTCTTAGATGGATACTCGGGGTATAATCAAATAGCTATGG
Organism: Cicer cuneatum; assembly: GCA_037974295.1. NCBI lineage: Eukaryota > Viridiplantae > Streptophyta > Magnoliopsida > Fabales > Fabaceae > Cicer > Cicer cuneatum. Next base: position 47,775,643 of record JBBPBO010000001.1, read on the forward strand.
CACCTGAGGATCAAGAGAAAACTGCATTTACATGTCCTTATGGGGTGTTTACCTATCAACGGATGTCGTTTGGGCTATGTAATGCACCTGCTACATTTCAAAGGTGCATGATGTCCATATTGAGAAACATATCGAAGTATTTATGGACGACTTTTGTGTTTTTGGTTCATCGTTTGACAATTGTTTGATTAATCTATCCCTTGTATTAGAAAGGTGTGAAAAATCCAACCTAGTTCTAAATTGGGAAAAATGTCATTTTATGGTAAGAGAGGGAATTGTGTTAGGCCACCAAATCTCCCACAAGGGGATCGAAGTTGACAAGGCCAAAGTTGAAGTTATTGAAAAACTTCCCCCTCCCACCAATGAAAAAGGCATTAGAAGCCTTTTAGGTCATGTTGGATTTTACAGGAGGTTTATAAAAGATTTTTCTAAAGTTGCAAAACCACTTACAAACCTACTTGTGAAAGACACACCTTTCAAATTCAATGAGGATTGTTTGAATGCTTTTAACACGTTGAAAAATAAGTTGATAATTGCCCCTATTGTCATTGCACCCGATTGGTCACTACTGTTTGAAATCATGTGTGATGCAAGTGACATTGCTATCGGGGCAGTCTTGGGACAAAGAAAAGATAAGTTGTTGCATGTAATTTACTACGCAAGTCATGTTTTGAATCATTCACAACATAATTATAAAACAACTGAAAAAGAATTATTGGCTGTGGTTTATGCTTTTGATAAATTTCGATCTTACTTATTAGGATCAAAAGTTATTGTTTACACTGATCATGTTGCCTTGAGGTATTTGTTTGCTAAGCAGGAATCAAAGCCAAGGCTACTCAGGTGGATTTTGTTACTACAAGAGTTCGATATTGAGATCCGAGATAAGAAGGGTTCAGAAAACACTGTAGCTGACCATCTTTCTCGATTGGAGAAAATGGAGGAGGATGATGACACTAGACTGATTCGAGACCAGTTCGCCGATGAACACATCTTCACAATTTCTGAGGCACCTTGGTTCGCTGACGTTGCAAATTTTAAGGTAGGAAAGGCAATTCCATCCGATTTCACCTACCAACAACGAAAGAAGTTCATCCATGACGCCAAATTCTATGTATGGGATAAACCCTTTCTATACAAAAAAGGAGTGGATGGGCTGTTGCGAAGGTGTGTACCCGAGGAAGAGCAAGAAAAGGTATTGTGGCATAACCATGCCTCTGATTATGGGGGTCATTTTAGTGGGGATCGAACTGCATCAAAGGTATTGTGGCACAACCATGCCTCCAATCAGGATTGTTCTGGCTGTCATTGTTTAAAGATGCATTTAACTATGTGAAGAAGTGTGATCGATGTCAGCGCACCGGTAACATTTCAAAACAGGATGAGATGCCTCAAAATCTTGTATTAGAAGTAGAAGTGTTCAATGTGTGGGGTATCGACTTCATGGGTCCATTTCCACCCTCATATGCAAAAGTTTATATTCTGGTGGCGGTGGATTATGTCTCAAAGTGGGTTGAAGCAGTTGGTACACCAACCAATGATTCACAACAGGTAATCGCATTTCTCAAGAAGAACATCTTCGCGCGTTTTGGTGTACCTAGAGCTTTGATCAGTGACGAGGGCACTCACTTTCCTAATCGGAAGTTGGAGTACATTCTTAAAAAATCTAACGTGCATCATAGGGTGGCAACTCCATATCACCCACAAACTAGTGGGCATGTTGAAGTATCCAACAGACAGATCAAAAAAATCCTTGAAAAGACGGTGAACGCTTCAAGGAAAGATTGGTCGAAAAAGCTGGACGATGCACTTTGGGCCTATCGAACAATTTTCAGGACCCCTTGGTATGTCACTGTAAGACCCTTAAATTTAAAATTAAAATTATGGAATTAATATTAAGTGTATTTTGGGGATATTTGTAAAATATTTAATATATGTATTTTTGAGTGAATATATATATATATAAATATTTATTTTGGAAGATGAAATAAGATTATTGGATGAAAAGTAAATTAATTTAATTACGAGTAATTAAATTATCAGACAGTTAATTAAGACGTTATCTGCTAATTGCGACGAGACTGTTTAAGTGCTGAGGATCAGACAAGTGTCGGGTGAGGTGGCACCCACACAAGCCTATATATAGGAGTGAGAAGGAAGGGAAAAGTCAGAAACCCATTCCTTCTCCCTTACTGCATGTAACAGTACTCACCTTCCTCCTTCTCCCATTCTGATTTCTGTTTCACGACCAAAAAAAAAAAAGAGGGAGTTCCTCAAAAGTGATATTACTAGGAAATCCAAGCACCAAACCAGAAAACCTCCAGAACAAAAGTTGTTCTCCTCATCATTACGGAGCTAGAGAACCCATTTTCATAGCGGCGAACGCGAGCGGGAGTTTCGCCGATTTTTGACGCAGAAACGTGAACAGTAGCAGAAACGCAGTAAGGGTAAGGGCACCTTCCACTTTCTAGTTGCATTAGGGCTGTAAATGCATAACTGTCATGGAATTACTGATGTTTCATCATTGTTTGAAGAAAAACTGATTTGCAATGACATTTTGAAAAAAATGAAGAAAATGCATTTTGTTATGTGTAATGATTCTGTGATGGTTTTTGTTTGGTTGAATGCATTAATGTTGTTTTTTTTGTGTGTAGGAAAGCTGAAAAATTTCTTGCATGTTCTTCTGAAGATGATCAAAATGCATATTTATAAAACTGTGGTGCTGGTTGTTATAAAATGCAAAAATGCACTCTATTGGTGTTTTGGTGTATGTGATGCTTGTTGTTTGGCTGAATGTATTAATGTTGTTCTGTTTGTGTGAGAAAGCTGGAAGTGCTTTGCATGTTATTATGGTGGTGTGAGAATACTGGAAAATGTTGTTCGGTTTTGTTGTTTTGTTGGTGTTTTGTTGTTCTAGAAATTGCTGAATCTGTTATGGTGTTTTGTTGGTTTTTCAAAGGAAACAGTTTGAAAATGTGTTGAAGTCTCAGGAAAAATTTCACTGAACTCGAAGGTGTATTCGAATACAACATGAGTGTATTCGAATACAGCCTGCCAAGCTTCTATTTTACTCAAGTTTTCAAACTTGTATTCGAATACGAGCCTCTGTAATCGAATACAGATGAAGGATTTTGCTTCTGACTTAGCCTCTGTATTCGGCTATGACCCTGTCGTATTCGAAAATACAACTTTTGCCACTGCTTTCGCATCTGTATTCGACTACGACAGCCTTGTATTCGAATACAGAATGTTGATTTTCACTATTTTAGCTTCTGTATTCGAATACAAGGGAGCTGTATTCGAATACAGATTTGGGTTTTTCCAAAAACTCAAGTTTTAGCTTCTGTATTCGAATACAAGGAAGTTGTATTCGAATACAGATTCGTGTTTTCCAGAAAAATCACGTTTTAAACACTGTCATGAAAATCAAAGTCTTAAACATTGTTTTATAAACCCTAAGTGTTGGGGAACATTGGGAACATTTGTGACAAATTAAAACTGGAATTTTGTGATAGTTTGAAGTGGTGGGGATGAAGCTTTTGAGACTTTACTGATGTAGTGAAAAATGTTGTTTTGTGCACTGGGACTACCTTTGTATTCGAATACCAAGGAGTTGTATTCGAATAGAGAGTGTTAAATCTGCACTGTTTTGGCTTCTGTATTCGAATACAGATTCGTGTTTTCCAGAAATCTCAGTTTTAAACACTGTTTTATGAATTTTAAGAGTTGGGGAAAATAGAGGGAAGATTTTTTATGAATAAGAATGGAGTTTTAAGATGATGTGAAGTGGAAATGATTACATATTTGAATGTTTGATTTATGATGTGATGATAATAAAATTTGTTGTGTTGAGATGTTTTGAGAAATGATGGAAAGGCATGAATTTTACTGATGTTGCATACTGTTTTCAGTGAAGAGAAAACACTGCATATTCATGCATTGCATAGTCAGGTGGTACCCGCGATGGGCCACAGAGTAATGCGTAAACGTGCTGATCTGTTAAGCGATTGCACGAGTGTTGGTTTGTTGAGCGACTGCACTGGTACTGGTCTGTTGAGCGATTGTACCCTGAAATGCGCAAAAACGTGTTGATCTATTGAGCGATTGCACGAGTGCTGGTCTGTTGAGCAACTGCACTGGTACTGATCTGTTGAGCGATTGTACCTTGGTATATGTTAAACATGTTGGTCTGTGGAGCGACTGCACGAGTGCTGGTCTGTTGAGCGACTGCACTGGTGCTGATCTGTTGAGCGATTGCACCCTGGTCTTGAGGGCTGTTAAAGTCAAACATATTTAAATTGTGCTGGTCTGTTGAGCGACTGCACCTTGGTAATTCCAAGAAGTTGAATACATGAGCATATACATATTGCATCGGGGTGATTGACTGGTGGGTCACGATTTTTGGTATATGTTGATGATTGGAAATTATTGTGTGTAAGTACTTTATAAAATATGAATTTCTGATAAATGATTGTTGAAGGTGCAAACACGAGAAGGGGGGTTGAATTGTGTTTGACTTAACTTGAATACTTTTCCTGTTTTAATACTTTCAAAACAAAACTTGATGTATAATTAAAACAGAGTTAGCAGCGGATAAAAATAAAAATAAAAACTCACAGATTTTATACTGGTTCACCGTTAACAAGGCTACGTCCAGTCCCTTCGCCTTGAAGGATTTCACTAATTCAACCTTGAATTACAACCTTGCTACTGACCCTCCAAGTTAGTCTTCTCAAATAGTCTAACAATCCTAGACTTCTTTGAGGAAAAACAACTCCTGTTCTTCAGCCAATCTGACACCCCAGATTGTAGAAGAATTCACAACACTATGAATCTAATTGGTAAGTACTTTGCTACCCTTTCTGAATCCCTCAGTTTGTAGACTCTACTTCAACAACTTAAATACAACCCTATCTAATTGCCAAGTACCTGCTACCTCTACTGACTCCCTCAGATTGTAGACTCTACTTCAACAACTTAGATTTGCCACAGTGGAAAGAAAATAACCGAGTACTTGCTTCTTGAAAGCTGAAACTCACAAATGACTTATATGAAAATTTGAGAGTGGTTGCTTTGGAAGTGTATGACTCTTTTTTTGATTTTCGATGATGAGTAATTTGCTTTGAGCCTCCTTTTATAGATGCTGATTAGGGCCTCTTCCAATGCTTAAATTCGAACTAAATCTTGCTGGATTCTCTGTAAAAATATCTTGACCAATTGGGCTTTATTTAAATAAAAATCATATCTTTTTAAGCCTTAGATTTGTTTCATATCTTAACTGGCCAATCAAATCTGTGCATTGCTTCCCGCCACAGCTCCTGACTTCCATGCTACTCCAATTTAATTTATAACAAATCTTTTATCATATTTTGATAAAAAAATCATGAGATCTTCACCATTAATTCCCATGATCAAATCTGCACCATTGGATCTTCATGCGATAGTCCACAGCTGGACCAGCTTGATTGCTATGCTATTGTCCTCTGAATTCGGCCATTCCTGGACCATGCTTCCTAACCCTCTGATCTTCTGATTTCGGCCTTCCCTGGACACACACTTGATATGCTAAAATCCTCTGAATTCGGCCTTTGCTGGACTGCACATCCTGTCCCTTTGATTTCGGCCTTTGCTGGACTGCACATCCTGTCCCTCTGATTTCGGCCATTGCTGGGCCATGGTCTGATTTTCTGATCTTTATCATCACTGGACCAAATAATTATTTCTGAACCATTGATCTGGAAGTTTTTACTCTGATCTGGACGGATTCTGGAATTTGGTTTGGAACAAACTGAAATTAACTTGAACAAAAAATATTTCAGTCTGGACATTTTACCTTTGATTTTGGATCAGGTCTGGGTCGATTCTGGAATTCATTTCTTTTGATCTGGACTTAGTTCCATGCCCTGAATCATGCTATATTATGGTCTGGGCCAATTCTGAATTGATCCTCTTGTTCTGGACTTATAAACATACCTTCTGGTCAAGTCTGGAACAATTCTGGGCAGTTCAATTTTTCACTGCCAGGCCATCTTCTGGTCAGAATAACTTCTGGAATAAAATTGATATTTGATTCCTGTTTGTCTGGAACAACTCTCCTTATGGCAGGCTTTCCAATGGTATGATCCATGTTTCATTCTGATTTTTATTCCTTCTGATCTGGGCCATCAAAGATATCTTCTGGTCATCTTTTGACATTCCTGGAGTATCTTCTGGTCATTCCAGAATTCATTTTTCTGGAATCCTTTGATCACTGCTTCTGATTCCTTCAGTTTCTGGGGCATTTAACTTAATAATTCAAAGTACAAATTAAGTTTACATAGAGTACATTTGTAAGCATCAAAATCCTAAGTACTTAGAACCAACTTGGTTCCAACAATTGTGATTGCTGAAGTGTTGGTTGTACTTACAACATGTTTTCCATATTAATTAGTTGATGTTTTGAAAAGGCATCCATGTCATGAAATTTCAAAATGAACATCTTTATTTATCATCATTGATTATATGTTATACCATGGATATATTGTTCTGTGATATAAATGCTATGAGTTTATTTGTTAATTTTGGTCGGTGACCCTTTACTATTATTGTGGAATTTGGGCTTTGCCCTCAGATGCCCCCAAAACCCATGTCACCCGTGGGTCCCCAGACGACAGAAACGTCGCTCGATTTCATTGATCGTTCCGTGCCTACTGCTTGTGTATACGACCCCATCTCAAGCAGGGCCACGTACTCGGCGAGATTGAAGAGGACTTGTAGCACCAACAGAGTGGTGGACTGTGTAGAGCACACCTATGCGAGGATTGACTTTCCTATGCCTTCCAAATTAGTATTGGAGGCGCATGGAATTTTTGATGAAGCGGAGGAGCCAGTTAAAGGGGTTGTACGTGAACCAGAGGCGGAAGAGAGGAACAAAGGGCCGAAGCCAATAGCAGCTGATATTCCGGGTCCGTCTAGGATATCCGACGATTGTTATGAGATTCCGGCACCGCCGAAGCGATCCAGACTGTGCATCGATCTGACTTCGGAGGAGACTGATCCCTCTCTGTATGATCAGGAGGAGGAGGTTACATCGAGGCGAGTGGCAGAGTCGGATGAGACTTGTATGGGATGCGGAGGAAATTCGTTCTACTGTAGCTTTAGTGCATGATTAGTTAGATTTGATGTATAGGATTTTGAGCTGGAAAAATGTAATTTGCTTTGATTTTGGAAATTATTGTACCACTTTTTCCACTAACCTATTCCGCACTCTGATATTTCCTTTTGGTAAGATATGACACTGATCTTTTGAAATGTATTAATGTTTATCATTAATTACCAGAGTTAAGTACTTAGTGATGTTACGATGAAATTATTTAATTACGTTCATCGATTAAATTACGATGTACCATTTTATGAAATGAATTAAAGAAAATATTATTTCAATTCTTTTGTAGTAATAATTTGGAAAATCATTTTAATTATTTATTTTTAAAAAAAAAAAATACACTCGCGATGTGTTTTAAACTCGGGGTGTTATAGTCACCGTATCAAATTGTGTATGGTAAACTTGTCATTTACCCCTTGAGTTGGAGCATCGAGCTTTTCGGGCAACAAGGTACTTAAATTTTGACTTGGTAAAGGCAGGCGAATCTAGAATTCTCCAGCTTCACGAGTTAGAGGAGTTCTGGAATTTCGCATATGAAAATGCCAAGATCTATAAAGAAAAAACCAAGAAGTCGCATTACAAAAAAATTCAGTTCAAGGATTTCCGAGAAGGACAACTTGTTCTTCTCTTTAACTCAAATTAAAGTTGCTTCCAGGAAAATTAAAGTCAAGATGGTCGGGACCGTTCAGAATAATCAAAGTGTTCCCACACGATGCAGTAGAGTTAAAGGATACACATTTAAACCAAAGTTTCAAGGTGAATGGACAAAGGCTCAAACATTATTTAGGGGGATAGTCAAAATTTTCGATGAAGTACATCAATCTGATCACCACTTGAAAAGGGGAATGTCAAGCTCAAGACATTAAACGAGCGCTTATTGGAAGGCAACCCAAATTCGTATCCTTTGCAATTTATTTTTAAATTTAATCTCATTTTATTTGCTTTATTTTATTAATTTCTAGTATATTAGTTCTTGTTGTTTCGTATGCTCAAAGAACCAAATGGTGGGTTTAGGGAGTAGATTTCGCCTGGAGCCGCATCCAACAGCAGAGTTGGTGTTTAAATTCTGCCTCTTTGCGCTTGCAGCGCTATTGGTGCACCTGAAGCGCGTGTCAATTCTAAGTTTCTGTAAAATCCGCGCTTGAAGCGCGTCTTTTGCGCCTGAAGCGCATTTCGCGTAAAATGACAACTTCTAGTTAGCGCCTGAAGCGCACCTGTAGCGCTTGAAGCGCATTCGCGCAAATTGCCACTGCCAGTTAGCGCCTGAAGTGCAGCTCGAGCGCCTAAAGCGCATTTCACACAAATGACACTGCCAATCCGTGCCTGATGCGCGCCTGTTGCGCCCGAAGCACATTTCGCGCATTATGCCATTATCTCCACGCGCCCAAAGCACTGACGTGCGCCCGAAGCGCGTTTCACATTATGCAATGGGTATTAAAACCCCTACTCCTTCACTAATTCCCCAAATCGGCTCCAAGCTCTCTAACATTCCTCCAATTACATAGTTCATCTCAAGCATTCGTTTTGGATCTCTAACACTTCTTATTGTTCAACCCAACAAAGGTAAATCTTCTTAACTTCAAGCATTCAAATGTTTATTCATTATCAATTGAGTTCCCTATCTATTTGTTGGTTGGTTGAATGCTATCTTAAAAAAAACCATGTCCACTATTGTTGCATGCATTGTTACATGATTATGGGTTGTTACATGCATTGTTGAATAAGAAGTTGTGTTAGTGTTTACCTTTAAGTAGAACTTGTTATGAAGGAACATTTTACTGCACTCTAAGTGTTTAAGAAAATGCCACAACCATTTTTGAATCTTAATTGATGAATTGTTAGTATATGTGCATTACTATATGTTTGTGTGTTGTTTGAATTAGAAGTTGTGCTTGTGTTGGCCTTCACTTAGAACTTGTTATGAATGAAAATTGTCTTGCACTCTAAGTGTTTGATAAAATGCCACAACCACCGTTGAATCTTAATTGATAAATTTTCATTGGATTAATGTGGAACAATAGTTGTGGTTGTCTTTGTCAAGTGAATGAGCATTCGAACTAACCCGCTAACGTTGAATACATTGAACCTTGGTTGTGTATAATTGTTTTGCAAGATCAAATGGCAACCCACCAAAAAGCAAAACGAACAAAGGTTACAGATGCATCATCCTCCCAACCGCACGATACGTTCTTATTCAAGAACATAGCAACGCAAGAGTTTCATGCCAAACTCCCCACCATCAAGAAGTTTGTGAGTGAGAAAAATTTTGATTTAAAGGAAAATGAATTTGGTGACATCCAGGCAATGATTGCTGCCAGGGGATGGGAGAAGTTAACCACATTTGTCACCAACGCGAGTAAACCAATAGCAATGGAATTCTTCTCAAATGCCTTTGATCTAAAGTCTACTCCACATGATGAATTTGTGAGTTATGTGAGGGGAAAAAGGGTTACCTTTACGCCTCAAGTAATCAATGTACTCTTTGGTCTGCCAAACTATAAGGATTGCAACTTTCAAGTATATGAGGACACAAACACAAAAATAGACACTCGAGACATCTTGCGCACTTTGTGTAGACCCGACACAGATTGGGTAAGAAGCAGAGATGACAATCCTAGAAAACTGCGCTCGTTGGATCTCACCCCAATTGCAAAAGCATGGAGTACCTTTGTTCATCATACGTTTTTGCCCTGTTCAAATGTGTCAGATATGACAGTTCAACGAGCATGTCTATTGGTGACGATCATCAAAGGTGACATAATTAATGTGGGCATGCTTCTTGCTAATAATCTGTGGGGGACAGCTCTTCTTTACCCTTCGGCGGCCTACTTCCATCACGCCTCTCTGATAGGTAAACTCTGTGAGCGGGTGAGAGTGTCACCCAAAAAGGGTGAAGAAATGGTGAAACCTGCTGCCACCATCACTACCAAGTGGATTGAAAAACACTCCAGAATTCTGGCAGATCTTCCTGGTGTTCCACAAGCAGTGATGCTGATGGAAGAAGATTTCGATCCTATAGGGCCACATGACCACCCTCGGCATCCCCCACAGCTCTCCACTAAGGAAATACTTGGAAGACTAGAAGATATGATGGAGCAGATGAGGATCGACCAACAAGATGGACAGGCCAGGATAGAACTGGGGTTGACCAATCTTTATCGAGCCTTCGTGTCATCGCAACAAACACCAGGCGGCATTTTCTACTCTGATTTGTTCTCATCTCACCAGTATAATGGCGACTCCAGTGGTGCGGGAATGGAGGACCCAAGCAACGCTCCTTGAATCACTTAACTAAGAGAAGTTTTCTTTCCTTTTTCTTTGTTCGTATTTTCTTTATGTTAGTAGTCGAATTGTATGTCTGTGTTTGGTCATTAAATGTGTACTATGATGAAGAAGTATAATAACTTGCAGTCTGTCTTAAGTTGTCTGTTTGGGATTTTGAAATTCAACTTTATGTTTCTTTGCTCATATCATTGATCCATTCAACGAGTTTCACTAATACATACATTGTTGATTACTAAGTGGTTGTAAAACTTGCAATCAATTTTTCAAAAAAAAATGTAGTAGCACATTTGACACAGTTTTGAAAGTTCACACTCTCTCTTGGTATCGTAGCTGTGAGTTTTTGGGCCTAAACACTTCAATTTCTTGTTGTGCGATTATCTGGACATGTGTTAACCCTTCAGAACTTGCACTAATTCTGATTTGCATCGCTTGTGATTTATGCATACACGGACATTGTTTGGTCGTTTGAGCCTTTCTAACTACCATGTGCAAATTTTATCCTTTGCTAGCCCCTTTGAGTCGTGCCTTTTCTTTCGATTACTAGCCAAATACTTGACAGTGAATAAATCACCATACTTGGAGCTAGGTAGACAATTTTTTTTTGTCTAGTACGGATAAAGTTCTAAGTTTGGGGTTGCTCAAGAGATAGCAACATTTTAAGTTTGGGGTGGTGGTTCTCAAAACAAAAAATAATAAATAAATAAATTAAATAAAAAAAAAATTGTACTCTGAAAAATAACATTTGCTTAGTTTTCTGTCAATATTTGAGAATCTCCGCAATGAAAAGGTGAAGAAAAATCAAAAGAGGTAGAATAATTTGAAAACGTGTACCTAACTCCAAGTAGAAAAGCCTACTATCCCAAAATGTCCTACCCTTACCTAAGCCTCATTACAACTCGAAAGTTCTCCAAAAGTGTATGTGTTTGTTGCATTGTGATTGCTAACTAGAATTTTTTCAGGCCTATGGTAGCGTGATGTATGTTCTAGGATTTGAATGATAAATTCATTACCCTGACTAAACACTTGAGAGAAATTTTGGTGAGATTGTGTGAAGAGAGAGTTGAACTTGATGAATGAATGCTAAAGTGTATACATTGTGTTGTTTTTAGCAACCATGAAGCATGATGAACGTTTTGTAGTAGTGGGAATTTTGAGAATAGAGCTTGATGTGATTTGAGAAAATTGAGTTTAAACTACCTTTAACTGTACCAAATATGAAACTTATTGTTGCTTGGGGACAAGCAACATACTAAGTTTCGGGTTGTGATAACTCTTCATCATATGCATAATTTTTTACTGTTTTGAGTCTTATTTATAGGCAATCACTAATTAATTTAAGTAGTTATTTAATATATTTTGGTGATTTTAGTTCTTGGATTTAATAAAATGTTTATGTTCTTATTTCCTTGATTAAGTAGAGATTTCTTTGTAGTTTTATGTTATTTCTTTGTTTTAGTGCAGTGCTGAATTTTGGTGAGAAATCAACATGACCTACATGGAGTATTTCTACCATATCTAGAGTTGTAGATGTTCAATTGGAGTCAAACTAAGTGCAAAGGAAAGCTAAGCTCCATAGCTACAACTTTCATGAAGACACCGCGACCAAATTCGGAATCAAAAGAGTATCGAAATCCAATAAATGCCAGACATCAGATGTTGTGCGCCTAAAGCGCAAATCAACACTTCTGATTCTATTTTAATGAGCCTGGAGTGCAAGTCCTGCGCTTGGAGCACAAGTCTTGTGCCTGGGGCGCGTGGCGCGCTGCAGAATGCATAAAACCAAGTTTTTATGAATTTTGATGGATCTTTTTGTCATTTGGGAAGCTTAGAGACTTGTGCCCTAGCAAAGCAACTCAGAGACGGCTGTTCTACACCATTGAACGAGTTTTATCAAGAATCATTCATGAATCTTTCTTGTAATTCTTCTTTAATCTTTATCTCCTTAATCCCTGTCATGAGTAACTAAACTCTATTTGTTAGGGATGAGTGAAACAAGATGAAATCCTTATTTGTCTGATTTGATTCATGGTTATATGAATAAATTTATTGAATTATTTTTCTCATCTCTGGGCTTAATGCTTTTTATTGCCTGATCAAATTTAAAATGTTTCATGATTCGTATTTTGAAACGGAAGTGGACTTTACGAATGCTTGAGATGAGAAACTCATGAGATTGTAGTCTAGGGATAGATGAAGGTCATGAAACCAGTTGAATTAGTTGCAGAGGCAACAATTTAAAAAGTGAATTTTTGTATTGTAAAGCTTAATCCTAATTTTAAATCCACTAAGGAATTGGGGGTTATTATGGAATTAAAAGTTCTGTCACTAAGACATTAGGGCAAGAACACTAAAGAAAATTCGGTAATAATTCAATAAAGGAATTCAATAACTAGGATTAAATTAGAGACAATGTTGGACTTGTAGTGAAACTCATCCTTGACATTTTTCTCATTGAAAAAGTTCAATTCTACTACACTTGTTATTTCAAATATTACTTAAATCAACTCGAAAACTTTTTGTTCAATTTCAGTAATTAAAGATAATTCAATAGTAAAACGCAATCCTTGAGTTCGACACTCGGTACTACCATTTTAATTATTACTTGCAACGATTCAATACACTTGTTGAAACGCTATCAACGGCAGCAGCAGTTGACGAAACCTGTCGTAGGAACTGTCGCAGATATTGAGCAAATGCGGTTTTATCCCAACCGTCGCAGTATTTCAAATTTCTTGTGGTGTATTTTTCATCAGACAAAAAGACTTGAAAGTTTTTTAAGAGAATAGCGAAAACATAAAATACATACTAATATGAATCTAAACTAATCTAGGCATAACACAACATTAATTAGATATATAGGTAAGGTTCAAATTTGTCTTAATGAATTCAAATTTGTCTTTAACTATTGGCTTGGTGAATATGTCGGCCCATTATTGTTCTATGTCTATAAATTGGATATTTAGTACTTTTTTTGAACAAATTCCCTAATAAAGTGATGTTTAAATTCTATGTGTTTATCCCTAGAATGCAGGATTGGGTTCTTTGTTAGGAAAATAGCATAAGTATTATCGCAGAATATGAGAAAGTTACTCTCAAGGATTTTGTAATCTTCCACTTTGTGCTTCATGCATAGTAGTTGAAAGCTGCTGCCAGCTGTTGAAATGTACTCAGCCTCTACTATTTACATTGCAATTGTGCTTTGTTTCTTACTTGACCAAGAGATTAAGTTTGCACCGAGAAATGAGCAATTTCCACTGGTGCTTTTTCTTTCAAGTTTGCCTACAGCATAGTCAACATCACAATAGCAACTTAACTTGTACATAGTACACTTCTTATAGAACAAGCCAATGTTGGAAGTACCTTTTAGGTATCTAAGGATCCTCTTAACAACAGTTAAGTGAGATTCTATTGGATCAGCTTGAAATCTTGCACACACACACGCACTAAATAAAATATCATGTCTAGAAGCACTAAGGTACATAAGTGATCCAATCAATCCTCTATATGTTTTTTGGTCAACATTCTGGCCTGATTCATCTTTTTCTAGTGAGCAAGTAGGGTAAATTAGTGTAGCCATAGGTTTGCAATCATTCATCTTAAACTTCTTAAGAAGCTCTTTTGTATACATGATTTGATGAATGTATATGCCCTTCTAATTTCTTTGAATTTGTATCCCTAAGAAGAATTTCACTTCTCCCATCATGCTCATTTGAAATTCAAGTTGCATCAACTTAGCAAATTCTTGACAAATAGTGCCATTAGTAGATCCAAAAATAATGTCATCAACGTAAATTTGAATAATAAGAATGTCATCTCCTATTGATTTTCTAAACAGTGTGGTGTCTAGTTGTCCTCTTTCAAAACTGTTTTTGAGCAAGAAATTATTTAATGTATCATACCATGCCCTAGGTTTTTGTTTTAGACCATACATTGATTTCCAAAGTTTAAACACATAGTATGGAAATTTAGAGCTTTGAAAACTTAGGGGTTGTTTTAGATACACTTCACTTATAGCATGACAATAATGTCATAATAATAACTGAATTAAAAATTTTAAAAAGAAAAAATGAATTAAATTAAGGAAAAAAATTAAATTAAATTGATTGCATTTTGATTTAGTGGGCTCGCGTGACAAAAATATAGACCAAATTTAATAATAATAATAATAATAATAATAATAATAATAATAATAATAATAATAATAGTAATAATAATAAAATAATATAGACTTATTCAAATATCATTAATGATTCTACAATCTACATCTACAATATAAATGTAAACAATAAACAATTGTCTTGCTTCACATAAAATAATACACATGACACTTTACTAGCAACTTAATTATTTATCGTTATACTAATCTCCTTATTTTTGAATGCAACAAATAAAAATACTATTTTTTTTAATAAAAAAAAAGTATCTTTCAAACATATTCTACATCTTTTCAATATAGAAATCATAATTTGAATATTTTCTGACAACATGAATATTTTGTATGTTCTAGAAAAAGAATGTTGTTAATGTTTATTAAAACACATAAATAAAATTGATTTATTTTGACCATGTGCAACCAATTGCACCAAACAAAATCAAGTTATTAGTTATTACCATTTGATTACAGAAAAACAAAAAAAATCGTTGAAGCAAAGTTAACAACTATGTTTCAAAAAAAATATTGATATATATATAACAACAAATTATTTTATAAAAATTTATTTCTTTTATAATTTTTTTATCCAGAAAACTTTTTCTTTCTTCTGCATGGTATCTTCTCTTTTTTAGTTTTTTTTTAATCATATTTTTTTTCATGATACTTTAATCCTTGTTTTTATTCTAACATTCAGTTCATATATCTAATTTTTCAGGTTGGGTAACTATATTATCACGTTAGGGTCCTCATCAAAGTTTCGACTAGGTATATATAACGTTTTTCCATTTGTTTTCTTTTTTTGTTTTAATTCTATTTTTTTTCTTATAAGACTATAAAGCGAGAGTATGATACTTCAATTTAAGATAAATAATATCTTATGACGGACCGAATATCTAAAAAGCAATTTAATTATATTTGTTGCACTTCATTGGCATTTTTGTTTTAATTCGTTCAATATATCCATTTTCGTGGATTGTATTTAGAGTAAATACTTATATTAAACTTGAGAATATATGATACGATATTTTATATTATAAAGTTATGAAATCATTCATTCATTTTATTTTTCAATATTTTTTCTTCCTTATGTGGAAGAGATATAAATTTTTTTAATAATATATTGAATACAATTAAGAATCTAAATCAATAAAAATATTGGGACTGACTAGAGATATGGTTACACTTTCTAAACTAGAAAGTTAAAAAAAAATAAAAATACACACATCAAGTAAAAATGATGGTTTTGACAACTTTTCAAGTATCTTTACAAATGAGAATAATTTTTGTATGGACACATTTTGATTAAAAAAAACATGTGAACACACACAAAAATATATATCATTTAATTATTTTAAAAATATATATTATTTAACAATTATTTTTTCTACTTTTTCTTTTTATTGTGAGTGTGTCCAAATGTGTGCGTCTAAACAATAATTAATCTTAAAATAAAAATCATTTTCATATTTACAACAATCAAACAAGAAATAAATTTTTATAGGCATGAAATCAATATAACAACTATTAACTTCAAACTCATATCTATTACAAAATAAAATTTTTATTCCACAAAATAAAGTATTACCGGATTTCTTAAAGTGGGACTTAAATTATGATCGATATTCATATAATTCTTATTTTAAATAATATCTATAAACATATATAAAAATACACACATTAAGTAAAAATGATGGCTTTGAAGACTTTTCAAGTATATTTAAAAATGAGAATAATTTTTATATGGACACAAACATTTGGACACATTTTGATTAAAAAAACATGTGAATACACACACAAAAATGTATATTATTTATTATTTTAAAAATATATATTATTTAACTATGATTTTTCCTACTTTTTCTTTTTATTGTAAGTGTGTCCAAATATGTGTCTAAAGAATAATTAATCTCAAAATGGAAATAATTTTCATATTTACAATAATTAAACCAGAAATAAGTTTTTCTAGGCATGAAATCAATATAACAACTATTACCTTCAAACTCATATCTATTACAAAAAAAAAATTGTATTCCACAAAATAAAGTATTACCGGATATTTTAAAGTGAGACTTAAATTATGAACGATATTCTTATAATTCTTATCTTAATTAATATCAATAAACATATATAAAAAAACACATATCAAGTAAAAATGATGACTTTGAAGACTTTTCAAGTATCTATAAAAATGAGAATAATTTTTTATATGGATACAAACATTTGGACACATTTTGATATAAAAAAACATGTGAACACACACACAAAAATATATATTATTTAATTATTTTTAAAATATATATTATTTAACTATTATTTTTTCTACTTTTTCTTTTTATTGTGAGTGTGTCCAAATGTGTGTGTCTAAACAATAATTACTCTCAAAATGGAAATCAGTTTTCTATTTAAAACAATCAAACAAGAAATAAGTTTTTATAGGCATGAAATCAATATAACAACTATTAACTTCAAACTCATATCTATTAGAAAAAAGAATTGTATTCCATAAAATAAAGTATTACCAGATTTTTTAAAGTGGAACTTAAGGTCTAAGGCAAACTCCTTCAAATATATTCTCACAATCTCTATAAAGTTTTCACCGCTATTTAACGGTGACTAATCTCTATCAGAAACTTTGTGGATACACAAGGTGGATTCATCTCTTGCAATCAAATTTTCTTGATACGCAGTAACGCATGAGTTAGAGATCAAACTCCTTGACAATTACTTAAGGGGCCGAAGAAACGTACCACTTGGACCAATTCATTGTTAGTAATTATATGTTTTTTTTTAGTTTTCCATAGATTCCATCCACCGAGATAATCCTATTTGAGTTGCGCCGAGCCCCAAACCTAATTTTCTAGTGATAATTCTAACTTATGTTCATTTTATTGTAAAGATCTAACTTCTGGAGTTAGACACAAACCCTATTGATGGTAATTATGCTTTTACTGGATTCAAAAATAAAATAATTTATTAATTAAAATAAGAAATTTGATTAACAATAACATAAATAGAAAAATAAATAATTTTATTTTAGTTTCAATGGTGTAATTGTTAACAGTTAAATTTTGAAAATATCTCATATAATTATTTGAAAAAATTATATTTAACAATCGATATAGTATAATAAAAAGTATATAAATAGATTTTTTTTTCAATGATCCACACAATTTAAATAAATACAATATATATATATATATATATATCACAAATCAAATCAAATATAGCCTTAATTCGAGTTCACATGCATATACAAAAATGCATTTATTAGAAAGCAAATACTACAATGTTAGTATTTGTACTGAAATATATTTTTCTAAAATACTACAGTGTAATTTTATTCAACAATTAGTTAAAATTAATACTTTTTATATTCTCTAAATAAAAATAAGAATAATCATAATATAATATAATATACACTCATTATAATTTATTATATAAATTGTACGAGGATTAATTGTTTTTTCAGTATCATCAACATAAAAACAAGACAATTATAATACATTAATTATAATTTTTCTCACTTTAATTTTTCCCACTTTAATAGTTGTTGGAATGTAAATTTATACACGGAATTAAAGTTTGTCATTAATCAATTAGTTAATTTTTTTTATATTTTCGAAATAATAATAATAATAATATATTAATTATATTATTAATTAAAAAAGTGGTACACTAGATAGTAAAAATGAGAACACTTAAAATACACAAGCTATAATTTTGATTCTATAATAAAAATGAGAACACTTATAATGCCCAAACTATAATTTTTTTCAAATTTTAATTATTTTAAAAATTAATCGCTAAAGAAGTCATGGGAACGTACAATTGATACACAAGATAAATATTTATCACCAAACAATTGTCATTAAATAATTAGTTAAAATTAATATATTTTTTAAATATCATTAGCATAAAAATGAATACAATTTGCAATGAGTTATTTAGAATTGTTTGAATTGAACAATTTTGTACAAGTAGATGGATGTCTAATGAATGTCATACTTGATTTTAGATCTAAAAATGGATTCAGTGGCCGATTTTGTGTGGGATAGAAGTTGGGATCGGCTCAAATGGCAAAGAATTGATGGGATGAATTTGAGAAGAAGAGGATGTTATGCGTTTTTTATCTGTGCTGCTGGCCTGCTGCTACCGTTCTTTTCTTTTTCTTTTATTTTCAATTATTTTTTTTGGTTATTATGATTTAATTAGGTTTATTTTTGCATATTGGCATAACCCATAAAAAAAATTTTAATTACTCCTTTCTTTTATTGTTATTTTTTTAAAAACAATAAAATCAACAATTATCAAAATTAATTTTTATTAATATTTTTTTAAAACACAATTTAATTCATAAAATACTACTACTATTTTAAAACTAATAGTATATAAAATAAAATAATTAAAGTAATTAATCTTTTATAATATATTAATAATCAAAACTCTCATATTCAAATTAATCTCTAAAATTATATTTATTTTTCCAAATACTCACATTAAATTACTATCATCGTTAAAAAATATTTAAAATTATAAAATAAATAAATATAATATCAACACTTTATATTAATTAATGAATCAAAATAAATATATATAAAATCACATTGTTATAACAAGTATATAAAAATCAAGAAAATCAAATACAATATTACCACTATCTCAAGATAATTATTTATGAAATATATAACTTAAAATAGAAAATAGTTATAAATAATTGAAATATAACTACTTGCACACTTAACATCAGTCAAACGCATTGTAAAATATCACATCAATTGTGTACGGGCATATACACATAAAATCACTTAAAATCTTATTCTTTAAAATATTACACTAAAATACTATTTAGAAAAATATATAAAATAATAAAATATAATATTTGTTATTTATATTACTCATTTAGTCCAATATGCATAAAAGTAGCACATCATCTAAAGCACCCATATAACAAAAATGAATCACGAAATTTATTAACATGTATTCTAAAATAATTTTAACATCAAATTGATTATTTAAAATCATATTTTATTATAAAATTTGGGGTGTTATACATCTCCTTGTGCCTCAAGGTATGCCTGCATGCGTATTTTCCAAAACTCATAATGCTCACAAACAAAACAATGTGGTTTGTTGCTGCTACCACCATCTCTAAAAACATGTTGTGCGGAAGCCATGAGTCGAGGAGCAAATTTCCAAAACTTGCTCGGATGCCAATTGTAAGTACAGAGGCGCACCTAAGAGGGGGGGGGGTGAATTTCATTAACTTTAAATGAATTTTGTGACTATATTCTTAACTAAGAACAAGAGTATAACACTAAGTATAATGATATTAATTCAGCACACTTTCAAGTACAACTGAGAACCTTTCTTAATGATATGAAAATGAAAAGCATGTACTTGAAAATATGAAAATGAAGCTTTGAAAGTTTAAGATATTCAGAAAATTGTTCTAAGATTGGTAGTAGGATTAGTTGTTTTAGAACTGAAGCTATGAGGTATTTATACTCCATAGACAACACTTCAAATCAGTGGCAATTGTTCCCAGAAGTTTTGATGAACTTATGCAATGATCCAGATGAGATCTGAATTGAAAAATTGCATTGATTTGAAGTTGTATTCGAATACAGCCTTAGTGTATTCGAATACACTTCTGTAACATTCAGTTTTTATTCAAAATTTGAACTTAGTATTCGAATACGATACCTCGTAGTCGAATACAAGTATGTAAATTTTGCCACTGACTTGAGTTGTATTCGAATACAAAAGTCCAGTTTTAGCCACTAACTTGTTATCTGTATTCGGCTACGACTCTCTGTATTCAAATGTAGATCTTTAGTTTTAGCTAGTGACTTGATATCTGTATTCGGCTACGACACTCCGTATTCGAATACAGATCTTTAGTTTTAGCTACTAACTTGATATCTATATTCGACTACGACATGTCATATTCGAATACAAAATTGAAGGCTTTGCTACTGACTTAGAGTTTGTATTCGGCTACGATGTGCTGTAGTCAAATACAACTTTGATTTTTGTCAAAAACTTAATTTTAAAATTTTTTTTATGTATTTTGACACTTTGAAAATACTTTTGATGCATATGCTAAAATATAGTAGGTTCTCATAATATTGTATTTGAAATATAATTGTATTTTTATCAAGTACCTTAAAGTCTAAGTTTCCTAATAGATAACTTTGAATGTTTTTTGTACTTTGCATCTTGATCTTTATACATAGTCTTTTGTCTTCATCAAAAATATCGATCTTATGCATTTTCGTATATTTAGTTCAATTGTAAATTATACATATTAAAAACTACATGAATTATTATTAATTTTGTTTGATCAACAGTATTTATCATTAAAAATTATTTGAATTTAATTTATTTAAATTTTTATGATTATAATCATAAATTAAATTTTTAAATTTCGGAAGAAAAAAAACCAAATACCTAGAATTGTCAAAATGGGCCAGCTCGCCAGCCCGCTAAAACATAGAGCTTGAACCTAATAATATCAGCCCAAAATTTATTTAGGGCTTTTGAGCCCGGTCCAAATAAACCTGTTACCCATTTGGGTTAGCCCGTATGGGTACCGGATAGCCCGCAACCCGCATAATCAATTTTAAAATAATAAAAATATTAAAATTAGCCTAAATAAAAATAGTAAAATTGGTCTAAAAATTGAACTTATTTTTAATTTGTGTGTTGTTTTGAAAAATTTAAATTAAGTTTGTGTTAATTGAAAAATCCGAACTTAGTTTGTGTGCTATTTTATTGTGTATTTTTAATGATCAAGAATATCATATTTCAGTTGCACTTGCATTCTTGAGTCGAATATCCATTTACAATTTACACTTATTCAAATTGATTCATACTTAATGTATAAAGAGTATACCGTAATTATTTTTAAATAGGCATGAAAAAAAATTTCAAATTAAAAAAGTCCCAAAAAAATTTAAAAAAAATGAATAAAAAATTATAAAAATTTTACAGGTTACCAGCCCGCAGCCCGTCTAGGGCCGGGCTCGGGTAGTATTTTATTAGCTCATATGAAAACAGAATTTTTTGATCCAGTCCAAAAAAACCTACAATCCGTTAAGACCGACCCTAAATGGGTCGGATAGCCTATTTTGACAGGTCTACAAATACTAGGCAATAATATTTCGTGTGCTTGTCACAATCTACACACTAGTTAATCTCTTAAATAGATGCCATATTTTCAATCTCTCTTTTCCGACCCAAGGATACTTGGCATCCAACCAAAAATGTAGCTACAAGACCACTAATTCTTTATCAATTTTAATGGAGTTATTATTGGAGCTTAAATTTAAACTGAATACTAGATCAATACTTACATTAAAACATATTGGTATCATCTCACACGGATACTCTAAGTTTGTTTTACCATCATCAAGCTTGCATAAATTTCCAAATTTTTTAACCCTCTCTTGTATTATTATATTAATGGTAAAATATGGTTTTAGTCCTTATAAATATATTATATTTATTTTTAGTGTTTCTAAAATTTTTCTTCAAATAATGGTCATCCAAATATTTTCTTTAAACAATTTTGGTCTCTGCTTTTAAATTAATTTATGTGTATCATCTAAATTTTTGAATATTTTTTGCATGCGTGTTTAGAACATTAAAAAAATTTCTTCCACAAAAACTTAATAAAATTTCAACAAAAGTTGAACAAAAATATGATTTTAAAAGAATTTCTTCCACAAAAACATAAAAAAAAACTAACAAAAGTTGAACAAAAATATGATTTTTTTTTTAAGTTTTTAACACTTAAAAATTTATATTTTGTAAAAAAAATCTAAATTTTTATAAGAGAGATTCTTATCATGTTATAAACATATCATTTAAAAATTAGAATAATGCACATAATTGACTTAAAATTAGAGAATAAAATTGATGATATAAATTATTTGAAGGACTGTTTTTCGAAGAAAATTTAATAAAAGATTAAAAATAAAATATAATATATTTATAAAGTGAACCCACCTTCCTATCTCGACCAACAAAAGAATACTCCCCAAGATTTGTTCCTTTATTTTATTCATTCATTCATTGTTTGTATGCAAGTCTTTTTATCCTTAATATTCTCTGTGATTCAATATTGAAATTTTGCAAGATTTGTTTGGATCTTTCTTTGTAGGGATATGTGTGTATGATCTATGACTATGAGTCTTATTTTAATACAAAGCTAATTAATCTTCCCATTTCGTCATCTCTTTCTCCTCATAAGGAAAAAACAGAATATATAAAAAAGAAAAAAAGATAGAAAACATAAACAAAAACCATCTTTCCAATTAATCCATTGGTTTTTCACTCTGTCCTATCTTCAGTTGGTACAATGGGGATGGCTACAGAGTCACAGTTCCAATTATTAGCAGTTGATGACAGCATCATAGATAGAAAGCTGATTGAGAAAATTCTCAGAACCTCTTCCTATCAAGGTAACTTATATAACTTCTACCATGTCAAAAAATCACTCACACGCTCATAAACAACTAACAAAACATAAGGAAAATTACAACCTTTTTGTTTTTCATTTGATTTTAATTACTATTTTTATTTTTTCAATGGCAGTTACTACAGTTGATTCTGGTAGCAAGGCTTTGGAGTTTCTAGACTTGCTTGGGAATGAACAAAACAATCCAAATACAGAATCTGTTGTTTCTCCCAACTATCATCAGGTATGTGTGAAATTCTTTACTCCCTTATTTCTATTTATTATTCCTCTTTTTTATTGGTTTTAATTATATATTTTTGGATTTTTGTGTTTGTAGGAAGTGAATGTGAACCTTGTTATAACACATTACTGTATGCCTGGCATGACAGGCTATGATTTGCTTAAGAAAATCAAGGCACTTTTGCTACATGTACCCCCATTTTTGCTTCCCACACTCCTAAGTTTTTTTAAAAATCAAAAACTCTAAAATATCCTTTTGTCTTCTACCTCATTAGACCACTTTCTTTTTCCTTCTTCATCCCCTTTTTCACCTTCTTCCACATTTTAAACCCAAAAATCACAAAACCTAAAAATTATCCATAACTCACCCACTATAACTCATTATCATTCAAAACTCACAACATTTACTCAAACCTTACAACCCATTAATCTCATATTGTCATTGTTGTTAAAGTGTTCAAAGAAGATACGTTCAAAGTTTTGATTTTAGTTGAGTTTCTTTTTTCAAATCTAGAAATCATACGTGAACAACTGAATTTGCGTAAACAATGGAGTTTACGTGAACTCATATGAAGAAAGGGTACGTGAACTGAGTTTACGTAAGTTAATTTTTTTTACCCAATTTGTGCGTACGTGAACTGAGTTTAAGTTAAACTTTTTGCCTAATTTGTGCGTACTTGAACTGAGTTCACCTAAGTTAAATTTTTTGCCCAATTTGTGCGTACGTGAACTGAGTTCACGTAAAATACATTTTGTTTTAAATTTTTTTTGACTCAGTTCACGAACAAGTCATTAATTGCGTACGTGAACTCAAGTTTACCTTGTACCAAATCAGTAGAGTTACCGCATTAATTGGAATTGAAATTAATTAGAATTAATTGGAATAAATTTTGGAATTAATTGGAATAAATTTTGGAGTTACTTGCCATAATGAACGTTGCGTGAATTCAGTTCAATATGTGAACCTGTCATTCAGTTCACGTATTGTTTTAAAAGACCCAGAATCGCAACGTTATAATGAGGTAGAAGACTGAAGGGTATTTTGGAGTTTTTGGTTTTTAAAAAGATTTAGGGGGTGTGGGAAGTAAAAACGGGGGTGCAGGTAGTAAAATTAAATCAAGGTATAAGTTTATACTTTTTATTCTTCACTTTAACATCATTAAATTCTTCACTAATTTTTTTCTCCTCTTAGGATTAATGTTTTGCCTTGCTTCAAACAATATGACATTGTGGCTCTTTAGTTACTAAAACATTTATACATCCATCACTTTTGTTAGTTTAACATCTCTTTTCACCAAAAAGGATACGTAAATTGAATTTATGTAACCTACCTGAATTATTTAATTGTAACTTGAAAAAAACAGAGGTGAAACTAGCACTAATGTAATTTAACTTTTCTGAATTGTTTTTCCAGATTTTCCTCTCTAAAAAAGATCTAGTCCAATATACATAAAGATGTTTTTTCGTTAAAAATAGGCCTTAACTTTTTTTTTAGCTGGATTTGATTTGATTTAAGAAAATTTTAAGTTTTGACTTTTGAGTATTTGTAAAAGTTATCAAGTATCATAAGATTTATAGGATTTTCTTTCACTTGATATTTTTTCAGGAATCATCATCCTTAAGAAACATACCAGTGGTGATTATGTCATCTGAAAATGTGCCTTCAAGGATAAACAGGTAATTATGGAGTGAAATATTGAAGTTCTTTTTCTTGAATATACTTTCTTATGTCAGAAATTTTAATTTTATTCTTATGATAAATTTTTCAACTTGTTTAGATGCCTAGAGGAAGGAGCAGATGAATTTTTGTTGAAGCCAGTGAGATTGTCAGATATGTATAAGCTTAAACCACATATAATGAAGACAAAGTTAAAAGATCAAACCAAAGAAAACTCAGAAGCACAACCACAACATCAATAGTAAGAGGAAGACAATGGAACA
Source organism: Cicer cuneatum (assembly GCA_037974295.1). Classification (NCBI taxonomy): domain Eukaryota; kingdom Viridiplantae; phylum Streptophyta; class Magnoliopsida; order Fabales; family Fabaceae; genus Cicer; species Cicer cuneatum. The sequence continues at coordinate 47,800,867 of JBBPBO010000001.1, forward strand.
TGGGAATATTTCCCCTGAAACTGACAGAACAAGACCAAGGTACAGTGGTGCCATTCCCACTACCATTGATGACTCATTGTGAAATAATTTTCTTGAATTCCAAAATTTAATTCCCTCGTAACTTCTTTTTTTGCCATATTGACTATAGATTTTTTAATATAGGCTCTACCATACTACTTTATTTTTATACATATTTCCAGGGGATGTATCCTTCCAACTTTGTTTTATATATTTCTATATAATTGCCAAGTTAAGATGAATTATTCTCTTACTTTCTCATATTCATTTGGTAATACACACACTTATTCTAGTATAAGTTTCAAAATTTATTCCAATCAAGAACATTTTATGGAATATAAATTTGGTAAATTTAATTGTCTAACCATGTGATATTATTTTGAAAACCTTATGAACTAAATTTTAAATAAAATACGTATCTTATCTATGTTATTCTATAATCAATATTTATAACAATAAAATAAATTATTCATTGAAATATCTCTGCTAGAGATCCAATAGAAAGAAAAAGTATGAGTGGTGAATGTTGCTAAAATAGTGATAATCATATCTCTTTCGAGTAAAAGACAAAGTACAATTGTTTTCTCCACAATAGAATGATGTTGCTCACAGCTTTTGTGGATGAAAACCATCGTATTAAAATTATCTCATTTCACAAGAGACCATGTTTAAAAGGGTGTATTTGATGTAAAATTAATTAAAACAGATTTTGTTTAGTGAGGATAAATTCAATGGTATTACGGAAAATTTGAATTTTCACCTAATAATTGAATAGGAAATTTGATTTTGATATTTTGTGGTTTCCTCCAGTATATACATCTAGTATTTATTAGTAAGTCTGTACATATATTTTTGAATGGTTATGTGCATTTGATTATATCATATGGCACGCGTCTGCTCATTTGGATTGAACGAGTGCATTAGTAAAATGCACACATCCATTGTCATGCATTACTGTATCTGTGTATGTTAATTCATTTACATGGACTGACCATATAGGCTGAGGCGAACTATTTTTTACCAGTCATTAGAAAGATATGATGTTTACAGTTGAGTCGTGATTAAATTTACATTTTCAAAATATTTTATGGTCAATGCTAGAAGAAACGTCGACATTAGCATGTTTAGGCTGGGATTAGATTGCATCCGTGAATTTATTTTTCAACAAGTTTACTTTTCTATAAATAGAAATTGAAGGCTCTGTAATAAGAGTTTCTTAACTTTTCAGAAATTACATTTAAGTGTAACAATTGTCGATCTATTATATCTATTTAAAACAGACTTCTTTATTCTATTGCTGCCATTTCATTTTAATTTTTTCTACATGTGTAAATATATTCCATCTCAGCAAAAAACTGACCTGTACATCATGTTAAGAGGCCGGGTTTTCTTGTGCGTTGTATTTCTCCTCATTTTTTTTCTTCTTTTAATTCCTTTAATCCCTAATTTTTTTAAATGCTTCCTCCAACAGTTTATTTTTTTGTTGACTCCTATAATCACATTATACAATGCTTATATAAGTTGATGCACACATACACCAAAATGACTACATCAACCACATAATAAAATTGCAGTGAAACAAATTAACAAAATATGTCTAAAAGATCTATTTCTAGAATAAATTAAAAGAGTCTTTATTCTCTTAGCCTCGTCATCACTTATATGCATTTCTACCATTTTATCAATCAAAGTGTCACACCTCCAAAAAACATTTGATTCTATAAATTATCTTCTATTCCTTAACTATATAATTAATTTACTAAAAGGTTAGGAATTCTTTTGATGGATATATTAGTACAAGAAAATGTGTGACATCGTTTGCAAAGGGTCACTGTAACACCCCGAGTTTAAAACACAGCGCGAATGTATTTTTTTTTTAAAAAATCAATAATTAAAAGAATTTTCCAGATTTAATTCAAAAAGAATTAAAATAAAATTTTCACTAATTCATTTCATAAAATGGTACGTCGTAGATTAATCAATGATCGTAATTAATTAACTTCATCGTAATATCACTAAGTACTTAATTCTGAAAATTAATAATAAACATTAATATATCTCAAAAGATAATAATGTCATATCATTCCAAAAGAAAATATCAGAGTGCGGAATAAGTTAATGGAAAAGTAGTACAGTAATTCCCAAAATAACCAATTACACTTTCCAGTTCAAAATCCTATACATCAACTCTAACTGATCATGCACTAAGCTACAGTAGCACGGTCTCCGCCGCATCCTCTACAAGTCTCGTCTCCAGCCAGCTGTCCGCCCCTCTGCGTTGTCTACAAATACGCCGTGCGTAAAGATCAAGGAAAACTAACGACGTCTCTGTCGTTAGTGTAACCTGTTGGAACCAAGTTGGTTCTAAGTACTTAGGATTTTGATGCTTACAAATGTACTCAATGTAAACTTATTTTGTACTTTGAATTATTAAGTTAAATGCCCCATAAACTAAAGGAAACAGAAGCAGAGATCAAAGGAAAATGAATTCTGGAATTTCCAGAAGATGTTCCAGGATGTCAAAACATCACCAGAGGATATGTTTGGTGGCCCAGAATAGAAGGAAGAAAAATCATAATGAAACATGGATCATACCATTGGAAAGCCTGCCAGAAGGAGAGTTGTTCCAGACAAACAGGAGTCAAATATCAATTTTATTCCAGAAGTTATTCTGACCAGAAGATGGTCTGACAGTGAAAAATTACACAGTCCAGACTTGTTCCAGACTTGACCAGAAGGTATGTTTATGAGTCCAGAACAAAAGGATTAATTCAGATTTGGCCCAGATCATAAGATAGCATGATTCAGGGCATGGAACTAAGTCCAGACCAAAAGAAATGAGTTCCAGAATCAATCCAGACCTGGTCCAAAATTAAAGTGATGGTCCAGATCAGAAAATCAGACCATGGCCCAATGGTGGCCGAAATCAGAGGGACAGACTGTGCGCGTCCAGGAATGGCCGAAATCAGAGGATCACAGAATATCAAATAGGCTGGTCCAGATGTGGACTATCGCATGAAGATCCAATGGTGCAGATTTGATCTTGAGGATTAAAGAATCTGAGAAAAATGCTCAAAACAGAAGCGGAGCAAAATGTTCAAAACAGATCAGTGAGCAAAAGGCTCAAAACAGAATATGAGCAAAATACTCCAGAATATTTTCAAAACAGATTAATCGAAATATACTGCAGAAGTAAAGCATCAGTGAAGTTCTAAAGTTCAACTATAAATAGAGACTTAATGCTGAAGAATATAGAATCGAAAATCACAAAAGAGTCATACACTTCCAAAGCAACCACTCTCAAATTTTCATATAAGTCAATTGTGAGTTTCAGCTTTCAAGAAGCAAGTACTCAATTATTTTCTTTCCACTGTGGCAAATCTAAGTTGTTGAAGTAGAGTCTACAATCTGAGGGAGTTAGTAGAGGTAGCAGGTTACTTGGCAATTAGATAGGGTTGTATCTAAGTTGTTGATGTAGAGTCTACAAACTGAGGGATTCAGAAAGGGTAGCAAGGTACTTAGCAATTAGATTCATAGTGTTGTGAATTCTTCTACAATCTGGGGTGTCAGATTGGCTGAAGAACAGGAGTTGTTTTTCCTCAAAGAAGTCTAGGATTGTTATACTATTTGAGAATACTGACTTGGAGGGTGTAATGCCCCGGATTTTTGGTCCAAAACGTTACTAAAAAAAATACTTTTAGAAAAATTTACGATAATTTTTTTGTTGTAAGAATATCTACATTTATACTTTTAAATAGTTAGTAACAATCACATTTATGCTTCTAAATAATTAGTAACAATCACATTTGTTTAATATTATAAAAAAAAAGTTTATTCAAGCTAAAATAAAGGAAAAATCAATTATTCCTAAACGGAAGCAAAAATCCACTTCCGTATTTATAGAATTCGAATGCATTTAAAAGTTTAGTGACAAAAATTAAAAAAATAAATAAACATAGAAATTTTGCGGCAATACTTATTATTACAAAATTGTCTTGAAAACCCCATTTTTACCCCACGTTCGCCGCACGTTAATACTCATCAATTACTCTTGAATCTCCTCGAACTCATTAGTACCTAAAATGTTGTTGTAAGGGTCAATTTTTTCCATCATCCACATCAAACCAAAGCTAAACATATAGAAGAATAACACAAAACATATAAAGGTAAAAACTTCTAATTTAAAAGAAAAAAATGCGCAAATGGATTCTGGAATTTGGTCTGGAACAAACTGAAATTAACTTGAACAAAAAATATTTCAGTCTCGACATTTTACCTTTGATTTTGGACCAGGTCTGGATTGATTCTGGAATTCATTTCTTCTGGTCTGGACTTAGTTCCATGCCCTGAATCATGCTATCTTATGGCCTGGGCCAAATCTGAATTTGATCCTCTTGTTCTGGACTCATAAACATACCTTCTGGTCAAGTCTGGACTGTGTAATTTTTCACTGCCAGGCCATCTTCTGGTCAGAATAACTATTGAAATAAAATTGATTTTTGATTCCTGTTTGTCTGGAACAACTCTCCTTTTGGCAGGCTTTCCAATGGTATGATCCATGTTTCATTCTGATTTTTATTCCTTCTGATCTGGGCCATCAAAGCTATCTTCTGGTCATGTTTTGACATTCCTGGAGTATCTTCTGGTCATTCCAGAATTCATTTTTCTAGAATCCTTTGATCACTGCTTCTGATTCCTTCAGTTTTTGGGGCATTTAACTTAATAATTCAAAGTACAATCGTATGTAAAAAATATGCATAATGCATGCTCCAAAAACTATATGACCGGATATAAACCTGCCACTAAGGCAACTTCCACACAGAAAGATCACCCATACCAATGGGGAAAATAAACCTGCCACTAAGGCAACTCCCACGAAGATGCATATGCTATGACATGACCATATATTATCACAATTATACTCGCACACAGCCCACTAAGAATCATGTCATATACATTAAAAAAATCACCCTTTTTAAAACCATCATCTTATTCACATCACAAAGATCACATATCACACATCCTTATCATGAGAATCATATATTCATAGACAAATAATCATTCAATAATAATTTTCACCACGTACGCATAAAAATCGGGACTTGACTTCATTTACACCATAATGATTAAAACTTTATATATAACAAGAAACTTCAAACTCCAACTCATAATACATCATCAAAATCAAAACTTTATCATATATATAACATAAGAAAAATCATATTTTGCTTCATATCCATCATAAAAATTAAACTCTATCATGTATAATATAAAAATTCATATTTTACTTCTTAAAAAGACATACATTACATATCGAACTCAACGTAAAGGATTTCAGATTCTATTATTTTATTTTATTAGTCTACATTTATTTCTTTCAAAAGCAAGCAATTACAATTATTAGTTCCATGTCATCCAACTAATGGTCTAACTCAAATTTGTGTGGGGAAAAGCCCTTACCTTGGCTGCTTTTCTTCCTAGTACGAAACTCTAAGCCCCCACGAAGTTGTTCACACGAAAAGTTTGCCGCACGAAGGAGATGAGGTGTGAAGGAGATGACGGCTAGGGTTTCAGTATTTTTTTCTGCTTACTATTACTTAGTATCGAAATATTGTGGACTTTAGGGAAAATTTAAAGTGGAGATTATTGGGTAGATAGTGTTGGGCCCAAATAAAGAATAGAAGGGAGAAAATATTATTTTATTTACTTATTATTCTTTTTTTCTTAACCTTGATCATACAAAAACTAAGCCACCCACTCCAAGCCCAAATTTCTATTACGGGTTGGGTCACACCTAGCCATAAACCCTTAGCTCAAATTCTTCTTGTACTAAAAAACATATATATATATATAATTATATAAAACTTCTCCATTGATTAAATAATTCTTACTAATAATTTTATCAACTACAATAAGTCGAACAAGACAAATAATTATCACACCTAAATTAATAATGAAATATATATATTTATAAGTCTTAATTATTTTAAATAATAAATTTAGAGGATGTTACAGAGGGTCAGTAGCAAGGTTGTAATTCAAGGTTGAATTAGTGAAATCCTTCAAGGCGAAGGGACTGGACATAGCCTCGTTAACGGTGAACCAATATAAAATCTGTTAGTTTTTATTTTTATCCGTTGCTAACTCTGTTTTAATTATACATCAAGTTTTGTTTTGAAAGTATTAAAACAGGAAAAGTATTCAAGTTAAGTCAAACACAATTGAACCCCCTCTTCTCGTGTTTGCACCTTCAATTGGCATCAGAGCTCGGTCTCAAGGCTGAGCACTTAACAGTGTTTGAGGAAAGGTCCAAGGGGTTCAATATGTCAGAAGAATTGGGAGGCAACATCAACAGACCACCAATATTTGATGGAGAAAGGTTTGAGTATTGGAAGGACAGACTGAGAAGTTTTGTCATATCTCAAGATCCTGAACTATGGAAGATGATAGTTAAAGGATACACTGCACCAACTGATCCAGAAGATCCAACTAAAGAATTAGACTTGGATGATATGACACGAGATCAGAGCAGATTACACAAACTTCATCACAAGTTCAGAACCATCATGGTCAGTGCAATCACATTCAAGGAATTTGATAGATGCACAAATAAAGAAACAACAAAGAGTATATTCGATAGTCTGGTTCTGACATATGAAGGAACCAAGCAGGTTCAACAAACAAAGACTAACATATTGGTCAGAAAGTATGAGCTATTCAAGATGGAAGAGGATGAAGACATTGACACAATGTTCTGCAGATTCCAGACTTTGGTATCAGGACTGAAAGTATTAAACAAAAGCTATACCACTAAAGATCATGTCTGGAAAATTCTGAGAAGTCTACCAAAAAGGTGGAGACCAAAGGTTACTGCAATTTAGGAAGCTAAGGATCTGAGTACCTTGAGGCTGGAAGATCTGATCAGCTCACTCAGGTCTTATGAAATAGAACTGGAAGAAGATGAACCTAAGAAGAAGAAGAATCTGGCTCTGAAGTCGAAACAGAAGAAAGTTGCAAAGGCAGTATTAGAATCAAAGGATAGTGACAGTGACTATGATGATATGGCTTACTTAACCAAAAAAATGGTTAAGATATGGGAAAACAGAAAGAGGAGAGGTACCAAGAAGAAACATAACAGCAAGGAAGAATCTGACAAGAAGAACATCATCTGTTATGGATGCAATAAACCTGGACATATCAAGTCAGAATGTCTAAATCTGGAAAAAGGAAAACAGCACAAGAAGAGTTCCAGATACAGAAAGAAAGGTCTGATGGCTGCCTGGGATGTATCAGAATCAGAGGAAGAATCTTTTGATGAAGAAGAGGCAGAAACAGCAAAGATGGCTTACATCAAGTCTTCTTCTGGTCTTCATAAAAGCATGAATTCCAGAGGAAAAACAGGCAGAAGGAAGAGTGATAGAAGCAATCACTCAGGCATGTTTGGAAGCACATCAGAGGAAAAAATTCTGCCTCTGATGGCTCATACAAATTCAGGTTCTGAATACTGCTCTGAAACAGAATCAGAAGATGAACACAGTGAGGTATTTTCTGACCTTTCTAAATCTGAATTAATTGAGACTTTAAAGGACTTGTTAAATGCAAATAATAAGATATCTTTAAAACTGAAAACTCTTAGGGAAGATAAGAAAAATCTAACCAAAGAGGTTCAAGGTTCAAAGAATCGAATTTCTGAGTATGCAACTGAAATCAAAGATTTGAAAACTGAAGTTGCAAGACTCAAGTCTGAAAACCAAACTCTGAAAAATAATAATTGTTCCAATTCTAAGAATGTTTGTAAATCTGATATGCATGAGCAAGTTTTTCAAAACTTTATTTCAAATGGAATGGAAAGAAGTAAGTATGCATCTATGATTTATGGAAACAACAACTCTGGAAAGAGAGGTCTTGGTTTTACAGAAACAAGTACTGAAAATAAAACTGCTTATTCTGATGTTTTATGTATTGTCTGTGCTAAGAAAGGTCACTCTGAATTATCTTGTCCAATGGTAAAATCTGAACAAGATCAGAGAACTGTTAAGACTAACAAACCTGGACCCAATCAGTTTTGGGTACCAAAAGAACAAATTGTTTATGTTGCAGATATTTTGAGTAACCAGAAGAAGACACCAACAATGGTGCCTGGAAAATGGATGCTGGCAACGCACAAGCAGAAGAAGGTTTATGTTCCAACATCTACCAAACCGAAGCCAAGTGACTCTGGTAGAAGAAGAACTGGTCAACACAATACCTATCAGAACCAGAATTATAGGAGGAACAGGAAATATCATGGATATCACTCGTATCAGAACAAGAACTGGAACCAGAATCAGAATTGGAACCAATATCAGAGGAACAAGAACAGGAACCAGAACCAGTACCAGAAGCACAGAAACTGGAACCAGAACCAAAACTAGAACCAATATCAGAGGTACAGGAACTGGAACCAGAACCAACACTGGAACCAGAACCAGAACTGGAGGCACAGAAATTGGAACCAGAATCAGAATCAATACCAGAACCAGAACCTGAACAGGTATCAATATCAAAGGTTGAGGTATGATCATCAGAACTACTTTAATTATCAAAATAAGTATGATTATCAGAATCACCATAAGTTCCAGAATCACCAGAGGAATATGGTGTATGAGCCAAAACAGAAATTAAAGAATCAGAATCAAGAGAGTTCTTCAAACTCTCCAGTGAGAGTCATCAAGACTACAAACCTGGAAGGGAATTCAAATTCCCTCATCCAAACCATGTAATCTCAGAACATATAGATTAGGAATCTGAAAATCAGAAGCAAGAGGATTTTTAGAGTAAACCTAAGGCTACATCTTGCTGTAAATACTATTAATATTTATGTTTACTGTGATAACAAGAAGCTTGATCTTAACAAATCAAAGCTAGATAAGTATTCTGCAGGTTTTCAAACTGTTAGAGGAACCAGGTGATTCACACAAATTAAACACCTCAGCAGAAACAACATTCCAGTGGTTTCAAAAACCAGCAGAAATCACCAGAAGCAGAATAAATGGCTTGGCTGTATTGAGTTAAATTTTAAATTATTTGATTTACTTTATGTAATATGACAAACTGCTTGATCCTGACAAATCAAAGCAAAATAAAAATAGTGCAGGTTCACCAGAAGCAAAGGGAGCAGAAGCAGAAGCAGAAGAAACAGATGTACCTGGAAAGGTAGAGGATACAAGCAAGTCAGCAACACATAACAAATCTTCAAAATATAAATCTGATCAAGTCAGAAACAGCCAAGATAAGTCATAAGAGAAATCTGGATATTTACCAGAATCTAAAGCTGTTACAGATTCACCAGAACCAGAAGCTGATTCATCAGAATCAGAAGCTGTTATAGAACCAGAAGCTGATGCGAACCAAGCATTGTTGATGAAGTTTTGGTAGAGGAAGGTTGGATACTTGCAATGCAAGAAGAGCTGAATGAAATCAAAGGAATGATGTTTGGGATCTGGTATCCAGACCAAACAGAAGCATTATTGGAACCAAGTGGGTTTTTAGGAATAAACTCAATGAAAAAGGTGAAGTGGTAAGGAACAAAGCCAGACTTGTAGCTCAAGGATACAGTCAACAGGAAGGTATAGATTACACTGAGACTTTTGCTCCAGTGGCCAGGTTAGAAGCAATAAGAATTCTCTTATCATTTGCTGCTAATCATAATATAATGCTGTATCAAATGGATGTCAAAAGTGCATTCTTAAATGGCTACATAAGTGAAGAAGTCTATGTCAAACAGCCCCCTGGTTTTGAAAATTCTGATTTTCCAGACCATGTTTTTAAACTTAAAAAGTCTTTATATGGTTTAAAACAAGCACTAAGGGCATGGTATGACAGACTTAGTAACTTTCTGCTTAAGAATGAATTTAATAGAGGCCAGATTGATAACACATTATTTAGGAAATCTATTAAAAATGATATTCTGATTATCCAAATTTATGTTGATGATATCATATTTGGATCAACTAATGGCACCTTGTGCAAAGAGTTTTCTGATCTAATGCAAAAGGAGTTCCAAATGAGCATGATGGGAGAACTTAAGTTCTTCCTGGGAATTCAGATTCATCAAGGTAAAACAGGTATACTCATTCACCAATCTAAATACACCAAAGAACTTCATAAAAATTTCAAGATGAGTGACTGTAAGCCTTTGGCCACCCCCATGCACCCAACCTGTTTTCTTGAGAAAGATGAAACCAGTAAAAAGGTAGACCAGAAAACATACAGAGGTATTATTGGATCCCTTCTATATTTAACTGCTTCTAGACCTGACATTATGTTTAGTGTTTGTGTTTGTGCCCGATTTCAAGCTGACCCTAGGGAATCTCATTTAACTGCTGTCAAACGAATTCTGAGATACCTTAAAGGAACCACCAACCTTACCTTGTTATACAAGAAAACACCCACCTACAAACTAAAAGGTTTTTGTGATTCTGACTATGCTGGAGACAAGTTGGAAAGGAAAAGTACCAGTGGCAACTGCACATTTTTAGGTGAAAATTTGATCTCTTAGTCAAGCAAAAGACAAAGCACCATTGCCATGTCAACAGCAGAAGCTGAGTATATATCAGCAGCAGGATGTAGTTCACAGTTACTCTGAATGAAACACCAACTTGAAGATTACAACATCTTTGAAAACAATATCCCTTTGTACTGTGATAACACTTCAGCCATAAACCTAACCAAGAACCCTATCTTACACTCTAGAGCCAAACACATTGAAATAAAACACCATTTCATTAGGGACCATGTTCAAAAAGGGACTTTGAGCATCCAGTTTGTGGACACTGATCATCAATGGGCTGATATCTTCACCAAGGCATTACTAGAAGATAGGTTCGAGTTCATTAAGAAGCATCTCAGCATGACCTCCATATCTGACTAGCTCAAGTAGTCATCTTAGGAGTTTTTAAAATTTCTTGCAAATTTATTTTATTCAGTTTTTACTTTCTGTAATTTGTAAAGAGAAAAACAAAAAAAAAATACAAAAATAGTAGGACCACTTTTTGGCTGATGACAAAAAGGGGGAGAAAGAGAGAGAGAGAAAGAAAGGAGAAATAAGTAGAAAATGAGAGATAAAAAGAAAGAAGGTGAGAAAAAGAAAGAGAGAAAACAGAAGGAGTTGAAAAGGAGAGGAAACAGAGAGAGAGAAAAACAAAGAAAGAAAAAGAAAGAGTGAAAACAGAAGGAGTTGAAAAGGAGAGGAATCAGGGAGAGAGAAAAAGAAAGAGTGAAAAGATAAGGAAATGAAAAGGAGAGGAGAAGAGAAGAAAAGAAAGAGAGAACAAAGAAGGAGAAAAAAAGGAGAGTATCAGACTTAGGGGGAGAGATTGGTCTGAGGGGGAGTAATTCAAAGTTTCCGAGTCATAAGTTAGCAAAATAAGTTAAGGTTTTGTCATCATCAAAAAGAGGGAGATTGTTGGAACCAAGTTGGTTCTAAGTACTTAGGATTTTGATGCTTACAAATGTACTCAATGTAAACTTCTTTTGTACTTTGAATTATTAAGATAAATGCCCCAGAAACTGAAGGAAACAGAAGCAGAGATCAAAGGAAAATGAATTCTAGAATATCCAGAAGATGTTCCAGGATGTCAAAACATCACCAGAGGATATGTTTGGTGGCCCAGAATAGAAGGAAGAAAAATCATAATGAAACATGGATCATACCATTGGAAAACCTGACAGAAGGAGAGTTGTTCTAGACAAACAGGAGTCAAATATCAATTTTATTCCAGAAGTTATTCTGACCAGAAGATGGCCTGACAGTGAAAAATTATACAGTCCAGACTTGTCCAGAAGGTATGTTTATGAGTCCAGAACAAAATGATCAATTCAGATTTGGCCCAGATCATAAGATAGCATGATTCACGCCATGGAACTAAGTCCAGACCAAAAGAAATGAGTTCCAGAATCAATCCAGACCTGGTCAAAATTAAAGTGATGGTCCATATCAGAAAATCAGACCATGGCCCAGTGGTGGCCGAAATTAGAGGGACAGACTGTGCGCGTCCAGGAATGGCCGAAATCAGAGGATCACAGAATATCAAATAGGCTGGTCCAGATGTGGACTATCGCATGAAGATCCAATGGTGCAGATTTGATCTTGAGGATTAAAGAATCTGAGAAAAATGCTCAAAACAGAAGCGGAGAAAAATGTTCAAAACAGATTAGTGAGCAAAAGGCTCAAAACAGAATCTGAGCAAAATAATCCAGAATATTTTCAAAACAGATTAATCGAAATATACTGCAGAAGTAAAGCATCAGTGAAGTTCTAAAGTTCAACTATAAATAGAGACTTAATGCTAAAGAGTATAGAATTGAAAATCACAAAAGAGTCATACACTTCCAAAGCAACCACTCTCAAATTTTCATATAAGTCAATTGTGAGTTTCAGCTTTCAAGAAGCAAGTACTCAGTTATTTTCTTTCCACTGTGGCAAATCTAAGTTGTTGAAGTAGAGTCTACAATCTGAGGGAGTCAGTAGAGGTAGCAGGTTACTTGGCAATTAGATAGGGTTGTATCTAAGTTGTTGAAGTAGAGTCTACAAACTGAGGGATTCAGAAAGGGTAGCAAGGTACTTAGCAATTAGATTCATAGTGTTGTGAATTCTTCTACAATCTGGGGTGTCAGATTGGCTGAAGAACATGAGTTGTTTTTCCTCAAAGAATTCTAGGATTGTTAGACTATTTGAGAAGACTGACTTGGAGGGTCAGTAGCAAGGTTGTAATTCAAGGTTGAATTAGTGAAATCCTTCAAGGCGAAGGGACTGGACGTAGCCTCGTTAACGGTGAACCAATTTAAAATCTGTGAGTTTTTATTTTTATTTTTATCTGCTGCTAACTCTGTTTTAATTATACATCAAGTTTTGTTTTGAAAGTATTAAAACAGGAAAAGTATTCAAGTTAAGTCAAACACAATTGAACCCCCCCTTCTCGTGTTTACACCTTCATAACCGTCGGTAGGAAGGGTTCGGATATCATCTGAGGGCAAAGCCCAATTTCCACAATAATAGTAAAGGGTCACCGACCGAAATTAACACATAACACATAGCATATATCTCACAGTAACAAATATAACCATGGCATATCATAAAATCAATGATGATAAATAAAGATGCTCATTTTGAAATTTCATGACAAGTATTTTCAAAACAGCAACCAATTAATATGGAAAATAAGTTGTAAGTACAGCTAACACATCAGCATTCACAATCATTCATCAGAATTTCAAGATTTATAACGTACTTACACACATCACTTTCCAATCATCATCATATAACCAAATCGTGACCCACCGGTCAATCACCCCGATGCAATGTGTATATGCTCATGTATACAACTTCTTGGAATTACCAAGGTGCAGTCGCTCAACAGACCAGCACTCGTGCAGTCGCTCGCAGACCAGCACGTTTTACACATACTAAGGTACAGTCGCTCACAGACCAGTACCAGTGCAGGCTCACAGACCAACACAACTTCACGAATGGAATGGACCGTCTAATACACGCGGAACCATCCCCTAGCCCAGATAGAATACACCGTCTAATACATGCGGAACTACTCTAATCCCGGATAGAACAAACCGTCTAATACACGCAGAACTATTCTATAACCATCATGGTCACTACAATTACATGTATTAGCCTCTCACAGGCCAAATACACAGAAGTTAAATCCTCGCATGGATAGAGTGGACCGTCTAATACACACGGAACCACTCCGTAGCCCGACTAGAATAGACCGTCTAATACACACGGAACTACTCTGACCCCGGATAGAACAGACCGTCTAATAAACGTGGAACTATTCTATAACCCATGGTTACTACTTAACTTCGTGGCCCATCACGGTCACCGCATCAACTCTGTGGCCCATCGCGGTCACCACCTGACTATGCAATGCATGAATATGCAGTGTTTTCTCTTCACTAAAAACAATATGCAAAATCAGAAAAATTCATGCTTTTCCATCATTTTCCCAAAACCTCTCAACACAGTTAATTTCATCATCAACACATCAATCATTAAACATTCAAGCAATCATTATCACTTTACATTATCTCAAAATTCCATTCTTAATGATCATAAGTCTTTCCTATGTTTCCCAAACTCTTAAAAGTCATAAAATAGTGTTTAAAACTCAGATTTCTAGAAAATACGAAGCTGTATTCGAATATAGCTTCTCTGTATTCGAATACAGTAGCCAAAAACAGTGCAGAAATACTCTGTATTCGAATACAGCCCTCTTGTATTCGAATACAGAGGCTGTCCCAGTGTAAAAATCAGTATTTTTCCACTACATCAGTAAAGTCTCAAAAACTTCATCACCCCCACTTCAAACTATTTCAAAGACTCCATTTAAAATCATTTTAACCCTTCTCAATATTTCCCAACACTTTAAAATTCACATGACAGAGTTTAAAACTTGATTTTCTGGAAAACACGAATCTGTATTCGAATACAGCTTCCTTGTATTCGAATACAGAAGCTAAAAACTGAGTTTCTGGAAAAACCCGAACATGTATTCGAATACAGATCCCTTGTATTCGAATACAGAAGCTGAAACTAGTGAGAATCTGCATTCTGTATTCGAATACAACATGCCTGTAGTCGAATACAGATGCGAATACGACATGGTCGTAGTCGAGTACAGATGCTAAGTCAGAAGCAAAAATCCTTCCTCTCTATTCAAATACAGGGGCTTGTATTCGAATACAAGTTTGAAAACTTAAGTAAAACAGAAGCTTGACAGGTTGTATTCGAATACACACATGTTGTATTCGAATACACCTTCGAAAACCAGTGAAATTTTTTTCCTGAGACTTCAACACATTTCAAACTGTTTCTTTTAAAAAAAGAACAACCAAACATCAAAACAGATTCAGCACTTTTCCAGAAAACACTTTCATCATTTAAAATCCCTTTTCTTTTGAAAACATCAACATCACCAGAATCACTCAAAATAGAAACAGAAGCAGAATCATCAACACCAGAACATCTAGAAACAGAATATTCACCACCAGAATCATCAGAAGCAGAAATAGAATGATCAACACCAGAATCATCAGAAACAGAAACAGAATGATCAACATCATAATCATCCAGAACCAGAACATGCACCTCCAAAACAACATGCATGGTATTCTCCAGTATGCTTACACAACCAACACAACATGCAAAGCATATTCCAGCTTTCTCACACAAACAGAATGACATTAATACACTCAGTCAAACATAAATCATCACATAGCAGCAAACACCAACAGAATGTGTTTTCGCATTTTATAACAACATTCAAAACAATTTATGAACATGCATTTTAATCATCTTTAAAATAACATGCAAAACATTTTTCAGCTTTCCCACACAAACCAAATAGCATTGCAGTAACAACAAGAACAACAACATCACAGATTCATTACACATCACAGAATGCATTTTCTTCAGTTTTTTTCAAAATGTCATTGCAAAATAGTTTTTCTTCAAAACAGTGATGAAAACATTAGTAATGCTATGCCAATTATCCATTACCGCCCTAATGCAACTAGAAAGTGGAAGGTGCCCTTACCCTTGTTTCATTTTCTGCTTCTGCTCACGTGTCTGTTTTCGTTCCCGTTTACGCGTCAAAAACCGGTGAAACTGCCGCTTGCGTTTGCTGCTACGAAACTGGGTTCTCTACCTCCGTAATGATGTGGGGAACAACTTTTGTACTGGGGATTTTCTGGTTTGGTGCCTAGGTTTCCAATTAATGGCACTTTTGAGGAACTCCTTCTCTTTTCTTTTGAAAACGTGAACTGGAGGCAGAATAGAATGAGAGGGAAAGGGGTACTGTTACATGCAGTATGGGCAGTGAGGAAGGGGGAATGGTGTTCTGATTTCACCATCCTTCTCACTCCTATTTATAGGCTTGTGTGGGTGCCACCTCACCCGACACTTGTCTGATCCTCAGCACTTACCAATCTCGTCGCAATTAGCCGCTAATCCCTTAATTAACTGTCCGTTAATTTAATTACTCGTAATTAAATTAATTTATTCTTAATCCAATAATCTTAATATATCTTCCAAAATAAATATTTATATATATATATATATATTTACTCAAAACATACATATATTAAATATTTTACAAATATCCCCAAAATACACGTAAAATTAATTCCATAATTTTAATTAAAAATTAATGGTCTTACAGTCACTATTTTTTAAAAGGTCGGTTTTCTAACGGGAAAACTAAACTAAATTGTGTCATGTTCACCTAATTACTATAGCATATACATTATGTTTTTGTGTGACTCTTATCTTCTAATTTTATCTTAATTTATTGTACTTTATTTATAATTTTTTCAATCTTTATTTAATTAAATAATTGAATATATATTTATATATATATATATAGAACTATCTTTTGGTTTCAAATCTGAAATCCAAAGTTTATAACAATTCGATTATAAAATATTAATTTTCAAACAATTACAAGTACACCTCCCATATTTTTTGTTTCAAAACTGAAATCCAAAATTTATAACAATTCGGTTAGAAAATATTAATTGTCAAACAATTACAAGTACACATCAAATAAAAATAATTGCAAATGAATTACTTTAATTTCATTTAATTAACACAAAAAAAAAAACAAATTAAAGTAAATCAATTTCAGTAAAATAAAACTGACCAAAAATCAAAGAGACATGACTTTGTCTAACATTTCTAGATATTTATATACTATATATATTTACCACTCACTTTACAAATATTTTTTGTTCTCCCACTCACTTTACATAATAAAAAAACCCCCACATATCTGAAATACAAACTTTTCTTGAACATGTTAATGATCAACGCGATAATTGGAGTATCAAAGTTCGAGTTGTTCTCATATGTACTGTCTACACCACACAAAGTGAGGATGAACCAATCTCTTTGGACATGATTTTGTTGGATGAAAAGGTATACAATCACAATGATTGAAGATTTTTATTTGTATTTAATTCCGTGTGTGTGTGTGTGTGTATATATATATATATATATAAACTTTGAATGTTCGTTAAACAAATATACAACAAAGTGATATATAAACAATATTCATTTTAAAATTATAAAGACTAAAAACATTGTAATATTAGTTATTGAAAAACAAATATATTTAAATCTTTTTGAACGATCAACTCTAAGATTATTTGACTTTTATTCACAGGAAATACCTTTGCATGCAACAATCAAGAAAAAACTTCTCTCAACTTTCAAAAACAATGTACAAGAAGGTGATAAATATGACATAACAAATCTAAAAATATTATCGGCAAATGATTCTTACAGACCTATTGTAGGAACAAAGAAGACATTGTTTTTGACAACAACTATTGTAACCAGAATTCAAGACCCAAAAATTACCATTCAAAACCATTACTTTGAGTTTACTTCATTCAAATCACTAGCACAAAGATTAGAAGATAAAGTAAATCTATCGAGTAATAATTCGTTCAATACAAAATTTAAGTTCTAAACTATCAAATAAACATTATTTGTACTAATGATTTTTTGGACTGCAGACATCATTGGAACAATAGATGATATTGGACATGAAGAGCAAATTTATGTTGTTGACCAGCCTACAAAAATACTCAAAATGCATGGGTAGCAAATTTTAATATAAAATACAAAACAATTTAAATTCAAAATGTAATAACATTATTATAATTCCATTTCTTAATAACATTTAACCCATTTTATTTATTTATTTTTGCTTTAATTTTTTGGGGTGAAATTATCGAAGTTACTTTATGGAGAAACATAGTTGCTGATTTTCAAAATGTATTTGTCCATCACAAGCTACATGATGGTCCTAAGATTGTTGCACCTAAGATTGTTGCAGTAACATCAACAATTAGAGGTCTCAAAATTAAAATTAATTTCATTTTTTTCAACAAAATTGTAATACATTTCGTATTCTTTTTACCGTAAGTGTTTGTGCACATTAACTTATTTATTGTAATTACAGATCTACTCAATCAACTTAACTTCAAGAACAAGAGTTTATATTAACCGAGACATACCGGAATTCAACATGCTTTCACAATGTTGTATCATTTACATCTTTTTGTCTTTTTTCTTTTCACTTAATCTCTACTTTCAATATCATTCTATAAGACCTCATTAACATTAATAAAAAAATTACAAAAACAATTTTCAAAACATATTCTGGGAATCCGGTAAAAGTTTCATGGGAATCTAATATTCAGGTTCACTTACAATTTGATAACTTTTACCTAATTCATAATTCCATGACCACATACTAATATGTATGTAATTACCTACTTATCTACTTACCTAGCACCACATATAAACATGCAGTCACATGATTTTGCAGAATTATACTTTATAGATCAAATTGAGAGATTATATACATGATAATTTTACATTTTGATTATTTAACTATTTATGCACTATTTAATATAAAAAATAACATGTAACTTAAAATTTGGACAACAATTAAAAAAAAATTAGAACATTATATGGGTTCGAACCCAAAACTTTATAATTTTGTGTGTGGACTTTAAGTGATGTTTACTATTCCGTATTGTTTTGATATAAACAACATAATATTCTTTAAGAAAAAAAGAGCCGAACATAAATTATCTTTATAATTATAGTTGCTGCTGTAATATCATTGTCGTCATCATCATCATCATCATCATCATCAAATTTAAACTCTACATGACTAATGGAATACTTACCCTATAAACCTTTTACATATGAATTTTCATATATATTTTTTCTACCTCTTTAAATTCCAAACATTTTACATGGGTCAAATGTTTACATCTATAGAATATAAAATTTATATAATTTACCAAAAATATAGAATTTATATAATTTAAACAATTTATATATAATTTACCAAAAATACAAGAAAGAGTATTCACAATCTATGCAACCATCAATGACATTGATTACAAATTTGGATGGAATTACATTGGATCTGAATATTGTCTCATAAAATTAACTCAACAAGCCAACAATACAACTGTCCCTCATGTGACATGACATCAAAGTACCTTACACCAATGTATCACATAAAATTTTACTTTCCCCACCTTCATTTTGTTTAACTCATAGTTATGACATAAGTTGATTTTGTATAGGTTCATGATTCAATTGAGAGTGTTAGATGAAACGACAACAACAACATTTTATGGTTGATAAAGAAGCTAAAACTCCTCAACACAACAACTTAATTTTTGTAGAAATGAGACAACATAGATAGACCATCGACTCTACAAAATCTGTGTAACCGTGAGCTCATCTTTGAAATAAGGTTGTCAGATAAGAACTTGAAAGAAGGAACACAAACATACACGATCACAAGAACTTTTGTCCCGATCAACATTTCCCTAGATCTGACAAATAATACCCACATGAATAACATTTACACAATTTAAAAAAATACACACACACACATTTTTATGGACAATTAATGACATTTTATTCCCTTCCAATAACTAGGAACCCAAGTCACCGCAACCAACAAAGTCTAGCTCAAATGACGAAGGGGATATAAAATAAAAATGTAAGTGAAATATGCAAATGAGGATAATTGTAAGACCCTTAAATTTAAAATTTAATTATGGAATTAATATTAAGTGTATTTTGGGGATATTTGTAAAATATTTAATATATGTATGTTTTGAGTGAATATATATATATATATATATATATAAATATTTATTTTGGAAGATGAATTAAGATTATTGGATGAAGAGTAAATTAATTTAATTACGAGTAATTAAATTATCAGGCAGTTAATTAAGGGATTATCGGCTAATTGCGACGAAACCGGTTAAGTGCTTCAGGGTTCAGCAATATTTTAGTATTATTTTTGATGAGGTGGCACCCACATATGCCTATATATAGGAGTGAGAAGGAAGGGCAAATTCAGAAAACCTTTCCTCCTCCATACTGCATGTAACAGTAACCATCACCTTCTTCATCCCATTCTAATTTCTATTTCCAGTTCGTTTAAAAAAAAAAAAAGTTGCTCAAAAGTGAGATTAATTGGAAATCCAAGCACCGAAACACCAAGTACCAAGAACCAAAGTTGTTCCTCTCCTCAGTACGGAGCTAGAGAATCCACTTTGGTAGCGGCAAACGCAAACGAAGACTTCGCCGATTTTTGACGCAGAAACGTGAACGGGAGCAGAAACGTAACAAGGGTAAAGGCACCTTCCACTTTCTAGTTTGCCTTAGGGCTGTAAATGGATATTGTTATGGCATTAATGTTGTTTCATTACTGTTTTGAAGAAAAACTGTTTTGCATGTCACTTTGAAGGATGAAAAATGCATTCTGTTGAGATTTTAACAATATGTGATGTTGCTGTTTTGGTGGTTACCTCAATGCGGTTTTGTCTGTATGGGAAAGCTGAAAAATGCTTTGCATGTTATTTTGAAGATGATCAAAATGCATGTTCATAAAACCGTTTTGCATGTTGTTATAAAATGCGAGAAATGCATTCTGTTGATGTTTGATGTTATGTGATGTTTGCTGTTTTAGCTGAAATACATCAGTGATGTTCTATTTGTGTGAGAAAGCTGGAAAATTCTTTGCATGTTGTTTTGACTGTGTAAGAATACTGGAAAATACCTTGTATGTGTTTTGAGAAATGATCCAAATGTAAACGTGTAAAAATGTCTGTTTTGTGGAGGTTGTCATTCTGTTTTGGGTGATTCTGGTGTTGTTGATGTTTTCAAAAGAAAAGGATTTAGAATGATGAAAGTGCTTTTCTGGAAAATCTGTTCTTGATGAAAAATGCCTGAGTTTTGTGGTTCAAAAGAATGCCGAATCTGTTTTGGTGTAGGTTCAAAAGAATTAAATTATGGCATTAATATTAAGTGTATTTTGGGGATATTTGTAAAATAATTAATATATGTATGTTTTGAGTAAATATATATATATATATAAATATTTATTTTAGAAGATGAATTAAGATTATTGGATGAAGAGTAAATTAATTTAATTACGAGTAATTAAATTATCGGACAGTTAATTAAGGGATTATCGACGAATTGCGATGGACTGGTTAAGTGATGGAGGATCAGACAAGTGTCGGGTGAGGTGGCACCTACAAATGCCTATAAATATGAATGAGGAGGAAGAGCACAGGCAGAAACCATACCTCCTCCATACTGCATGTAACAGTATCCCTTCCCTTCCCATTCTGATTTCTGTTCACGTTCAAAAAAAAAAGGGAGTTCCTCAAAAGTGATATTACTTGGAAATCCAAGCATCAAACCAGAAAACATCCAGTACAAAAGTTGTTCTCCTCATCAGTACGGAGCTAGAGGACCCACTTTCGTAGCGGCGAACGCAAAACGGGAACTTCGCCGATTTTTGGCGCATAAACGTGAACGGGAGCAAAAACGCAACAGGGGTAAGGGCACCTTCCACTTTCTAGTTGCATTTTAGGGCTGTAAATGTATGTTTGAGGTGTGATCATATTTGAGTTTCTGTTTTGACAAAACGAAACTGTTTTGCATGACATTTTGAAAGATGAAAAAATGCATTCTGTTGAGGTTTTAAAAATCTGTGATGTGCTGTTTTGGGTGGTTATCTCAATGTTGTTTTGTTTATGTGGGAAAGTTGAAAAATGTCATGCATGTTATTTTGAAGATGATTAAAATGCATGTTCATAAAACTACTTTAAATGTTGTTATAAAATGCGAAAATGCATTATGTTGGTGTTTTGCTGCTATGTGATGGTTGCTGTTTGGCTGAATGCATTAATATTGTTCTGCTTGTGTGAGAAAGCTGAAAATGCTTTGCATGTGTGATTGGTTGTGTAAGAATGCCGGAAATACCTTGCATGTTGTTTTGAGAAATGATCAACAATGTAAACGTTGAAAAATGTCTGTTCTGTTGTGGTTGACATTCTGTTTTGAGTGATTCTGGTGTAGCTGATGTTTTCAAAAGAGAAGGATTTAAAATGATGAAAACGTTTTCTGGAAAAGTTGTTATTGATGAAAAATGCCTGAGTTTAGTAGTTTAGAAGAATGAAGAAACTGTTTTGGGGTTGTGCTGGTTTTTCAAAGGAAAAAGTTTGAAAATATGTTGTAGTTTCAGGAAAATTTCACTGAATTCGAAGGTGTATTCGAATACAGGTTGAGTGTATTCGAATACAGCCTGTCAAGCTTCTGTTTTACTCAAGTTTTCGAACTTGTATTCGAATACGGGCCTCTGTATTCGAATACAGATGAAGGATTTTTGCTTCTGACTTAGCATCTGTATTCGACTACGACCTTGTCGTATTCGAATACAGAAGTGAAATTTTAACAATGTATTCGCATCTGTATTCGACTACGACAGCCTCGTATTCGAATACAGGGTGCTGATTTTCACTATTTTTGCTTATGTATTCGAATACAAGGGAGCTGTATTCGAATACAGAGTCGTGTTTTTCCAAAAAATCAAGTTTCAAACATTGTTTTATAAACTTTAAGTGTTGGGGAGTATTTGGGAAGGTTTGTGACAAATTAAAACTTGAATTTTGTGATAGTTTGAAGTGGTAATGATGAAGCTTTTGAGACTACTACTGATGTTGTGAAAATACTGATTTTTGCACTGTGACAGCCTCTGTATTCGAATACAAGGAGGTTGTATTCGAATACAGAGTGTTGATTCTGCCCTGTTTTTGGCTTCTGTATTCGAATACAATGAAGCTGTATTCGAATACAGATTTGTGTTTTCCAGAAATTCCAATTTTAAACACTGTTTTATGGATTTTAAGAATTGGGGAAACATTAGAAAGACATATGATAATTAAGAATGGAATTTTGAGATAATGTAAAGTTATAATGATGGGATTGCTTGAATGTTTAATTATGATGTGTTGATAATGAAATTGGTTGTGTTGAGATGTTTGAGAAATGATGGAAAGGCATGAATTTTACTGATGTTGCATACTGTTTTCATTGAAGAGAAAACATTGCATGTTCATGCATTGCATAGTCAGGTGGTGACCACGATGGGCCACAGAGTTGATGCGGTGATCGTGATGGGCCGCGAAGTTAAGTCGTAACCATGGGGTATAGAATAGTTCCGCGTGTATTAGACGGTCTATTCTACTCGGGCTACGCAGTGGTTCCACGTGTATTAGACGGTCCATTCTATCCGTGCGAGGATTTAACTTCTGTATGTTCTGGCCTGTGAGAGCCTAACATACGTGAAACGTGCTGATCTGTTCAGCGATTGCACAAGTGCTGGTCTGTTGAGCGACTGCACTAGTACTGGTCTGTTGAGTGACTGTACCTTGCTATATGTAAAATGTGCTGGTCTGTTGAGCGACTGCACTGGTGCTGATCTGTTGAGCGATTGCACCATGGTCTTGAGGGTCGTTAAAGTCAAACATATTTAAATTGTGCTGGTCTTTGAGCGACTGCACCTTGGTAATTCCAAGAAGTTGAATACATGAGCATATACATATTGCATCGGGGTGATTGACCGGTGGGTCACGATTTGGATATATGTTGATGATTGGAAATTGATGTGTGTAAGTACTTTATAAAATCCGAATTTCTGATGAATGATTGTGATTGCTGAAGTGTTAGTGTACTTACAACATGCTTTCCATATTAATTGGTTGCTGTTTGAAAAGGCATACATGTAATGAAATTTCAAAATGAGAATCCTTATTTATCATCCTTGTTATATGATATGCCATGGATATGTTTGTTACTGTGATATAATTGCTATGTGTTAATTGTTAATTTCGGTCGGTGACCCTTTACTATTATTGTGGAAATTGGGCTTTGCCGTCAGATGAACCCCAAACCCGTCCCACCGACGGTTAGACTAACGACGGAGACGTCGTTAGTTTTCCTTGATATTAGCATACGGAGTATTTGTGGACAACGCAGAGGGACGGAAAGCTAGCTGAAGACGAGACTTGTAGAGGATGCGGCGGAGACCGTGCCACTGTAGCTTAGTGCATGATCAGACTAGACTTGTTGTATAGGGCCTAGTGTTGAGGGCTGTAATTACTTATTTTGGGAATTATTGTCTATTTTTCCGCTAAACTTTTCCGCACTCTGATAATATTTTGGTTGGTCCAAGACACAACCTTTGGATGTATCTTTATTTTGATATATTCTGAAAATTCAATTCCCAAAAAATATTTTACTTGATTAATTGTGATGTATTATTTAATTACTTCTAATTTGAAAAACTTACTTTAATTACTTCCCAAAAACTTTTAATTTGAATTGATTTTAATTCTTTTGAATTAATAATTTTGAAAAAGAAAATTCCTTTTATTTATTTTAAAAAGAAAAAAAAAATACACTCGCGCTGTGTTTTAAACTCGGGGTGTTACACTGAGATTGTGAGGTTACACGGAGTTGCATCGAGTATAGTATCGGACCGTGACCCAAAATTAACATCCACAAATAGATGGACAAACAGATGGACAGACCGAGAGAATAAATCAGTCATTGGAAGATCTGTTGAGAGCATATGTGTTGGATGATAGAGGAAACTGGGATGAGGTATTGCCATTGTTTGAGTTTACTTACAACAATAGTTTCCACCCAAGTATAAGTCAAGAAAGTTGACTCCGAAATTTATTGGACCATACCAGATTACTGCACGAATTGGACCATTGGCTTATCGGATTGCTTTACCTCCCATACTGTCCAATATTCACAATGTATTTCATGTGTCGCAGTTAAGAAAATACATTTCGGATCCGTCACATGTAATTGAACCAGACACAATTCAACTGAAGGATAACCTGTCATTTGAAGTATTCCCTGTAAGGATTGAAGACAGGAAGATTAAACAGTTGAGGAACAAGGAAGTCCCACTAGTGAAAGTGATTTGGAATCCGACTACGGGAGACGCGACTTGGGAACTGGAGAGAAAGATGAGGGAACAATATCCTCAGTTGTTTATTAACATGTAGTTTCGAGGACGAAACTAATTTAAGGGGGGTAGTAATGTAAGACCCTTAAATTTAAAATTTAGTTATGGAATTAATATTAAGTGTATTTTGGGGATATTTGTAAAATATTTAATATATACATGTTTTGAGTGAATATATATAAATATATAAATATTTATTTTGGAAGATGAATTAAGATTATTGGATGAAGAGTAAATTAATTTAATTACGAGTAATTAAATTATCGGGCAGTTAATTAAGGGATTATTGGCTAATTGCGACGAAATCGGTTAAGTGCTGGAGGATTCAGCAATATTTTAGTATTATTTTTGATGAGGTGGCACCCACATATGCCTATATATAGGAGTGAGAAGGAAGGGCAAAGTTAGAAAACCTTTCATCCTCCATACTGCATGTAACAGTAACCATCACCTTCTTCATCCCATTCTGATTTCTGTTTCCAGTTCGTTTAAAAAAAAAAAAAAGAGTTGCTCAAAAGTGAGATTAATTGGAAATCCGAGCACTGTAGAGGGAATTCCTGCTACTGTAGCTTTAGTGCATGATCAGTGTAGACTTTCTGTATAGGGTGTTGATTTCGGTGAATGTAATTTATTTTGGGAATTATTGTATGACTTTTCCGCTGTTTTCTTCCGCACTCTGATACTGTCTAGTGGGCCACAGGGCGGGTGTTCTATTTTGAGATGATATGACACCGTTCTTTTGAAATGTATTAATGTTTATTATTAATTTCCAAAGTTAAGTACCTAGAGATGTTATGATGAAATTATTTAATTACGTTCATCGATTAATTTACGACGTACTATTTTATGAAATGAATTAGTGAAAATTTTATTTTAATTCTTTTTGAATTAATTCTAAAAATTCTTTTATTTATTTATTTAAAAAAAAAATACACTCGCACTGTGTTTTAAACTTGGGGTGTTACAATAATGATAAGAAGAAAGATGACAACTCATTATCCAAAGAAAAAATCAAGTTACAACACACCAATAAAAACGTAATCGTTCACATATCATCATCAAATAAAGAGACAATAAGACAACAATTACAATAAAAAGAAGATTGTGATCGAACATATTACATTCTCTGACAAAGAGTTCGTCCTTCTATATACCTTAAGGAGAACCAAAAAGAATAAACCAAAAGAAAAACAACTGGGGAGTGTAATGAAACGGACCAATCCAAAAAAATCCAAAAAATAATGATAAACTGAAAATCAGGAATACAAGATGAATGTATTTTCAACTATCTCACTGTAATCATTTATAGTTTCAGCAATAAAGTAATACATTTTGTATCTCAATTGTATATCAATCGAGTCTATCTCTTAATTTCAATTATCAAATACATTACTTCAACATTTGACATTTCCATCAATCTCAATATTAATACGTTACTTCATTTATTCAAGTCATTCATCTAACAATGATACTTCTCTTATATAAATTACATTGGTACAATTATATATATATATATATATATATATATATATATATATTATTGATATAACTACTAAATTGTGGATCATTGGACAATTGAGACATAAAAGTTCATATTAATTTTTCTAAATCCACTTAAATTAAAAAAATAAAAATATACCCGCCCAACGTGCAAGTTAGCATCTAGTTTTTTATTATCTCAAGGGAACCAAAACTATTTTCATAGTTTCATTCTCTTGTTCAACCTTATAGAAAATTCAAATTTCACTTTTCAATATTCATTTGATACCTAATATTATGTAATGATAAACTATATACCTAATAACAAATTGAAAGAATTGGAAACTAATAGAAACTAATTAAGATCCATCATTAAACCTCTCACAATCCCAAGACAATGAGAATCTACTCACACATAATCATACTAGAATCAAAACTACAAAATAAAGACATTCAAAATAAGGTTAAATATTTTTTTAGCCCCTATAAAATTTTGAACTTTAAATTTTAGTCCCTTTTAAATAAATTTATAACTTTTAGTCCCTAAAAAATTATCATGCAGTTTTAATTTCTACTATTAAGTCAATTATATGTATATGTATATGTATATGTATATGTATATGCATGTATATATTTAAATGAACTTTTGCAAGTATGTTTACAACAATATAAAAAATTTCTCCACTAAAAATGAACTCAAAATTCAATTTTGAAGTTCATATTTTCTTTTATTTTATCTTGAGTTTTTTACATTTACAAAATTCATATTAAATTCATCTCATATTTAAAATTTTTAAATTTTTGTGGAATAACTTTTTATAATGTTTTATATATGCTTAAAAAAATCATTTAAAAATTTTAAAGTTGAAAAATAATTAAACATATTTCATTTCAGCAGAGACATAAACTACTTATTGGATAATTTAGTAGAAACTAAAATTTATATTTTTATTTTACAAAGATTAAAATTGAAAAATTTAAAATTTATAAAAATTAAAAATATATTTAACTTTTAAAAAGGTAAAGAAAAAAAATAAAAAAATAATAGACGCGAGAAATAGAACTTTTATTCAAAACCAAAAGTAACAAGCATAAATAAAATATTAAGCAAGATAAACGGAGTTTTTGGCTAAGAGAAGTGTGTCTAATATGATGATTTTCGTGCCCATATATAGCCATTACAGCCTTGTTAAACTCCATTACATAACTCGTACAAATTCCTTCGAAATAAATGAATTGTTACAGAAATAGATAGCCACGATTATGATGACACTAAAATTTGTAAGGTTTCTAAGAATTTGCGTAATACCAAGTGCTTACTTGGTAAAGATGTTGGGTGCTTATGAAGGCATTTTCTTTGCTAAGAATTGTGGATATATCGTATTAGGTCACTTTTTTTGTTTTATTGTTGGGCTTAGGCTCTGTAGTTTACAAAAGAAAATGCCACCCATTTTTTAAAATAAATTCAGCCATGCATATCATACTTTCTCGGTAATTTTTATTTATAAATTTCTCACCATTTTATGTTTGGAGAATTCCCAAAAACTCTCTTTATTGGAAAGACATTAAACACACTTTCGACAATATATAATGTATAAATATGATCAGAATTTTAAAATTTCATCTTCTCCAACACTCAAACACACTCTTAACGTAGCTCTTGTTATATGAAATTTGTGTTTCAATTCACAATTATGTCGTCTATTAACTTTATCAACACTATTTTTGTTTGAAAGGTAAAACTTTCGTCTTTGTTATTTCGTGCATTTTTTGATTCAGAATTGTACTTGATATTAATAGAGTGATTGATCCATTTAGGACAAAAAGCTATTAGATCGATATGTTTTATGTTTTGAATTAGTTGTTTTTCTGTTTTTGATTTTTGGTTTATTTGTTGAATTACCATGGCTTCATTTCAGTTATGGAAGGTTCATTTCAGTTATGGAAGGTCTCCAAGATGATTAAAAAACACATATTGCCAAACCAGTGGTTGAGAATATTGATTTTGCGAAAAACTTTATAATTGATAAGAAATTTATACCTCTTGAGATGATTTGTTAGATTGAGTTCGTTGTGAAACATGTAAGCTAGAATTTGGAATAGTAACTACAAAGTCTATCATGGTTCTAATAAATAAGAGGTTACAAAGTTAGAATTTGAAATATCTAAGTTAGAATTTGAAATAATTACAAAGTTTATCGTGAATTTGAAACAGTAATTACAAAGTCTATCAAAGTAATTATCGTATTGGGTTGCAAAAGAGGTGATGTGTATAAAGAAATAAATAAACAGTTGAAACACAAAGACATAAAATCATGAGAATATCCATTTTTGGATAGGATGTATTTGTGTGAGAAACCGTTGAATATTAAAAAAAGGTGATCAATCACATAAAACAAAACAAATATAACAACATGGTAGTTATAGATGATACATATGCCGTTAACCTCAATGTGAATTAGTTGAAATGTATAAGAATTATAACACTTTTTGTATGGATATTAAGAAACATTTGGTTATTTATAATTTGAATGATTATTATTCGTCAACTATAGTAATGTAATGTTTATGTCAAATACAAAATCTAAAAGTTTTTGGTAGTGTTTGATTTTTAAAAAGACAACATTACTAGAAAGCACATTTCCGTAGTGCCTTTTAGTTGGATGTTTTTCAAAAATAATTCTAAAGCATATACACTATTAGAAGGATCGTTCTAAAATATTTTTTCATCTAAAACACACTATCAAAACAACATTTTCTTTTAGTGTATTTGACAAAATCATGAACACTACTAGTTCTTTGTAATTTGAAGCATGCCACTTATTTTCTTTGTTGAATTTAATTCAGTTATTTATGTTTTCTACTCTTTTACATTCTAAGTTATCTTCATTCAGGCATTGAGTCAATTTTATATTCATTGTATTTTAAGTTTGCTACATTGTTTCCAAATGTCATTTATCAAGTCATTTTTTTTCAAATTTCGTTTATGCTTTAAGTTTTAAGTCAATTTCATTCCAATTCCATTTATACAATTTTACTACATTAACTCAATTTTAGATTCTATTTACAGTTTGGTTTACTGCATTAAATTCTTCATTTTAACTTATTTAATATTTCATTCATTGTCTATATAATTCATATATGATTCGATTTAATGGTTTTTTTTTATGAACATAGTATGAGAATCTCTCTTTTGAACTCTCGGATTGTGTTGAATATGAAGCTTGAGTTCTTGTATTGAATATGAACTCTCGGATTGTGTTGAATATGAACTCTCGGATTGTTTTGAATATGAATGCTTGATGCTGCTGCCTGAAGCCTCCTTTTATAGCTGTAGATAGGTGTAACACCCCGAGTTTTTAAACAGCGCGAGTGTATTTTTTTTTTTAAATAAATAAAAGGAATTTTCAAAATTATTAATTCGAAAGAATTAAAATAAAATTTTCATTAAGTCGTTTTCTTAAAATAAACGTTGTAAATTCAAACGACAAACGTAATTAATTAATTATACCATGATTATAACCAAGTAAGATAATTTTGGGAATTAATACTTCTAATATAAAAAAATAATGCATCACAAAAGTCAGTGTTATAACATATCAAAAAAAAACATCCGGCCTGCAGCCCACTAAATAGTATCAGAGTGCGGAAAACATTAGCGGAAAAGGTATACAATAATTCCCAAAATAAATAATTACATTCCCCGAGCTCAAGACCTTATACAACAAGTCTAAACTGATCATGCACTAAAGCTACAGTAGCAAGGGTTCCCTCCGCATCCCATACAAGTCTCATCTGACTCCGCAGCTCACCTCGATGTGACGTCCTCCTCATCATACAGGGAATGATCAGTCTCTTCCGAAGTCAGATCTACCCATGATATTGGTCGCTTCGGCGGTGCCGGAATCTCAAAACAATCATCTGATGTACTAGATGGACCCGAAATATCAACTACTGCTAGCGTCTGTCCTTTATTCTTCTCTCCTGCCTCGGGTTCATGCACAGCCCCTCCAGCCATTGGGTTAGGAGTCACCACACCTACTGTGGCCTCCGTCTCAACCACTCCACTTGGATCCTTAGCATCCTCAAAAACTCCGTATTCCTCCAATATCAATTTGGAAGGTACCAGAAAGTCAATCCTCGCGTGAGTGTGCTCTACGTAATCCACTGCCCCGTTGATCCTGCAAGTCCTCGCCAATCTCCCTGTGTAAGTCGCCCTGCTTGAGGCGGGGTCGTATACCCGAGCAGTAGTCAAATGACGGTCAAGGAAATCTAGCAACGTTTCCGTCGTCTGGATACCCACCGGTGGTATGGGTTTGGGGTTCATCTGAGGGCAAAACCCAATTTTCCACAATAATTGTAAAGGGTCTCCGACCGAAAATAACAATTACCACATAGCATTTATGTCAACAATAACTAGTATATTCATGGCATGTTCCAATGTTTATGTCAACAAGAATGAATAAATATGCTCACTTATTAAAATGTATGACATTGACATTTTTGGAAAACACAAACAGTTTAACATATAAGTCATGTTGCAAGTACAATACATTCAACAAAACACAACAACTCATTCAACACTTAGAGTTCATCAGTTACTTGCACACAACGATTTCCATCCGTCAACATCATATCCAATCATGACCCACCGATCGACCATCCCAATGCAATATGTATATGCCAACACATTTTAAGTATACCAAGGTGCAGTCTCTCATGGACCAGCACCAGTGTAGTCTCTCACAGACCAGCACCAGTGCAGTCTCTCACAGACCAGCACACGTGCAGTCGCTCACAGACCAGCACGTTTTACGTATGTTAGCCTCTCACAGGCCAAAACATACAGAAGTTAAATCCTCGCACGGATAGAATGGACCACCACGAACACGAGGCCATTCCGTAGCCCATCACGGTTACTACTTTACTTCGCGGCCCATCACGGTCACCGCATCAACTCTATGGCCCATCGCGGTCACCACCTGACTATGCAATGCATGGACAGGCGATGTTTTCACTTCACTGAAAACAATATGCAAATACCAGCTGAAAATCCAGCGACTCCATCACCACCTCAACCATCTCAAAACATCTCAACAATTTCATTATCACCACATCAACAAAGAATTCAAGGACCTCATCATCACCACCTCAAAAATTCCATTTTAATTCATCACAAGCCTTCCCAATGTTTCCCCAACTCTTTAAGTTCATAAACCAATGTTTAAAACTGGAATTTTTGAAAAAAAAAAACAATCTTGTATTCGAATACATAAGCTAAAACAGTGAAAAATCAGCATTTTGTATTCGAATACGAGGCTGTCGTAGCCGAATACAGATGCGAAGTCAGTGGCAAAAATAGCAAATCTGTATTCGAATACAACAGGGTCGTAGTCGAATACAGATGCGAATACAGTGGCAAAAATTGCAATCCTGTATTCAAATACGACAGGGTCGTAGCCGAATACAGAGGCTAAGTCAGAAGCAAAAATCACTTATCTGTATTCGAATACGGAGTGTCGTATTCGAATACAAGTTCAAAATTTGAGTAAAACTAGGATTTTGCAGGCATGTATTTGAATACACCAGTGCCGTATTCGAATACACCTTCGAAAACAGTGAGATTTTCCAGAAAACTTCAACACTTTTCAAACTCTTTTCTTTGAAAAACCAACATAATCACCATTCTTTTGAACCACAAAACTCAGAACCTTTCTCAACACATATAATTAATTTTACTCATCAACACAACAACTCACCAGCTGCAAAAAGGCATCAACCATGACAGTAACAACACAAAACAGCTCAACAACATGCACTTCCATCATTCATGACTATATGCAAGGCAGTTTTAGTATCAGACAGCAACATCACCATTTTTACACACACAAAACTCATAACAATTATCCATCAACATTTCCAGAAGACCTCCACCCATTTACAAATCCTTTTCTTTTGAAAACTGTAAGACCCTTAATTTTAAATATTAATTTTTGGAATTATGGTCAAGGGTATTTTGGGAATTTTTGTAAATATTTAATATATGTATGTTTTGAGTGAATATATATATAAATATTTATTTTGAAATAGGAATTAAACTTATGGGATGAAGAATTAAATTAATTTAATTTCAAGTCATTAAATTAATTGGACCATTAATTAAGGATTAGTGGTTAATTAAAGGATTAAGTGCTGAAATGATACAACATTATTTTATTAGTATTTTAAGAAGGAATGCACTCAAGTAGTTCTATGAGTACACGGCAGGGGGACTGAACAAAGACCAGAACACCATCCCTCCTTTCCTTGCTGCCATACTGCATGTAATAGTAACCATATTTCCCTCCCATTCTGCCCCTGTTTTTTGCCTTCCCATTTCCAGTCACGGTTATAAAAGAGGAAGAGAGGGAACTCTTCAAAGTATCACTACTGAAACATCCAAGCACTGAAACACCAAAGCCCCAGTACAAAAGTTAATCCCCACCCCATTACGGAGCTAAAGAACCCAGTTTCGTAGCAGCAAACTCAGGCAGCAGTTTCACCGGATTTTGGCACAGAAACGAGAACGAAAACAGAGACTTGAGCAGAAGCAGAACACGCAACAAGGGTAAGGGCACCTTCCTTCTTTTAGCTGCATTAGGGCCATAAATTTGTGCTATTTCAGTTCTGTCTGTAAGAGAAAAGCTATTTTCGAAAATGACATTTTGAAAGAAAATGCATTTTGTTGATAAGTGATTGTTGTTGGCTGTTTTACTGGTAAAATATGTTGTTTAACTTATGGGTGAAAGCTGGAAAATGTTTGCATGTTATTTTAATGATGATTAAAATGCATGTCATAAAACTGTTTTGAAAATAGTCTTAAAATGCAAAAATGCATTATGTTAAGGTTTGTTGTTCTGTGATGTTTCCTTGTTATTCTGTCGTGTTTTGAGAGAACAGAATGCATGCATGTGTTGTTCTGTTGAGTGAGAACACTGAAATGTTGCATGATGTTCTGATGATTGATCATCTGTCTTTGTTTTGGATAAACTGGTGTAATAGTTCTGATTCTGTTTTATGTTGTGGGATTCTGGTGATGAATTGACTCTGATTCTGGTTGTTTTGTGTGGTTCTGGTGATGTTGATGATTCTGATTCTGGTTGTTTTGTGTGGTTCTGGTGATGTTGATGATTCTGATTCTGGTTGTTTTGTGTGATTCTGGTGATGTTGATGATTCTGATTCTGGTTGTTTTGTGTGACTCTGGTGGTGTTAATGATTTTAAAGGAAAAAGGGATTTTAAATGAGGAAAAGCTTTTTGAAAAGTGCATAATCTGTTTGATATTTGGTTGTCTTTTTTTTAAGAAAACAGTTGAAAAGGGTTGAACTTTCACTGGTTTTTCGAAGGTGTATTCGAATACAACATGAGTGTATTCGAATACAACCTGTCAAGTTCTGTTTTGCCTAAGTTGTCAAAACCTGTATTCGACTACGAGCCCCTGTAGTCGAATACAGAAGAAGGATTTTTGCTTCTGACTAAACCTCTGTATTCGACTACGACCATGTCGTATTCGAATACAGAAGTGAAATTTTAACACTATATTCGCATCTGTAGTCGACTACAAGCATGCTGTATTCGACTACATATTCGAGTTTTTCCAGAAACTCAATTTTTAGTTTCTGTATTCGAATACAAGAAAGCTGTATTCGATTTCAGATTCGTGTTTTCCAGAAAATTAAATTTTAATCACTGTCATGTGAGTTTTTGAAGTGTTGAGAAACATTGAGAAGGTTTAAATGATTTGAAAAGAAGTCTGTGAAATGGTTTTAAAGAGGAGAGAAAGATGTTTGAAAACCTTTAAGTGACATGGGAGAAAAGGCTGTATTTTTCAAAGGTTGAACTCCTGTATTCGATTACAGTCATGTTGTATTCGAATACAGAATGTTAAAACTACAGTTCATGCTTCTGTATTCGAATACAGGGGGTCTGTATTCGAATACAGATTCGAATTTCCAGAATTTCCAAGTTTTTAAGAGTGTTTTGTAAACCCTGAGTGTTTGGGAAATGTTGGGATTGTTGTGGGGAATTCAAATGGAATTTTTGGTGACATTTTGAAGTTGTGGTGATGAAGTTTTTGAAACTTTACTGATGTAGTGAGAGATGTTGTTTTTGTACACTGAGACTGCCCCTGTATTCGAATACCAGAGGGCTGAATTCGAATACAGGGTGTGAATCTGCACTGTTTTTGGCTTCTGTATTCGAATACAGAAGAGCTGTATTCGAATACAAATTCGTAAAAATTCCATAAATCCTCAGTTTTAAACTCTGTAATTGAATTTTAAGAGTCTGGGAAAACTCTTCAAAGTGTTAATGATTAATGAACTGTGTAATCATGATTATGATGTTGTTATTTATGACTGTGCTGAAATATTTAAACATGATGAAGAGCATGAATTGTCTGATTTTGCATTCTGTTTCTAGAGAAGTGAAACACTGCATATTCATGCATTGCATAGTCAAGTGGTACCCGCGATGGGCCACAGAGTAATGCGCAACCACGTGCTGATCTGTTGAGCGATTGCACGAGTGCTGGACTGTTGAGTGTCTGCACTAAGTACTGATCTGTTGAGCGATTATACTTTGGTATATAAGTGTTGGACTGTTGAGCGTCTGCACTGGTACTGGACTGTTGAGCGTCTGTACCCTGAAAGGCGCAACCCCGTGCTGATTTGTTGAGCGATTGCACGAGTGCTGGACTGTTGAGCGTCTACACTAGGTACTGATCTGTTGAGCGATTGTACCTCGGGTTATGTCAAACGTGCTGGTCTATTGAGCGATTGCACGATGTGCTGGACTGATGAGCAACTGCACTGGTGCTGATCTGTTGAGCGATTGCACCCTAGTCATGAGGGCCGTTAAATTGTCCTGGTCTGTGAGCGACTGCACCTTGGTGATTCCAAGAAAATTATGCATGAGCATATATGCATTACATTGAGGGATTTAACCGGCGTGTCACGATTGTTTATATGATGAATGTTGGAAATTAATGTGTGTGAGTGCTATCCAGAATCTGAAATTCTGAATTAATGATTGTGTTTTGTTGACGTGTGTTTGTACTTACCGCATACTTCATAATCATTGACTGCTGTTTTGAAAAGGCATGAAAGTCATAAATTTCCAAATGAGCATTATTATTTCCTCATCATCATATGTTATACCATGATTATACATGTTGTAGAGCATACTCATGCGAGCATAGAGTTTCCTGTGCCTTCTCGCCTGGTGCTAGAGGCGCACGGCGTTTTCGACGACGCTGAGGAGTCTGCTGAGAGGGTTGAGACGGAGGCCACTGTAGGGGTGGTGACACCCAACCCTGTGGTTGGAGGAGAGATACATGGGTCTGATGCGGTAGAGAAGAGTGAAGAGCTGAGACCAGTAGCGACTGAGATTCCGGGTCCATCTAGGATCTCCGATGATTGCTACGAGATTCCGGCACCGCCGAAGCGGCCACGAGTGTGTATTGACTTGACTTCTGAGGAGACCGATCCCTCTATGTACGAGGAGGAGGAGGAGGTTACGTCGAAGCGAGCTGCAGAGTCAGAAGAGACTTGCGTGGGATGCGGAGGGAATTCGTGCTACTGCAGCTTCAGCGCATGATCAATTAGACTTAATGTATTAGGTTTTGGGTTGAAAGTGTAATTTGTCTTATTTTGGGAATACTGTACTATTTTCCGCTGAACCATGTACTCTGATATTTGCTGTTAATGTATTATGACAATGATATTTTGGGGTGTATTAATGTTTAAAAATTAATTTCTAAGATAAGTACTTAGTGATAATCCTGATGAAGTATTGAGTTTACGTTCATCGATTTATCTATAACGTACTATTTTACGAAGAACTTTATTTTAATTCTTTTGAAATAATTTTGGGAAAACTTATTTTAATTATTAATTTCAAAAAAAAAAAAATACACCCGCACTGTGTTTTAAACTCGGGGTGTTACAATTGTGGTATCAGAGCATTTGGTTAACTTTTGGGTTTAAGCTCTGATTAAAGTGTTTATTTTGAGTCATTAGCTGATCATGCATAAGAAGCAAGTAGTTAAAGTTTCAAGTCTTGTGTGGGTTGTGGTGTGACTGAAGTAATGATGGTTTTGTAGGAAACAATGCCTCCAAGAAGAGACGACATCGTAAGGACGAATGTCAGCCGGGAAGATAGGATGGCTGAAGCAATGAACAATATGGCTGCGTCTGTTGCTGCCCAGACGGCTGCCAAGACTCAACACGACTTAGAGAAGAGGGAACGAGAAATTCGCGCTGCTGAGTCTAGAGGGCTTGAGGACTTTCGCCGTCATAACCCTCCCAAGTTCACAGGTGATGAGGGTCCGGAGAGAGCGGACCAGTGGATCCAAGAGATGGATAAGATCTTTGAGATGATTAACTGTCGGGCGGAGGTGAAAGTCAACTATGCCACGTACCTGCTGATAGGGGATGCAGAGTATTGGTGGAGGAGTACGAGATTGCTGATGGGGTCAGTTCAAGAGGAAGTGACCTGGGAGTCATTCAAAAGAAGTTTCTAGACAAGTACTTCCCAATGAGTACGAGGACCAAGTTGGGGGATGACTTTCTGAAATTGTACCAGGGGAATATGATAGTGGGAGAGTACGCAGCTAAGTTCGAGTCGCTGTCCAGACACTTCAGATTCTTCCAGGAAGAAGTCGATGAACAGTTCATGTGTCATCGCTTTCAGAATGGATTGAAGTACGAAATCCAAGATTCAGTCCTACCCTTGGGAATACAACGTTTCCAAGTGCTAGTGGAAAAGTGTAGAGAGGTGGAAGAAATGAAGAATAAGAGGGCCAACAGAGGTGGTCACTTTAACTCAGGAGGGCCTATTCGGATGAATAACCAGAACAATAAAGGGAAACAAGTTGCCAAGCCGTATAACCGGCCACAGAACAACAGGAGGGGCTAGAACCGGCCGGGAAACCAGAGCTTTGGACGACAATTAGGACAAGGAGTCTGGTGTTATCGCTGTGGGAAGGAAGGACATATTGCAACTGCTTGTACCACGAGGGATTTGTTGTGCTTCAACTGCCACAAGCCAGGACACGTGGCGAGGGATTGCCGGGTTCTGAAGGTGGAGCCAACCGTGAACGCGACTAGGGCTACCCGTCCTACTGCTAGAGGCCGCGTCTATCACATGGGTGCTGAAGCTGGAGGTCAAGCCCAAAATTTAATCCAACAAGATTGTGAGATTGCAGGTAACACCCTAACTGCACTTTTTGATTCGGGGGCAACCCACTCTTTCATTGCTATGGATTGTGTGCATCGTTTGAAGTTGTCTGTATCTGCTTTGCCTTTTGATTTGGTTGTTACTACGCCTGCTAAGACTTTGACTGTAGACTCTGCATGTTTACACTGTACGGTAACAATTCAGAATAAGGACTTCTTGGTTAATCTAATCTGTCTACCCCTACAATCCCTCGAGATCATTCTCGGCATGGATTGGATGTCCTATAATTATGTAGTTTTGGATTGCGCTCGAAAACTGGTTCTTTTCCCTGAACCTGGAGTCGCTCGATATTTGACTGCTAACCAACTTGGAGTATCACTGAGAGAAGGGACTCAGGAGTTCTTATCATTGGCTAACATGGAGACCAAGATGGATGTAAATATAGAAGATGTGATGTTAGTCAAGGAATACCCGGACGTATTTCCATAAGAAATTCCAGGATTACCCCCGGTGAGAGAGGTAGAGTTCTTCATTGATTTGCACCCAAGAACTGGACCTATCTCAATCGCACCGTACCGGATGTTGCCATTGGAATTAAGCGAGCTTAAGGGTCAGATTGAAGGCTTATTGGAGAAAGGATTTATCAGACCAAGTGTGTCGCCGTGGGGAGCTCCGGTATTGTTGGTTAAGAAGAAGGATGGAAGTTCGCGTCTATGTGTGGATTATCGACAGCTTAACAAGGTGACTATCAAAAATCGTTATCCTCTACCACGCATCGATGATTTGATGGATCAATTGAAGGGCGCAGCAGTGTTTTCAAAGATTGATTTGAAATCGGGATACCATCAGATTTGAGTAAGAGAAGGAGATATTCAAAAGACTGCTTTCAGGACTCGTTACGGACATTATGAATATCTCGTTATGCCTTTTGGAGTTACGAATGCACCAGCAATTTTCATGGATTACATGAATAGGATATTCAGCCCGTTTCTGGATAAGTTTGTGGTGGTATTCATCAACGATATTTTGATTTATTCAAAGGATGAAGAAGAACACGAAGAGCATCTACGCCAAGTTCTTGAAGTCTTACGCGAAAAGCAGCTGTATGCTAATTTATCGAAGTGTGAGTTTTGGCTAAAGGAAGTGAATTTCTTGGGACATGTGATAACGAAAGAAGGAATCGCTGTTGATCCGGAAAAGATTGAAACAATTCTTGCCTGGAAACAGCCCCAGACTGTCACAGACATAAGGAGTTTTGTCGGACTAGCAGGATACTACAGAAGGTTTATTGAAGGATTTGCTAAGATTGTAGCTCCTTTGACACAACTCACCAGGAATAATCAGCCGTTTGCATGGACGGAGAAGTGTAAGGAGAGTTTTCAGTTGCTAAAGGAGAAATTGACAACCTCACCAGTGTTAGTTTTGCCACAGCCAGAGGAACCATATGAAGTGTACTGTGATGCATCTCACCAAGGCCTGGGATATGTTTTGATGCAGCACAAGAAAGCTGTAGCTTATGCCTCAAGACAGTTGAAGACTCACAAACGGAACTACCCTACCCATGATTTAGAGCTTGCTGCTGTAGTGTTTGCGTTAAAAGTCTGGAGACACTACTTATATGGATGCACATTCACGGTGTTTAGTGATCATAAAAACTTGAAGTATCTGTTCGGCCAGAAGGATTTGAACATGCGTCAGAGAAGATGGATGGAGACTCTCAAGGATTTTGACTTCTCATTGCAGTACCACCCTGGAAAGGCCAATGTGGTGGCTGATGCATTAAGTCGGAAGAGTGTGTCAGTATCTTCAATGATAATGGCCAGACAACAAGAGTTGTGGGAAGCATTTAGAGACCTACACTTGGACGTGAAGTTTGCACCAGGAGTGTTAAAGTGTGGGATGATAACAATTTCGAGTGGATTACTGGAAGAGATTGCAAACCTGCAAGATGACGCATTGATCCAAGAAAAGAGGAATTTGATAGCGCAAGGGCAGACCACTAAATTCAGCATCGGAACAGATAATATTCTGAGATGTAATGGAAGAATTTGTGTACCGAAAGTTGCAGAGATGAGAAGAATGATTTTGGAAGAAGCTCATAAGAGTATGTTGAGTATTCATCCTGGAGCAACCAAGATGTACCAGGACTTAAGGCAGAATTTCTGGTGGCCAAGAATGAAAAGGGATGTGGCAGAATATGTATCAGCTTGTTTGACTTGTCAGAAAGCGAAAGTGGAACATCAACGACCTGCTGGAATGCTGCAACCTTTGGACATACCGGAATGGAAGTGGGACAGCATTTCCATGGATTTCATAACAGGACTGCCCAAAGACAAGGAGAAAGAATGATTCAATTTGGGTAATAGTGGACCGTTTGACAAAGTCCGCACATTTCTTACCGGTGAGGACCACTTATAAGGTAGATAAGCTGACGGAAATCTACATCGCTGAGATTGTGAGGTTACATGGAGTGCCATCGAGTATAGTATCGGACCGTGACCCAAAGTTCACATCTCATTTTTGGGGAGCGCTGCATGAAGCTTTGGGCAAAAAACTGAAATTGAGTTCAGCCTACCATCCACAAATAGACGGACAAACAGAGAGGACAAATCACTCCTTGGAGGATCTATTAAGAGCATGTGTGTTGGATGACAGGGGAAACTGGGATGAGGTGTTGCCATTGATTGAATTCACTTACAACAACAGTTTCCACGCAAGTATCGGAATGGCACCCTATGAAGCATTATACGGACGCAAGTGTCAAATGCCCTTATGCTGGTATAAGGATGGAGAAAGTATGATTGTCGGATCAGAGATGGTGGAACAGACCACAGAGAAAATCAAAAGAATACAAGATCGTCAGAAGAGTTATGCAGACAAGCGCCGCAGACCCTTGGAATTCGAGTAGGGCGATCATGTATTTTTGAGGGTTACGCCTACAACTGGTGTTGGCAGAGCTACTAAGTCAAGGAAGTTGACTCCTAAATTTATTGGACCATACCAGATTACTGCGCGTATTGGACCAATTTCCTATCGGATTGCTTTACCTCCAATACTGTCCAACATTCATGACGTATTTCATGTGCCGCAACTAAGAAAGTACATTGCAGACCCGACACATGTAATCGAGCCTGATACAATTCAGCTAAGGGACAATCTGTCGTTTGAAGTATTTCCGGTGAAGATCGAAGACACGAAGATTAAGCAGTTGAGAAACAAGGAAGTCCCACTAGTCAAGGTGATTTGGAATCCGACTACTGGAGACGCAACCTGGGAATTGGAAAGTAAAATGAAGGAACAATACCCTCAATTATTTACGGACATGTAGTTTCGAGGACGAAACTAATTTAAGGGGGGTAGTATTGTAAGACCCTTAATTTTAAATATAAATTTTTGGAATTATGGTCAAGGGTATTTTGGGAATTTTTGTAAATATTTAATATATGTATGTTTTGAGTGAATATATATATATATATTTATTTTGGAAGAGGAATTAAACTTATGGGATGAAGAATTAAATTAATTTAATTTCAAGTAATTAAATTAATTGGACCATTAATTAAGGATTAGTGGTTAATTAAAGGATTAAGTGCTGAAATGATACAGCATTATTTTATTAGTATTTTAAGAAGGAATGCACTCAAGTAGTTCTATGAGTACACGGCAGGGGGACTGAACAAAGACCAGAACACCATCCCTCCTTTCCTTGCTGCCATACTGCATGTAATAGTAACCCTTTTTCCCTCCTAT
Source organism: Cicer cuneatum (assembly GCA_037974295.1). Classification (NCBI taxonomy): domain Eukaryota; kingdom Viridiplantae; phylum Streptophyta; class Magnoliopsida; order Fabales; family Fabaceae; genus Cicer; species Cicer cuneatum. The sequence continues at coordinate 47,842,265 of JBBPBO010000001.1, forward strand.
TCTGGCCCTGTTTCTGCCTTCCCATTTCCAGTTCGAATACAACCTGTCAAGTTCTGTTTTGACTAAGTTTTCAAAACCTGTATTCGACTACGAGCCCCTGTAGTCGAATACAGAAGAAGGACTGTTGAGCGATTGCACGAGTGCTGGACTGTTGAGCGTCTGCACTAGGTACTGATCTGTTGAGCTATTGTACCTCGGGTTATGTCAAAAGTGCTGGTCTGTTGAGTGACTGCACGATGTGCTGGACTGATGAGCGTCTGCACTGGTGCTGATCTGTTGAGCGATTGCACCCTAGTCATGAGGGCCGTTAAATTGTCCTGGTCTGTGAGCGACTGCACCTTGGTGATTCCAAGAAAATTATGCATGAGCATATATGCATTACATTGAGGGATTTGACCGGCGTGTCACGATTGTTTATATGATGAATGTTGGAAATTAATGTGTGTGAGTGCTGTCCAGAATCTGAAATTCTGAATTAATGATTGTGTTTTGTTGACGTGTGTTTGTACTTACCGCATACTTCATAATCATTGAGTGCTGTTTTGAAAAGGCATGAAAGTCATAAATTTCCAAATGAGCATTATTATTTCCTCATCATCATATGTTTACCATGATTATACATGTTGTGCAATATATGCTATGTGATTATCTGTTATTTTCGGTCGGTGACCCCTTGCTATTATATTGTGGACTTTGGGCTTTGCCCTTAGATGCCTCCCAAACCCACGCTGCCCGTGGGTACCCGAACGACAGAAACGTCGTTGAATTGCTTTGATTGCTACTTGCGCACTGCTTGGGCTTTTGACCCCCTCTCAAGCAGAGCGACTTATACGGGGTGGCTGGAGCGGACAAGTAGGACTGACGGTGTGGAGGACTTCGTAGAGCGTACTCATGCGAGCATAGAGTTTCCCGTGCCTTCTCGCCTGGTGCTAGAGGCGCACGGCGTTTTCGACGACGCTGAGGAGTCTGCTGAGAGGGTTGGGACGGAGGCCACTGTAGGGTTGGTGACTTCCAACCCTGTGGTTGGAGGAGAGATACATGGGTCTGATGCGGTAGAGAAGAGTGAAGAGCTGAGACTAGTAGCGACTGAGATTCCGGGTCCATCTAGGATCTCCGATGATTGCTACGAGATTCCGGCACCGCCGAAGCGGCCACGAGTGTGTATTGACTGGACTTCTAAGGAGACCGATCCCTCTATGTACGAGGAGGAGGAGGAGGTTAAGTTGAAGCGAGCTGCAGAGTCAAAAGAGACTTGCGTGGGATGTGGAGGGAATCCGTGCTACTACAGCTTCAGCGCATGATCAGTTAGACTTAATGTATTAGGTTTTGGGTTGAAATTGTAATTTGTCTTATTTTGGGAATATTGTACTATTTTCCGCTGAACCATGTACTCTGATATTTGCTATTAATGTATTATGACAATGATATTTTGGGTGTATTAATGTTTAAAAATTAATTTCCAAGATAAGTACTTAGTGATAATCTTGATGAAGTATTGAGTTTACGTTCATCGATTTATCTATAACGTACTATTTTACGAAGAACTTTATTTTAATTCTTTTGAAATAATTTTAGGAAAACTTATTTTAATTATTAATTTCAAAAAAAAAAAATACACCCGTGCTGTGTTTTAAACTCGGGGTGTTACAAAAACCACCAACACCAGAATGTTAACAACACAGCAGAAAACAATCTTACCCTCTAAAACAGTCACAGAACAATACAGCCATTTCCAAACACATGCATTTTGATCATCCCCAAAACGACATGCAAAGCATTTTCCAGTATCCCCACACCACCAAAACATCATTGATGTATCAATTCAAAACAGCAGCAACACAGATCATCAAAAACATCAACAGTCATGCATTTTCATCATTTTTAACAACATGCACAACAGTTCCGTTTTTCAAACTAGAAATCAAATACAATCACACACCAACATGCATTTACAGCCCTAAATGCAATCTAGAAAGTTGGAAGGTGCCCCTTACCTTAGTTACGTTTTCTTCGCTCGTTTACGTTACCGCGACAAAAGTCGGCGAAACTCCCGTTCGCGTCGTCGCTACCAAAGTTAGTTCTTTAGCTCCGTAACGATGAGAGGAACAACTTTTGTTCTGGACACTTTCTGGTTCGGTGCTTGGATTTCCAAGAAATTTGACTTTTGAGGATGCTCTTTTGATACCACCAACACAGAAAACAGAAAGAGAAGAGAAAAAAGAAGGTTGGCGCATGCAGTGAGGAAGGAGGGAAATGTTTCTGCCTTATTTCCTTGTTTCTCACTCATATATATAGGCATATATGTGCCACCTCACCCCACACATTAATATTATAATATTGCTTGACCATCAAGTACTTAACCACTCTCGCCGTAATTAACAGATAACATCTAAATTAACAGCCTGGAATTTAGTTACTCGTAATTAAATTAATTTATCCTTCATCCAATAATTTTAATCTAACCTCCAAAATAAATATTTATATATATTTATATATGAAAATATACATATATTAAATATTTTACAAATATTCCAAAAATACACTTAATATTAATTCCATTATTTAATTTTAAATTTAAGGGTCTTACAATAGGGCTTTGTCCAAGCTTAAATTCGAAATAAATCTTGCTCAGATTTCCTTCGAAAATTCTGTTGGCTAATCTTGTTTCACTTAAATTAAAATCGTATCTTTTTAGCTTCAGATTGCACTTGAAAATTCTTTTGACCAATCTTGTTTCTTTTAATTTCAAACAGTACCATTTTAAGCTTAAGATTGCATTCAAATTTCTTCAAGTCTTCAGTTATTTTTTGAATCAAATCCCCTTAATACTTTGATCAAATTTCTATTAAAATTTAATCAAGTCTTCTTTGAATTTTAATCAAGTCTTCACTGATATGCATCATGATTTAAATTCTGGACTGTATGATCTTCTGATCTCGACCAACTTTAGACCATGTAATCTGATCTGTACCAATTATGTGATCCTCTGTTCTCGACCAATTCTGGACCATGTGATCTGATCTGTACCATTATGTGATCCTCTGATCTCGGCCAATTCTGGACCATGTGATCTGATCTGTACTATTCTGTGATCTGAACCATTGATCTTCTAATCGGACATTGATATTTTAATATGAACCATTGATCTTTTCAATTGAACCATTTATCTTCTAGTCTAGACCATTGATCTTTTAATCTGGACATTTATCCTCTAATATGGACCAAGTCTGGACTAAGTCTCGATTGAGTCTGAATTAAATCTGGACTAAGTCTTATGTTTTGGACAATTATATCTTCTGATATGTTCTAAGTTTTATGTTTTGGACCATGCTATCTTCTGGTCTGGACCAAGTCTCCCTCTGTCAAGCTTCCTTCTGGTCTAGACTAGGTCTCCTTCTGGACTCTGCTTCCCTCTTATCTGGGCCAAGAAAGATATCCTCTGATGATGTTATTTTTCCTTCCCTTTGATGATATCCTCTGATTGATGCTATCCTCTGATGTTTGCCTTTGATGACATCTTATGGTATCCTCTGGACGTATCTTCTAGTACCCTCTAATGACATCCTCTGGTATACTCTGGACGTATCCTCTAGCTGAACTTTCTGGTGGCATTTTTTTATCTTCTGGTGACGTCATCCTCTAGTGTATGCTCTGGTGGTGTCATCCTCTGATTTTTCCTTCTAAGTCAAAATACAATTTTCATAAAATACATTTGTTAACATCAAAATTTTAATTGCAAGAATCAACTTGGTTCCAACAAACTCCCCCTTTTTGATGATGACAAAACTTTGTATTTTTTATAAATATTTTTTTTTCTTTTGACTTTGACTCCCCATAGGATTAAGCTTTATTTTGACTTTTCTCTCCCTAAGTGTAATGCCCCAGATTATTTATCAAATACATCTTCTCCCTCTTTGTCATCAGACAAAAAGGATTGAAGGAAGAAATGAGACCCTCTGAATTTTTTTTATTTTTTATTTTCATCTTCTGACCTTCTTTTTTTTTTCTTTTTTTTTTCAATAAAAGTACACGAAAATTACATACATAAAAAAATTAAACTAAGCTATTTGGTTAGGGATAAAGATAAGGTTAAGGTTTTTCTTGATGAAGTCAAACCTATCTTCAAATAGTGGTTTAGTGAATATGTCATCCCATTGATGGTCAGTGTCTACAAATTGGATGTTGAGTGTCCCTTTTTGAATATAATCTCTGATGAAGTGGTGTTTGATCTCTATGTGTTTGGCTCTACAATGTAAGATAGGGTTTTTGGTTAGGTTGATGGCTGAAGTGTTATCACAATATCCACTAAGTTGATATGTAGGAGTTTCTTTGTATAACAAAGTGAGATTGGTAGTGCCTTTTAGGTATCTCTGTAGGATTTTTTTGGCCTTAGTCATCCTTTTTCAAGTGAGCTGGTAGGGTGCATTGGGGTAGCCATAAGTGTGCAATCACTCATCTTAAACTTCTTGAGAAGCTCTTTTGTATATTTTGTTTGATGAATGTATAACAAAGTGAGATTGGTAGTGCCTTTTAGGTATCTCTGTAGGATTTTTTTGGCCTTAGTCATCCTTTTTCAAGTGAGCTGGTAAGGTGCATTGGGGTAGCCATAGGTGTGCAATCACTCATCTTAAACTTCTTGAGAAGCTCTTTTGTATATTTTGTTTGATGAATGTATAGACCTTTTTGACTTTGCTGAATTTGAATCCCTAGGAAGAACTTAGGTTCTCCTATCATGCTCATTTGAAATTCCTGCTGCATCAATTTAGACAATTCTTGGCAGAGAGTGCCATTAGTAGGTCCAAAGATAATATCATCAATATAAACTTGAATGATTAGAATATCATCTTTGATTTTATGAAAACTGTATTTTCTACTTGTCCTCTTTCAAAGTTATTTTTAAGTAAGAAGTAACCAAGTCTATCATACCATGCCCTAGGTGCTTGTTTTAAACCATACAAAGATTTTTTAAGTTTAAAAACATAGTTTGGAAATTTAGAACTTTCAAAACCTGGGGGTTGGTTAACATAGACTTCTTCACTTATATAACCATTTAAAAATGCGCTTTTAACATCCATTTGAAATAATGACATGTTATTATTAGTAGCAAAGGAAAGTAGGATACGAATAGCTTCTAACTTGGCCACTGGAGCAAAAGTCTCAGTGTAATGTAAGACCCTTAAATTTAATATTAATTCTGGAATTAATATTAAGGGTATTTTGGGAATATTTGTAAAATATTTAATATATGTATGTTTTGAGTGAATATATATATATATAAATATTTATTTTGGAAGATGAATTAAAATTATTGAATGAAGATTAAATTAATTTAATTTCGAGTAATTAAATTAATCGGACCATTAATTAAGGATTAGTGGCTAATTGCAAAAGGATTAAGTGCTGAGAAATCCAGCTGGAAAATCCAGCATTATTGTATCATTGTTTCAAAGGAGGTGACACTCAAGTGAGCCTATAAGTACACGTGAGGGGCTGGGCAGAAATCAGAACTCCATACCTCCCATTTTGCATGTAATAGTGTTGCATGTAACAGTAACCTCTTCTCCCATTTCTGCCTCCTGTTTTCTGAAAAGCAGTTTCACGATTTCAAAATACCAGATTACAAGGTTTGGAACTCTGCAAATTTGCTTCTGGAAAGCTGATTGCTGCACTGAATTTCTCTCTCGAAAACACTTAGAAAATTTTGCTTTTGCACTCAAGTGATTCTCTCTTTTGAACTCTTGGATTGTGTTGAATATGAAGCTTGAGTTCTTGTATTTTCGATGCTTGATGTTGCTGCTTGAAGCCTCTTTTTATAGTTGTAGATAGGGCTTTGTCCAAGCTTAAATTCGAAATAATTCTTGCTCAGATTTCCTTCAAAAATTCTGTTGACCAATCTTGTTTCTTTTAATTTCAACCATATCTTTATAAGCTTCAGTTTGCATTCGAATTTCTTCAAGTCTTTAGTGATTTTTTGAATCAAATCCCCTTAATACTTTGATCAAATTTCTATTAAAATTTAATCAAGTCTTCTTCGAATTTTAATCAAGTCTTCACTGATTTGCATCATGATTTAAATTCTAGACCGTATGAGCTTCTAATCTCGACTAACTCTGGACCATGTAATCTGATCTGTACCTATTTTTTGATCCTCTGATCTTGACCAATTCTGGACCATGTGATCTGATCTGTACCATTCTGTGATCCTCTGATTTCGGCCAATTATGGACCATGTGATATGATATGTACTATTTTGTGATCTGGACCATTGATCTTCTAATCTGGACCATTGATATTTTTAATCTAAACCATTGATCTTTTCAACTGGAGCATTTATCTTCTAGTCTAGACCATTGATCTTTTAATCTGGACATTTATCCTTTGATCTGGACCAAGTCTGGAATGAGTCTGAATTAAATCTGGACTAAGTTTTATGTTCTGAACAATTATATCTTCTGATATGGACTAAGTTTTATGTTCTGGACCATGCTATCTTATGGTCTGGACCAAGTCATTTGTTTTGGACCAGTTATCATCTTCTATGGACCAAGTCTGGACTGAGTCTTATATTCACGACCATGCTATCTTCTGGTTAGGATTAAGTCTGGACCAGGTCTCCTTTTGGACTCTGCTTCCTTTTGATCTGGGCCAAGAAAGATATCATCTGATGATGTTATTTTCCCTTCCCTTTGATGATATCCTCTGATGTTTGCCTTTGATGACATCCTTTGGTATCCTCTAGAGGTATCTCCTGGTACCCACTGATGACATCCTCTAGATGTATCCGCTGGCCGAACTTTCTGGTGGCATTTTTTTATCTTCTGGTGACGTCATCCTCTGGTGGTGTTATCCTCTGATTTTTTCTAAGTCAAAATACGATTTTCATAAAATACATTTGTTAACATCAAAACATTAATTGCAAGAACCAACTTGATTCCAACAAAAACCAAAATTCAATGTTAAAAATTATCTCTTTTTATTAAAACATTTAATTGTTAATCAACTTTCAAAGAAGTTCTTTCATTTTTTCATCTGGTAAACTTCAAAAGGTCCTAATTTTTTTCAAACTTTCACCTTTATTTTTCAAAAGAAGCACTCAATGACCTCAACTAGTGCAAAAGAGTTTTCTTTAGTAATGATGGTCAACCTCCTCCAATGTTTGTTGAGTTTGGGTTTGACTTTATAATTTATAACAAACTCGCATTTCTGACCAACATTGTACTTACGAATTTTTGTCTTATGTGGGAGTCAAACTTAAGATTTAGGGGTTAAATCAACGACTTAACCTCTAGGTCCTAGGTTCAACTTTTACGGATAACAAAAAATCACTAATTTCAAAAATGAAGGTGCAAACACGAGGGGGGGTTGAATTGTGTTTGACTAACTTGAATACTTTTCCTGTTTTTGCACTTTTAAAACAAAACTTGATGTATGAATAAAAACAGAGTTAGAAGCGGATATAAAGTAAAAATAAAAACACAGAATTTTATACTGGTTCACCGTTAACGAGGCTACGTCCAGTCCCTTCACCTTAAAGGATTTCACTAATTCAAACATTGAATTACAACAGTTCCACTGACCCTCCAAGTAAGTCTTCTCAAAAAGTCTAACAATCCTAGACTCTTGAGGAATACAACACCTTGACTTCTCAAGTCAAGTCTTCTCCTACCAATCTGACAACCCCATATTGTAGAAGGAATTACAATGCCTTGAATCTAATTTCCAAGTAATTTTCTACCCCTTCTGACTCCCTCAGATTGTAGACTCTACTTCAACAACCTAGATCTAACACAAGGGAAAGAAAATAACACGAGTGCTTGCTTCTGGAAAGCTGGAACTCACAATTAACCTCACTCAAAACTTGAGTGTTTGCTTTTGGAAGTGTATGACTCTTTTGTGATTTTCGATACTAAGTATTCTGCCTTGAGCCTCCTTTTATAGATGTGAATTAGGGTCTCTTCCATGCTAAAATTCGAGCTGTATCTTGTTGGATTCTCTTCCAAAAATAACTTGGCCAATCGGGTTTCATATAAATAAAAAACATATCTTTTTCTGCTCCAGATTGCCTTTCAAAAATAACTTTGACCAATTCTGACTTTAACTAATTATGGAACAAATCTTTCTTCCCTCCAATAGCTCATGAACTCCCATACGACTTCACTTTATTTTTGTAACAAATCCCCTTTAATACTTGATCAAATTTAATTAAATCTCCACCGTTAATCATCATGATTAAATCTGGATCGTTTGATCTTATGCGCTAGTCCACATCTGGACCATACTAAGTGATCTGCTGTGATCCTCTAATTTCGGCCAACCTTGGACCACACTTTCTGATCTTCTGATTTTCTGATCTCGGCCAACCTGGCCTAGCAAACTGATCTGCTGTGATCCTCTAATCTCAGCCAATGCTGGACCTCATATTTTGACCTTCTAATTTCGGCCAACACTAGGCCATGGTCTGATCTTCTGATCTCGGCCAACATTGGGCCGAATACTTAAATCTGAACCATTAATCTGAATATCTTCTCTCTGATCTGGACCAACTCTGGACTTGGTCTGGATTGAACTGAAATTAACTCTGGACAAATAATATTTTAGTCTGGACATTTTACCTTCTGTTTTGGATCAGTTCTGGATCAAATCTGGAGATAATTTCTTCTGGTCTGGACTTAGTTTCATACCCTGAATCATGCTATCTTCTGGTCTGGGTCAAATCTAGATTGATTCTCTTGTTCTGGACCCATTAACTTATCCTCTGATTAAGTCTGGATCAAGTCTGGCCTGTTTATCATTTCACTGCCAGGCCATCTTCTGGTCAGAATAACTTCTGGACTAAGTCTGACTTATGATTCCTTCTGGTCTAGATAAAGTCTCCCTCTGGCAGGCTTCCTTCTGGTCTGGTCCAGGTCTCCTTCTGACTTTGCTTCCTTCTGATCTGGGCCAACAAAGATATCCTCTGGTAATTCCAGGATGCATCCTCTGGTACCTTCTGGATGCATTTTCTGGTGTCTTCATCTTCTGCCTCTGGAAGCTTCATTTTCTGGTGGCATTTAATATAATAATTCAAGGTTCAAAATAAGATTACATGGAGTGCTTTTGTAAACATCAAAATCCTAAGTACTTAGAACCAACTTGGTTCCAACAAAAAATGGGTGCAAGTAGATTGTAAATAAAGGTATGGTTAGAGGAGTCGGAGTCTCAACTTCAAGAAGAGGCATAATACTCGCCAATGGTAAAAGTGGTAGCGGAAGAGGAAGAAAATTGCGACATCCAACAAGAGGTTGTTACACCAAAGATGGTAAAACCAATATCTACCATTTCTAAAGGATTAGAAACACCCATTCCAAGTTCTATTCCTATGCTCTTTATAGAGAAAATGACATATTCTAGACAAAACGAATCTGTTCTCACACCTCCTCTTAAATAACTGTTGGATTTTCAAGAAATAGTCATTAAAAGGCCAAAACATCAGAACAAAATTAAGAAATTTTAACAGTTGATTATGATTTTAAAAATTATGGGATGTGCGTGCAAATACTATTTTTAAACATTTAAGATTAAACTCCACCATTCTCTAACTATTAACCTAAAATATATGTCATCAACACTAATGTTCTCTTTCCAACAACATCAACACCAATAGCAACTTGCAACTTTAAGAGTATCCTTCTAGAGCTTCTTTTTTTCTTATTTTTCTCTATTTATAATATGCAGTCAACAAAACTTTTACAGCAAATACGTTCAAAATTAATAGAGTAAAGTTACATGTTAATAAAACTAAGTAGATAATTACCAATACAGATTATAGAGTAAAGTCACATGTTATCTACACAAACATAAATCATAAAAAATATTGATGAGAACAAATGTTCAAATTACGAAGAGAGTATAGGTAGTATATATAGGCCTTATCAACAAAGTATTAGTAAGTAGAAAAGATTAATAAACATGAAAATTATGAAAGATATATATTAATTGGACTTACAGTAGCTTTGTGTTAATAATGTGTTGTGAACATAATTGAAACACCGACATAATATAAGAAAGTAAAGATAATAGAGAGAAAGAGAGAGAAGAGAAGAAGAGAAAGTAAATAATATTATTCTGTTATTATGTAATTTTTATTACAATGTTAATTCTATTTATAAACACAAATAAATAGACATTAATGAACCTGAAATTCATAACACTGCACATGTTTTGTATTTCTTTTTTTAATGACTTTATATAATATATAATTAAAATAAAGAATGATAAGAGATGATTTAAAAAAAAAATGGCATAATTTCTACTAATAGAAAAATTAGTGTAACTTAAATACCCTCACTATGTGAGAAATGTCATAATATAAACTTTGATTCATTTTAATTCTAATATATTGATAATGAGGAAATGCATCATAATTTCAACTTTTTTTATAAGCAAATGCACAATTTGGAATGAATCAACGTTAGAAATCTGGAGTAAAATTAATTTTTTTTTAGAAACTTTGGTAAATGGTAAGAGATAGATGCAAGCAAGCAAGCAATCAATCAAATAACAACACGACAATTGCCACGTTATGCAGCATATTTCCAATCTTGCTGGGCCACCTTCATCCCCCCTGTGGATTTTTCTATGATTTCAGATACCTTAACAGCCACTTGTTATCCTCCCATTTTCCATTTATTGTCTTTCTTCACTTCGCTTCTGTAACCGAGTCACACTCACATGCAGCATCATCAACAATAAATTAATACATCTTTAAACAGAGCACGTTAACTACATATTTGCTTAGTACAATAACCGGTAATTTCGTCTTGTCTTTGTTGTGCAACCATGGCTAGTAACAACAAGGAGAATGAGAAGGAGAGAGACTTTGAGTTTATGTTTAACGAGGATGTCGAGGAAGATGGTGAACAGCATGATATTGAAACTGTGAAGATAGAGAGTGAAAGTAGCAGTGATGATGATAATGATGATGACGGAAATCATACAGTTCAGCCTCAGTCTTTCACTTCCCAGCAATGGCCTCAAAGCTACAAGTATAATCTTCTTCACCATGTACCTCATTTCGTTGGTTTTGTTGTTTGTACCTTTTATATGGCCCCACCCATTTTAAAGCAAACTCACCAATACATAGTTATCTGTTATGCTTTTCATATTATAGGGTTTTTGAATCTCTTACTTACTGCATAATTATTTTGTTTTGTTTTGCTTGATTGTCTGTCTATATAAACCATAAACTCTTGTACATATAAAGAAACAACCAGCTGCTTCACTGATAAGACCCTTTTCAAAATTGCGACACAATTACATTCAAGGTTTCAAATCTGAAATCACAGCCAAGAAGAGTGAGGAATGTTGAAATTCTTGTAGTGAATCTGAATTTACTGTGCAGGGAAATCGTTTTGTGAAAACCTGATTGAGATGGTATTGCAAAGCTTAGCAAGCTTTGGTGGAATTGTGTTATCTGGATTTTTATTGTTTCCCTTTTCCCATTATCCGGGAGACCGGGGATCCAGGTCATCCGTAGTCATAATATTGTTGCACGCAATCACACATATCTCATACTGTCTAAATTTTCAGCTCTGTATTTTAGATTTAAAAAGTACAAAATTATTTTAAAATTCAGAGACTGAGATGTGTGTGACTGCGTGCAGTGACAATGCATTTAATCCATCATATGGGGCCTCAAATAAAGACTGCTTCAGAGAATGTGATTGAGCCCAACCAATCAAAGCCCAAAGAATTAATCAATTATCAAGCTGGCTTAAGGACTTCAATAATACACATTACTACACTATGTCACAAGCTTATAGATAGTTGCTGATATTTTCTATTTCACATTCTTATATCAGTATACATTTTTCCTATGATGGGAAAATAACTAACATCTGAATGAGATTGGACATTTCTTATAGTATTTTTTTTCTCCTTTAATTACAACAGAGAGACTACAGATTCTTACACAATTGCCACAGCTCCAAATTTCGGGTCAATTCTACGAGGACCAAGTTTTATTTATTCAAGTTTTAGCAATTGTTCGAAGAGTAACTTAGACATAGATGGAAAGACTCCTTTTCTATCAAGTCCAGAAGCCACTACTCAATCAATATGGTGGAAGAAAGGTTCGACGCAAAATCTTGTTGGAGAAATGCCTCTTAGTTATGGTTGCAGCTTAACTCAAACAATTTTTAATGGTATGTTATTTCATCTCACACTGTTTTGCAATATCCTTGTATCATTTTATTTTACACGTTCTCTATTCATACTAGATTTCAGTTTTTTAATTTTTTACATGGATTATAATAAGGTGATGCTATAACTTTGCAGCGATTAATGTGATGGCTGGAGTTGGTCTTCTGTCTACACCTTACACAGTGAAACAAGCTGGGTGGGTGAGCATGGTGTTGATGCTTCTTTTTGCAGCTGTTTGTTGTTATACAGCAACTCTTATGAGATACTGCTTTGAAAGCAGAGAAGGAATCAGTAGCTACCCTGATATAGGAGAAGCTGCATTTGGTAGATATGGCCGTATTTTTGTATCAGTGAGTTTTTTCTATTTTATTTGTTTATGTAAATTCACTGAAAATTGGTTTGTGTAGTTGTTTGTTACTTGGCTGATAGAAATCATGATTGGGTTTTACCTTTATGTGTTAGTTGGTTTCCAAGTTTAAATTTCTTCCTTCATGCCAAATGATTATTTTAATTATGATCTTTACCATGGTCTTTCATGCCATAGCATTATGTGGCGTTGTTTGATCAGTGTTGTCAAGTAGCAGCTATAGTGATGCTATATCGCTATAACATAGCAGAATTTGAACAAATCGCTATTTAGTACAAAGTGTTTCAAATAGCCGCTATTGTACTGCGGTGCTATAACACTATAGTATAGCGAAGTCTGGACAAACCGCTATTTTCCGTGATTTGCAATTGATAACATTGGTTTGACCCATGTAGTGAACCCTACTTAGTAGGATAAGGCTTGGTTGTTATTAATATTATTTTATATCTCAAGGCTCTCAGAAAATGTACCATAAGATGATTCATCTGTAATTTTTGTTTCTTCTAAATTAATTTTGTAGTAGCGAGAAGAAATGTTGAGATATAATTCTTGTTTTTCCCGATGAACAAATTAGTGATTTCATTAATCATTGTTTACTAATAACGATATTTGTTGCAGATCATTTTGTACACTGAATTATATGTAAGTTTTGCAACAATTTCTTACATTTCCTTTGGAACCACCTTGTTTTATTACTCGAGAATATATGTTTACGATTTTTTCATGAGTGCAGTCATATTGTGTGGAATTCATCACCTTGGAAGGAGACAACCTCACTAGTCTGTTTCCTGGAACATCCTTAGATTTAGGTAGTCTTCATTTAGATTCCGCGCATTTGTTTGGAGTTCTGACTGCACTTGTTATTCTTCCTACTGTCTGGTTGAAGGATCTCCGAATAATCTCGTATCTATCAGGTTCTCTACATTCTAAAAGAGATAACTCTCTTGGTTATAAAATATAAGCAAAAATAGGTCAAAGAAAGTCATTCATTTGGTCTAAATTTTTTTGACCAACTATATCAGTTTTCTTTGACTCGCTTTTGCTTATATTTTTTATGGAGTATTATTTCTGTTTTCAATTTTTACAACTTACATTATACTCGTTAGAACTTGAATTTTGATCATCAGTTGGAGGGATTGCAGCAACAATATTGATTATTATCAGTGTGTTCTTTGTGGGGACAACTGTTGGGTTCCATCATACTGGTCAGGCGGTGAATTGGAATGGCATTCCTTTTGCTATTGGTGTCTATGGTTTTTGCTTCGCAGGACATTCAGTTTTTCCAAATATATACCAGTCTATGGCTGATAAAAAACAATATACCAAAGCATTGATAGCATGGTTTGATACCTAACTTTTCTGTCAATGTAAAAACATAGTATATCTGATTTGTTCTTTGTGAATCTCTGATGATTCCTCAACTCCTTTCTTTCCGTACAGTTTTGTTTTGTGTATTTTGATATATGGAAGCGTTGCAGTCATGGGATTTCTCACGTTTGGCGATGGCACTTTGTCTCAGATAACATTGAATATGCCGCCAGGTGCATTTGCTTCCAAAGTTGCATTGTGGACAACAGTAAGTTTGAAATTTTTTTGGTCTCTCAGTGCTATTTTAATAGTTTCATTCTAGTGAACAAATTTATTTTTCCATGATCTTGTTTCAGGTTATTAACCCACTCACTAAATATGCCTTATTGATGAATCCACTGGCACGGAGTCTAGAGGAATTGCTACCTGATAGAATTTCAAGTACTTATTGGTGTTTTATTCTTCTTAGAACAGCACTTGTTACATCTACAGTTTGTGCTGCTTTTCTTATTCCGTTTTTTGGTAAGTCTTACACTTCATCTCTGAAATACATTCATTATGTAGGTTCATGGAAATTAATACAAAATAAATATTGGAGATACTATTTCTACTTTCATCATATCATATGGCTATATAATAAATACAAAAATCATATTAAGAGTCAGATTAAGGGAAATATACTATGCCGCTTGAATGGAGATCTCAGCTTCCCTCCATAACTCTGTTTACCATTACTTCCCTCTCAACTTCCCCGTTTGTCATCCCAACATTGGCAGTACTAAGACTATTATTCTCTATAATTACACAAGACTTCTCTATGCACCTGATAAGATACTGGATATTGGGCTTTAGTCCAACAGATGGCCTGAATAGAGAATAAGACTTAGTTCGTTATTTCCTGATATCAAGGGATTTCTTTTATAAAAGAGAACAAAGAGGAGTTGGAGAAATCATCAAGACAATTGTTAGTAATTGGTTACGAGAGATTCCTATCTGGTTTAGAAGCATCATGCTTTGGATTATGAGTCGAAGACTCTGATTTATTTCCATTTTTCTACGGCAAGAGCTCGGGGGAGTGTGGGAGGAACAATGAGTCAAATGCTCTAGAACCGCAAGGGGCTTAGACACCACACATCTCAACTCAAAACCTTAAGGCAAATGGTATGTGGGCCACCTCTCTTGGAACTTAACCATCACACTTAACCCAACACCATTTTCGTTCAATAAAAATCTTGTTTAATAACTTAAGTTTTGTCATAACATAGAAAGTTTGACACATTTGTTTTCTTGTCTCGAAAGAGCTTGATTTACTTTCATAGGAAAATTTCAAGTGTAGGATCAACAGCAGAGGATACAATGTCTTCTAAGTTGTCAATCATTGTATGATCTTTAAGTATAAGTATAATTACTTAATAATATGTAGTGTTTTTCCCTATCGCGCTGCGAATCTAGGATCACTTAAATGTACACAAGGCAAATTAATATTTGAAGTCTAACTAAAAATGCCGTATAGGACTTGGAAAGCCATATCAGTGTGGGATTCTTTTAATATAGCTATTTTCATACCTCATTTGTACCTTTGTTATTCTAGTCTCATTTGCAGTACTATCTTTATTATATACACATCAAACATTTTTTAATTATAACAAAATTCTTTTAAATATCTGAGAACCTCATATGCATTGAATGCCTAATCTGGTTTTAATATAATTTCAGGACCTTTGATGGCTTTGATCGGTTCTCTCTTCAGTATGCTTGTGGTAAGCAAAGCAAACAGTTTTGTTGTGTTTGTATACTCTTTCTATGAAATTATTATTTACGTATATCTTCACCTACCAGCTTATGCATTAAGGATAGTTGGTTACTTGGTTTATAACAAGGTATTAGAGTTTCTGGTCTTTATTTGGCGCTTACCGCCACCATTCTTATAATAAAAAGTTACATTTCAACATACATCAACACACATATCGTTGTAAATTCGCGCTTCGTTTTCACAAGAGAAATTTAAGTGGTGGTGATGCTGTCATAGCATTGCTGTGATAGGATCCATAAGACCAAAAGAATAATGACTCCGCTAGTATATTCTGGCATTGGTCTTTTAGGCATATTCATGGTTAGAATCAATGAAAAATATAATCACATTACCTTATTTTTGTCAAATTTGGAATTTGTGTGTGGTAAAATCTGTCATTTCCATTGCAGAATTCTAATTTAAATAATATTTATACAATATGATATGTAGCCTTTTAGAGATATTGACGATAAAATGAATTATTGTATTACCGAATAACATCTTGTTTTATTGAATTGTATTCTTGAATACAATATTGAGGTATGCAGATACACACACACACACACACACATGAATATAGAAAGCAGTAGGTTAGTTGTAACTAACCTAACTAACATAACTAATCTTGATTAACGTTGACTTGACCTATTATTCCCTTTACACTCCCTTGCAAACTCATGAGTGAATAAGACTGAACTCTTAGTTTGTGTCTAAGAGGAAAAACATATCATTGGTGTTCGGCTTGGTAAGAATGTCTGCTGTTTGATCAGCATTGGAAATGTGGAAGACTTGTAGTTCTTTTTGTTGAATCTTTTCTCGAATGAAATAGAGATCAAGCTCAAAGTGTGTTGTTCGTGAATGGAGAATAGGATTTGAGGCCAACAGAACTGCACTTAGGTTGTCTCAGTAAATTGTTGGAGGTTTGGAGATGGTATAGTTGAGCTCATGAAGAAGATTCTTGATCCAAATTAGTTCTGAAGCAACTTGCTGCTTTTTGGAAGTCTAAGATACCAAGTTGCTGCCCAAGTAAATACAAAATCCTGTGGTAAAACGTATGTCATCAACATCTGAGCTCCAATCTACATCACATAGGACTGTCAGATTAAAGTTAGAAGATCTAGTGAAGTGGAGAGCATTAGAAGATGTGCCTTTGAGGTAGTGTAAAATACGTTTCACAGCTTGCCAGTGGGACTCTTTAGGATTATGCATAAGCTGACAGACCTTGTTGACTGAATAAGCAATGTCTGGCCTGGTTACTTTGACATATTGAAGGCCTCCTACAATACTTCTGTAGAGGCTGGGATCATCTGCATTAGTAGAGCTAAAAGCTGACAGTTTGGTTGAAGTGGCCATGGGAGTTTTCATGGAATTTGCAGTGTGCATGTTGGCGCTTTGAAGTAAATCATTGATGTATTTTTTTGTGATAAGAGAATGCTGGAGGAAGAAGTTGGCTGGACTTGAATTCCCAAGAAGTAATTAAGATTTCCAAGGTCTTTGAGTGATAACTTAGAGTGAAGTGACTGAATAAAGGAGATGATGGCAGAATCAGATGTCCCAATAATAATGATCTTGTCAACATAGACTAAGATGAAAATTTTGATGAGGGGACTGGATTTAATGTAGAGAGATACATCACTCTTTGTTGCTGTAAAGCCAAGAGTAAAGAGAAATTGTTGAAGCTTGTGAAACCAGGCCCTTGGTGCTTGTTTAAGGCCATAAAGAGCTGTATTTAATTTGCATACAAGAGAGCCATCTCCTTTGATGAATCCTGGAGGTTGTGCCATGGTTTCAGAAAGATCTCCATTCAAAAAGACGTTGTGGATGTCTATTTGTCTGATAGGCCAGTTGTTAGACAAAGCAATGGTGAGAATGATTATGACAGTGGTTGGTTTTATGACTGGGCTGGATGTTTCTGAATAGTCTAGACCTTCTTGTTGATGATATCCTCTGGCAACCAAACGAGCTATGTGGATTGTATTTGACTCTGAACACCCATTTGCAACCTATGATGTTTCTGTGAGGAGGTAAAGGAACTAGTGATCAAGTGTTGGTTTGGAGAAGAGCTGAATATTCTACTTCCATGGCAGCTTGCCAGTGAGGAGATTTGAGTGATTTAGGTGGATCATGATTGATAAAATTAGCATCTGTAGTAGAGGAGGTTACCAAGCTTTTGGCTTAACAATTACTGATTTGCTTCTGGTGTGAATGATGTTTAGACCGGTGGATGATGAAGGACCAGGTTGCTGAAGCAAGATGGTGGTGTCTTGGACCCTGATAGTGTCAATTCGTTTGGGTTTATCAATCCTTTCTTCCATAGCCATGATTAATGCTTCGATATTGGAAATTATGTAGGAATAGTTCGTAAAGTCTAGAGGCAATGACCGAGTCGTACTCTTCAGGAAGGCCACCAAGAATGACCTGAATGTGTTCATTATTGTTGGATGTAGTTAATTCTAAAATGATTAATTGTGTTTGTAATTCAGTTAGAGTAGTTTAAAGGTTGTTAAGAAAGATAGTTAGTTAGTTGAGGTACAGTTATAAAAACTGTTTTCTATAAATTTGTAAACCAAGAACATTCTTGTGTCGTGTGTCAAGATCAATAATCAATCCCCGTTTTCTGAACATTTTGTTTTTACTCACTTCTTCTCAATTTCAATTCCTCTTTGATTATACAATCTGTTCCAACAAATGGTATCAAGAGCAAAGTTCTAATCTTGGGAAACACGAGTGAAAGTGTGAAGGGATTTCAAATTGGAAAACACAAGTGAAAGAGAGAAAGAAACCATGAATGGAGGAGGATTTCCATCATATCTGTCAGTTCTTGATGGGAAGAATTGGGAGAGGTGGTCTGCATTAATGAGGTCATTGTTGGGAGCTCAAGAAGTGTTTGAGATTGTTCAAGATGGCTATGAACAGCTGGGCGCGAATCCTACAGAATGGCAACAAGCCACTTTCAAAGATTGCAAGAAAAGGATTGCAAGGATTGTTTAACATTCAACAAAGTGTGGATGCAAACAATTTTGAAAGGATCTCAAAGGTATCTACATCAAAAGAGGCATGAGATATCTTGGTGAAGTACTACACGGGAGGTGAAAAAACCAAGAAAGTGAAACTTCAAATGTTGAGAAGGCAATATGAATTGTTGCAGCTGGAGGAGGATGAAAGTGTGGCTGATTATTTCAATCGTGTGCAGACAATTGTTAATCAGATGAGAACTAATGGTGAATCAATAACTGGAGTGGTGATTATTGAGAAGATTGACACAAAGATATGATCACATAGTGGTGGCCATAGAGGAGTCAAAGGATCTTGGAACATTGAATGTAGAAGACTTGCAAGGTTCCCTAGAAGCTCATGAAATGAGAGTAAGGGAAAGGTGTGCAACAACAACTCAAATGCAGGCATTGCAAGCTCAAGTCAACAAGAAACATGATTATGATGAAGGGGCTGGAAATTCAAGAAATCAACATAGCAGTGACAATTACAACAAGAAATCAAATGGCAAGAAGAAGTTTAACAAGAAAGGGATTCAATGTCACAATTGTCAAAAGTGGGGTCACTTTGCTAATGAATGTAGATCCAAGAAGGAACAAATAAAGGATGATGAAGCTCAAATGGCAGCTGAGGACTCAAATTCATATTCAGATATAGTCTTGTTGATGGCTACCATAAACGAAGAACTTTCTTGGGTGTGTTCAAACGGAGAACGTTCTTGGGCGTGTTCAAACGGAGAACGTTCGGAGAACGTTCTTCATCCCAAGTCTGGCTTCTTGATACTAATTGCTCTAATCAGATGACAAGCCAGAGTGAATGGCTGGTGGATGTTGATAAATCAAGAAGGAGCAAGATCAGGGGACATGTGGCAGAAGGAGAGTATGGTTATGATGGAAGGAAGTGCCCAACACAGAAATCAAGTGAAAATGGCAAGCTCAGTGGAGAAAGAAGGTTCTGCTACTGTAGATGCAGGTGCAGGGGAAAAACCTATGTAGATGAAAAAGTTGAAGGCCAACTGAAGGAGATGGAATCAGAAAAGGAACATTTGGGAAGTCGAGCGAAGGAGCTCGAATTAAAAGAGAAACAATGTGAAGAAGAATTGAATGAGCTCCAGTTAAAAGAAGAGCAACTTAAAGACCAAGTTGAGGAGTTTCAATCAAAAGACGAGGAATTTGAAAGCCGAGTGAAGGAGTTTGAATCAGAAAATAATGAGTTTCGAGATCGAGTCAAAGAGGTTAAGCATTTTGTAAGCCAAATGGAGAATTTCACATTAGAAGATAAACAATTTAAAGTGCAAATGTTGTTTTAGATGAGAAGAAAAAAGTTGGTGCTAGCAGTAAAGCTGAAAGGGGAAAAATTCAAATGGAGGAAGTGTTTGAGCAGCTAAAATGTTCAAGAGAAGGAGTAACATAAGAGGAAGGATCAAATTGTTTCAATTTTGTTTTTGTTTGGTTAATCCTTGTTGCAGATCCTACTTTTTTGGTTGGTATCGTTTCAATAATTTCTCGTTTTCAAGTATTTGAATCAAACAAATTGGAAGAGAAAAAAGAGAGCAAGGTTTTGAAGTTCTTAGGATGTATGTGGAACCTTTTATCATTGGTTATGGAAGCTGTTGTATTAATGGCAATTGCTTTAGCTAATGGCAGTGGAAGACCTCCTGATTGGCAAGACTTTGTTGGCAAGATAAAGCTGGAGCATTGCAATACAAATGATCAAAGGGTTGACATTTTAACCAAAGAGCTTGAAAAGGGTGAAATTGAAGAAATTGTTGGTGGTACAATGCTACATGCGCTTGTGGATAGGTTGATAGAGTTGGATGTGAGAATTGGATGGGATGACATCTTGTAGGAGGATGTCAAATGCATATTTGAATTGAAGTTAGAAGAGATTGCTGAATTTGCAAAAGAGATTGCTGAATTTGCAGATGAGAATGAGAATATTTTAATATGTCTACCACATAGATGTTAAATAGGAACAATTTGCAAGGCAACAAGGTTGCAGAACAATTAAATAGTCTAATTGTGCTGATATTTTTTTTTTATCTTGAATCCTGTCAAAGTAGTGGCCATATTGTTGAGGATACAGTGTGAAATTTTTCATGGTTCTTACAGAGATTTTTGGTTATGATGTTAATCTTCATATACCAAGAGATGAATAAGCTTGGATTAACATCACTCTAATCATTTTGAATTAAGGAGAAGTGTTGGATGTAGTTAATTCTAAAATGATTAATTGTGTTTGTAATTCAGTTAGAGTGTAGAGTAGTTTAGAGGTTGTTAAGAAAGATAATTAGTTTGTTGAGGTGCAGTTATAAAAACTGTTTTCTATAAATTTGTAAACCAAGAACATTCTTGTGTAGTGTGTCAAGATCAATAATCAATCTCCGTTTTCTGAACATTCTGTTTTTACTCACTTCTTCTCAATTTCAATTTCTCTTTGATTATACAATCTGTTCCAACAATTATCAATCAATCGGGGAGCCAACTGCAGCGAATCTGTCAATACTCTTTTGAATCCCTTGAAAATATTCACTTATCTTCGCTGATTTCTTGGAGTTTTCTAACCTAACAAACATAACTAATCTAGATAAAGGTTGACTATGTTACTTGACCTATTATTCACTTTAAGAGATTTGCTTTCTCGGACACAAGATTGTACTTGTTTGAAAAAACACGTGCATTATAATATGACTATGATCTATCTTTATAATAATGTTGTTGGCAATAATTTAACATGAAGTAGATTTGTCTTTAGTCGATATTGCTTTCCTTTACCGTCACTGCTCCAGTTCCTTGCATTGAAATCCTATGAAACTCATCTAATTTGAGGAATGCACTATTTTTCAGTCAGTAATAATGCCAAGTTTATGCTTTTTAAAAATTGTGGGGAAGAAAGCTACAAAGACACAGGTAATAATGCTTTTGATAATGTATTTAATTTAAGTACAGATCATTGTATTGAGTATGCCTTAAAGATTTTCGTAAAAAATTAAAGTTCACTGGAGTTTAATTTCAGGTTGATGTTACTTCTAATTTACTGAAAAACTTTTCTTGTGAATTATAGGATGATATATGGTTGTTGTCACTAAAAAAAAAAATGGTGGACCTTTAACGTATAGTTATGTAAAATTTCTTTAGAGACTAAAAACACTTTATTTCCTAAAAAAACTACGCTTTATTTTTTTATAATTGGACTAAATAAAGTCGAAAACTAAACTAAAATAATAGATATTTTATAGAGATTAAATAAATATGTAAGTTTAAATTATATTTTCTTCTCATTTGTGGGTGGGAAATAATAACAACATAACTGCCGATGTAGTCTTTGTTGGTAATTTTTTTTCTATTAACCTTTATCTATAACAATAGATAAAAAGGATTGTGATTTTTATTTGGGACAAAATTATCATTTTTTTGAAATACTCTTCCTTGCACTTAAATTAACACATTAATTTAAATTTTTAAAATAATTATAATACTGCATAATATGGTTGGCACTCTAATTCACTTTCTCAAATTTTCAATTTCTAAACAAATCGTGTTGCGTACAACTTTTTTTTTTTACTTAACAATCCCATTTAACTGGATAAAATATATGACATAAATAAATAAATTATAAATCATAATTACAATTACATAAAAAGGCATAGTAAAAATATAGACATGTTGGCACAATAAAAAAAAACAGACAGACAAAAAGGGCTTATCTAGACACTAGTTCATGTAAAAAGGGATTTTTTTTCTTTCTGTAATCTCAATTTAATTTTATGTTTTGGATTAATTATTTTTTTCTCCAATAAAGTACTAATGGAAATTTATGTCCAATATGTTTTCTTATTCCTTTAATTTTACTTGATTTTTTTGTTTGTTATTATTCCTGACACTATCAGGTTACAATGAGCGTCATAATTGCTGCATTGGGAATCATTTGTGGACTCCTTGGGACATATTCCTCATTGTCGAATATTGCCAATAGTTACTAAAACAATTAGAACATGATGATAGAGAGTTTCTGAGGAAAATTGATAAAAAACACGGGGTGAACATATATTTGAATTTAGGATGTGCGCGAGTTGAGTTTTAAAAATTACTTTTAAAATTGTATATTTGATGTATTTTGACATAAGAAAATAAAGTTGAAGATTCATCTTATATTTAAAATAAATTTGAGAGTTTGATATTTCTATATAGAGTTAATAAAGACTTAACAAACTAATTAACTATTCTAATTATCTCTAACTATAGAGTTAGTATAGACTTAACAAATTAACTAGGTAGAACTAATTGAATAGTGGTACAAATGATTTAGAATAGAAAAAGAGATGAATGCACACATATAGAGGTTTTGATCAATTAACAATTGGATGAACATACATAGGAGAGTGGATAGTTACAATTTGTAAGGGTTATATGTTGTCACATATTATTCTTCTCTGTCTCGCAAACATTTCTCGTAACAATCAACATTTCTCTAACTAATTTTATTATATCTAATACAAAAATATCTAATCATAATAGTCTCCACAAACTCAAGGTGAGAGAATTCTTGTCTTGAATTTGAACTATAATGTGATACAAAATATTATTTTTTCTTGTTTTCGAAGTGTCATTTTAGTAGTAAGAATTTAATATTGTAATCTCAAGAAACATAATTTATATTATGTATAGTACATTTTTAAAATGACCTTTTGCATCACTATTATGAATAATAATTTCCTCTTTGCTAATTTATTTTTGAACAAATCTTTTATTTGACAACAATTGAACAAAAAATGGAACGAATCAATCACACTAGAACTAATGGTACTAAGAAACAACCTTTTGCTAAAAATCCCAAATGTGAATTGAATGAAAGATAGACACATCACTGTCATCCATAATTCTGAAAATACAAATGTGCTCACAAACCTTATATATTGAGATCGATTCAAGAATGGTAAATGCTTAGTGTTTTGAGAGAATAGGGGTGAAGACGATGATAGAAACTTATACATGCTTCTGTTTATCTACAAAAGCATTAATGCAATGCACAAACATTATTTCTTTCTTTGGGTGTTGTTCTAGATCGATGTGCCATCCATTAGGATAAAAAATTGTGATTCATATACTAGGTTGACGAAAGAACTAAATTGGTCTTTCTACGTTAAACATTGTAACTCCATCGGGATCAAACATTAAATTTGAGTATGGTGGAAATGTGGTAGATATAAAATTGGTACGCACAACCATCGTCTTTAGTGTGAACATGGTAGTTGTCGAAACTAACTTCTCAAGCTCAAAACATAGCAGGTGATTAGATTTGGTGCGAATCAAATAAGATTAGTGGAATCCATTCTTGACTTATATGATAGTGGAGCAAAGAGTTATGCACACCCAAAATCACATATAATTGTCGCTACCATCTGCGTGAGCGTTTTGTTGAATTGGTGATTCTTGTTGCAGAGATTTTGAAAAAGCATTTTTTTATTACTAAATGTTGCATCTATAGGTTAGTAACCTTAGAGCCCTCAATAATTATCAGTTGACATTTAGAAACATCGGGGTCTCCAGTCAAAATCATCTTTGTGAAATTGAACAAAGCCTAAAAATCTGTTAGAAATTCACTTGTAGAAAACAAATTATGTGTTTTTGTATGAGCTCACAAGGTGAATCATCGGTGACAATGATGTGACTTCAAGCTTGATGTTGGTGTGATGCTCTAGTCTAAACTCCTTCTAGTATGCTCTTGCTCCAAATGGAGGGTATATTTGCAAAGACACTTTGATGCGGAAGTAAGGCAAAGTGCAAATAGATAACAAGTAAAATGAGTGATGGATAATGTGTGCGATACATGGGGGGAACCCCCTATTTATAGTGTAGCTGGACTCATATCCATTACAATATGTTGCTATTATCACTGAGGTGATCATTGAGATCATAGTGGAAATGATGTTAGTTGCGATATAGCTGCATATCGATATAAACGTTGGGGCTTATCTTGATGAGAGTGTGTTCCTCGATGCATTGGACGTTATAAGGACACCAGTGCTTCTAGATTATTTTCCTTTTAGCATGTGCACCTCTAGGTATGACGTGAAGGGTAGTTTATGCTATGCGCCATCCTTTAATGCTGAAATGGTCGCATCAAATTTGTATTTAGTTGGACCTCGATATTGGGCTTGTCTGCTCTATTCTTATTGGGCTTTCATGTGGTCTTTCCATATTACATTTGGGTTGGGCCTTTTAGTCCCATACCATTACACAAGCCCCCAAAACCTTTAATTGTTGTTAAATAAATAATGGATCTAAAGATCCTTAAAGTTCAAAAGTTTTGTGAAATTTTCCTATGTAAAAATTTCTTGAGATGTGGATATCGTACCGAAATGGTACATGGTACCTCTTAGCTCCTATACTTTCAACTTTAGTGAGATGTGGAAGTCTAATAATTCAGTAAGGTGACCAGGACTGTACTTGCATGTATTCGTTATTCATACTAGACACGTGGCTATATCGTTTTGTCTGAATAGACGTATGAATGTTACTTTTTCTTGTTTAATCTTGATCATTAGATTGAATAGGTGAAAATTCATCTGTGAGATTGTAATGATTACGATTCGTTCGTTGATCAAACACTTCATTTCTTTCCTTTTTAAACTCTAGAACTTTTAATTTCCTCCGGTTCGAGCCTTTCTAGTTTCCTTAAATTTGTGCTGCATCCACGTCGTCTTTTGGTTTCATAGCACAATATGTTACACTCTAACTTCCCTTTTGTAACACCCTGATTTGCGGAGCATTACTGATGAAGTTCTAAGCTCTTATTTTGAAAATACATTAAGATAATTATTTTTTTGGTCTTATTAAAAAACCTAATTAATTTTAAAATAAATGTAAAAAATTTAAAAAATAACATTCAAACTAGTCTGCAACGTTTTCAAGTCTGATGTACGATTTAAAATATAGAAGAGTTCAACGATAACTCATTACCCATAACATAAGCTGGAAGACAAATATGATTTTCAAAAGTCACATTACAATATTAAATTATGCCCAAAGGATAAACCAAAGTGAAACTAAGCTAATCGATAAGAGTCTCCTCAAAAAATATTACAATATATTTGGTTCGCAAGACTGATACAAAACATAAGGAGCTTGAATACTAGTCCGCTCTTCCAACATCAACATCATCTAGTCAAAGGTGGCATTCAACTGAAACAAAATCATGTGCAAGAGTCACCAAATAAAAATAGAATATAAAATAATATAGTGAAGACAAATATCACATAAAAATAAGATGATTAAAATGCACCACATCCTAATGCAATGACTATGTACTAATGCACATAAATCTAGAATATACACCACAACACTATCATATCCCTGCAAGGATTATGGCATCTATCACATATCACCACTAATGCCAAATCCCCTCAAGGATTTGTGGTATCTATCACAAATCACAACTAACACCCATGTATGCACGGCATATTTACGAACTCCAATTATTGTGAAGTTCTATTGAAACAATACTATCATATTCCCACAAGGATTATAGCATCCATCACAGATAACCACTAATACCAAATCCCCTCAAAGATTTGTGGTATCTATCATAGATCACAACTAAGGCTCATGTATGCATGAACATATTAACCAACTCAAATTATCATCATGTCATGTATTTATAAAGAATTGCATTCTTTCTCAACAATGTTCATACGATAATGATTTGAATGCCAAATTTTTATGCGAAAAAAAGTCAACAATGATATGCCACCTTTCATGTGAGCTAAATCATATGATCACAACAAAAATGTAGGAGCAAGACATCGATATATAGCAACAACCGTAGAATACACACCATGACAATTAAACATCAATTGCGTAAACAATCCAAATACATATTTTTTTTAGCATGTTAGTAGGTGCCATTATCTCTTGAAGGTTTTCTTAAATTACTAGAAATAGCATGTCTTGGTCAACAAAACTCACACCTTCACATCCCATCATCTTTTGCATATGAAATTTAGACTCTCAATACAATTAGGTCTCGGTTTGGGTTCACAACACAACTAAATCTTTACATTAAAATTCATGAAGTAAAACAAAACACTTAGGAATTAAAATCCAATTAGTTAGTACACAAAATTTTAAATTTGTCCCCTCCATAAATAAGAGGGTCACAACTCAATTCATTTTTTGGACGAATCTTTGTTTTAGAATTTCTTTTAATCAAGTGTACTTGACTCATCTTTTAAAGAACTCATAAGCATAACTCTAATACTTTTAAGTATGCACATAATATTCTAAATCTCATAAAATTCAAGCACTAATTTAAATATGTTAGTATGTAAAGACTTGAAACTTGTGCTCCCCACAAATAGAAGGCTCACAACTTGGTTCCTTATTTGGACAAGTTTTTGTTTCAAAGTTCTCCCACATATACTAGGCTCATCCCTAAAGAATTCATATCCCAAGGCCCCTATATTTTCAGAATAGAAATCAATTTACAACTTGTATGTATATATTAGCAAAAAAGTATGCATACTTTAATATTTCACTACTTCTCAATTTTTTCTGCTTCTTAATTAGTATAGAAAGGGACAAATTTTATTTTGCCAACTTGCAATCTACCTTGAAATACTAAATACTATTTTAGATTTTGTGAAGTTTCTTCCTAAAATATAGAGAAATGAGTTTAGTTTCTATTCCAACAAGAATCATTCAAAAAGAACAAGTACATTTAAAGTTATGAAACAAAATATCTAACATGGTGAAAACTGATATTCACATTTTTAACACAAAAATACATGAAATGCAAGGGATTCCTAAGTTCTTCCTTTAGTTCATTTTCCAAAATTTTAACAAGTCAACAAGTGAGCAATATCAAGTTCAAAATATCCTTATTTTTAAAATAAAGATTGGTCCCAACATAATTTTGGAAAATAAAGTTTGAATATTTAGGCATAGAAATTAAAACTTTATCACTATATAGAAATTTAACATAAGCTTGAACATAAATAAGGAACTTGAACTTCAATAAAAGCTTAAACATAATGCTAACAACTATGTAGATGTTTTTGAACTTAAATATAAAAGCTTTGACATAAATAAAGAACTTGAATTTAAATAAAATGCTAATAACTATGTAGATGGTTTTTAACAAAATGGAACCACAAATTTGTTACTATTTTTCTTTCAAAAACAAAGAGGTAAGTTTATTATTCCATATTGTTCTTCGAACAACTACTACAAAACCACAGCAATAAAGTAATAGAATAATGAAGTAATAACAACAAAAGGAAGAACTAAAAAAATATGAACAAGACACAGGATGGGTGAAAGAAATTTGTAGTTCTTTACCTCACCAACTTTAAAGAAAATTTTGGCAAAAAGATATAAAGAAGAAAACACTCACAACACTTACCTCTCTAATTCTTACTAGCAAGAATGCCAAATGAAAAATAGGGTGAAAACATAGGCAATTATAGAGGGAGGAAGAGTCTTGGTCGTGACTTCGTTAGGGAAAGGGAGGATGGCATGTTTTGTTTCATCAAACTTTACTTTTTTTAACTTCAAATTCAATTTCTTTTTTTTTTTTACCACTAGTAGCTTACAATAAACCAAAATGTTTTTGTCTTCTTCTCACCAACCTATGACCCTCTTGTACTATCTTGTCCCCTAAGTGTATAATATTGTCCCTTGACGGGAACATGTATTAAAGATAAATTGCATGAATAAAATTTTGCAAACAATTATTATAAGGAATAAATAATGTGCGCAAGAAGAAATATTCAGCGAAATATTTTCTCTATTTCTAATAAGAAATAAGACATATTCTTACAAACTACGGTTCAATTTTCATCAGATTTTGAGTTCATTTTGAATTTTATTCGTGGGGTAAAAATCATCTAACAATCCAAAATATAGAAAAAAAATTTGTAAAGAGATTTCTGACGAGCTTTCAAATATGACTTAATAAAATATAGTAGATTGGAAATATAATTTTATCTCGGTGAATTTAAATCGCTTCAGTTGTATATAAATAATAGATAATTCAAAATGGCTCAATTATAAAATATATATATATATATATATATATATATATATATATATATATATATATATATATATATATATATATATATATATATAGATTCACCCCACTACACTATGATTTTATTTGGGTAAATTTAAATCGCTTCACTCGCATAATCAATTTGAAAGATATTTTTAACAAGGTTTAATAGCAATAGCGAATTAATCCCAGAAGATTTGACATGAAACTTCATGATACATACTGATTTCTTGCAATCAAGACAACAGTCAGAAGCCCAAAAAATCTCTATAAAAGAACGTGCATCTCTCATTGAAAAGTACAAGCAAGATGCATCATAAATCCATAACTTACATGATGAATGCTATCACCTTCAAAGAGTTCAAAAAATGTAGTAACAAAGAATCAACAAAGAGTACCTTTGATGCTCTGGTTCTCAATTATGAAAGAAATAAGTAGGTACAACAAACTAAGGAAAATTTACTAGTCAGGAAGTATGAACTCTTCCAGATGGAAGAAGATGAAGACATTAAAACAATGTTTTCTAGATTCCAAACTTTGGTTTCTAGATTGAAGGTTTCCCAAAAGAGTTACAATACATCTAACCACATCAAGAAAATCCTCAGAAGTCTTCCAAACAAGTGGATACCAAAGGTAACAACAATTCAAGATGCTAAGGATCTAAACAAACTACCTCTGGAAGAGCTGATGAGTTCACTCAGATCCCATGAGATTGAACTTGTTGCAGATGAGCCCAAAAAGAAGTCAAAGTCCTTGGATCTCAAATCCCAAGGAAAGAAAACAAATTCCAAGGCTCTACAAGCTACTGAAGACTCAGAGGAAAACAAATTGGATGATTAGAGTGAATACTCAGATGATCAAGAAGTTGTCCTATATCTCAAGAAAAATCCGTGCATGTGGAACAAATAAAAAACAAGAAGTAAAGTGCCTTATGTATGTGAATGAAGAACAGCTGATTTGGCATAAGAAATTAGGACATGCCAATTTGAGGTTAATCTCAAGACTTAAAAAGACTCGACTAGGCAGAGGCTTTTCAAATCTCAAATACAAATCAAATGTGCTTTTTTGAGGCATGTCAGAAAGGGAAACAAACATAATTATCTTTTTCTTCTAAAAATGTTGTTTCCACTTCCAGACCAATTGAACTGTTACATCTTGATTCATTTGGCCCTATAAAGACTGCTTCTGTTAGTGGTAAAAAGCATGGACTTGTTATTGTTGATGATTATTTTAGATGGACATGGGTAAAGTTTCTTAAACACAAGGATGAGTCACATAAAGTTTTCACTACCTTATGCAAACAAGTGCAAAATAAAAAAAGGGTTTTTTGAAATTGAAAATAAGCTTTTTGAAATTTTTTATGAAAAGAATGAAATGTTACATAAATTTTCATCTCTTAGTACACCTTAACAGAACGTTGTTGGAGAAAGAAAGAATAGATCTTGTTAGGAAATGGCTCACACCATAATTCATGAAATGATGTTGCCAAGCACTTTTGGGAAGAAGCAGTGAACACTGCATGTTATATTAAGAATATAATCTATATTAGACCTATTCTTAATAAGACTCCTTAAGAACTGTGGAAAGGAATAAAATCCAACATTGCATTGTTTCATCAATTTGATTGCATATGCTACATTTTGAATACCAAAAAAATCTTGGCAAATTTGATTCATGATCTCAAAAGTGTAAATTCTTAGGATACTCTAAAAGGTCTAAAGTGTAACACCCCGATTTTTAACAGCGCGAGTGTATTTTTTTAGAAACGAATAAAGGAATTTCAACTTAATTCAAAAGAATTGAAAGGAATTAAAATTAAACCACTTAAATAAATTGAAATTATACCATTTCAAAATAATATGGTGTTGTAATCCAAAACGAAAAAAGTAGTTAAATAATTACATCATAATTATAGCCAAGTAATTTAATTTTGTGAATTAATACTTTTAATATATCAAAAGGTAGTACATCAACAAAAGTCACTGTCATAATACCTCAAAAATTCGGATCACAGACCCACTAAAACATTATCAAAGTGTGGAATAGATATACAATTATCCAAAAACAAATAAATACATCCACCCGCACTAGGCCCTATACAACAAGACTAAACTGATCTGATCATGCACTAAAACTACAGTAGCACGGTTTCCACCGCATCCTCTACAAGTCTCGTCTTCACTCCAGCTGTCCGTCCCTCTACGCTGTCCACAAAAACTCCGTACGTGAAGGTCAGGGAAAACTAACGACGTTTCCGTCGCCAGTGTAACCATTGGTGGTACGGGTTCAGGTATCATCTGAGGGCAAAGCCCAATTTTCCACAATAATTGTAAAGGGTCGGTCACCAACCGAAATTAACAATTACCACATAGCAGTTATGTCAAAGATAACAAATACATTCATGGCATGTTCCAATGTTAAGACAACAATAATAAATAAGTATGCTCACTTATTAAAATGTATAATGTCTACATCTTTGCAAAACAGCCAATTTAACATATAAATCATGTTGCAAGTAAAGATACAATCAACAATCACAACACTCATTTGGCACTTAGAATTCATGAGATACTTGCACACATCGATTTCCACTCATCAGCTCATATTAAATCATGACTCACAGGTCAACCATCCCAATGCAATATGTATATGTCAATGTACTCAACTCTTGGAATTACCAAGGTGCAGTCTCTCACGGACCAGCACACGTGCAGTCTCTCACTGACCAGCACGATTTACAGATCGAATGGACCGTCTAATACACGCGGAACCATTCCGTAGCCCGGATAGAATAGACTGTTTAATACACGTGGAACTACTCTGAAACCCGGATAGAATAGACTGTCTAATACACGCGGAACTACTCTATAACCCATCACGGTCACTACATTTACGTGTATTAGACTTTCACAGGCCAAATACACAAAATTTAAATCCTCGCACGGATAGAATGGATCGTCTAATACACGTGGAACCACTCTGTAGCCCGGATAGAATAGACCGTCTAATACACGCGAAACTACTCTGAACCCAGATAGAATAGACCGTCTAATACACGTGGAACTACTCTATAACCCATCACGGTTACTACTTAACTTCGCGGCCCATCACGGTCACCGCATCAACTCTGTGGCCCATTTGGTCACCACCTGACTATGCAATGCATGGACATGCTATGTTTCCTCTTCATAGAAACAACATACAAATAAAATCTTAAAATCAGACACTCCATCACCACCTCAAACCATCTCAAGAACTTCATATAGTTTGTCATATGACTTCCAAATGTTTCCCAACTCATTAAGTGCATAAACCAATGTTTAAAAATAGAATTTTTGAAAAAAAAAATCTGTATTCGAATACAGCTTCCTTGTAGTCGGATACAGATGCTAAAACAGTGGCAAAATCAACACTTATGTATTCGAATACGAGGTTGTCGTAGCCGAATACAAATGCGAAGTCAGTGGCAAAAACAGAAATTCTGTATTCGAATACGACAGGGTCGTAGCCGAATACAAATGCTAAGTCAGAAGCGAGAATCACGTATTTGTATTCGAATACGGAGTGTCGTATTCGAATACGAGGTTCAAAATTTGAATAAAAATTGAATTTTTATAGAAGTGTATTTGAATACGCCAGTGTCGTATCCGAATACATCTTCGAAAATAGTGGGATTTTCCAGAAAATTCACTTCAGTTTCAAAACTCTTTTCTTTGAAAACCAACACATCCACCATAACACAAACACCATTTCTTGAACCACAAAACCCAGAATGTCAACAACACAACATAAATGATTTCTTTCTCCGCAAAAAACAACAAAAGCATCATCCACTCAACAACAAGTCACAACAATAGCAAGAACATTACCCTCAACAACAGCCACAAAACAGTACAACCATATCTCAATACATGCATTTTGATCATCCACAAACCACATGCAAAGGCAGTTTTCAGTATCAACACAACAACACGTTCTTAACACATATAAAACATAACAATCATCCATCAAACATGCATTTAAAGTCCCTACATGCAATCTAAAAAGTTTGAAGGTGCCCCTTACCTTAGTTACGTTTTCTTGTTCGTTTACGTTACCGCGACTAAAACCGGCGAAACTCTCGCTCGCGTCGTCGCTACCAAATTTGGTTCTCTAGTACCGTAAAGATGAGAGGAATAACTTTCCTTCTTGACACTTTTTTATTCGAGGCTTGAATTTCCAAGTAATTTGAGTTTTGAGTATCCCTTCTCCCTACCAACACAAACAGAACTGAACAGAGGAAGAAGAAGAAGGCAGCTCGGGTAGGTGAGGGAAACTGATTCTGTGTTTCTGATTTTTTTTTCCTTCCCTTGCCTCTGACATACATATGCATATATAGGCATACCTCTCACTTACTATATATATATATATACATATTATAATTAAACTTTCCCCTCAAGCAACTAAATACTCCCGTCGCAACTCTGTTGGCAGATAAAATCTTGATCAACTGCCCGATTTTTAACTACTCGTAATTAAATTAAATAATCCTTCGTTCAATAATTTTACTCAATCTCAAAAATATTTATATACATATAGAAATATACATATATCAAATACCTTTACAAATATTCCAAAATACATATGATATTCAATCCATAATTTAATTTAAATTTAAGGGTCTTACATTACTACCCCCCTTAAATTAGTTTCGTCCTCGAAACTACGTGTCAATAAACAATTCTGGATGTTGCTCCTTCATCTTAATCTCCAATTCCCAAGTCACATCTCCGGTAGTTGGATTCCAAATCACTTTGACTAGTGGGACTCCCTTGTTCCTCAACTGTTTAATCTTCCTGTCTTCAATTCTTACATGTAACACTTCAAATGACAGGTTATCCTTTAGTTGAATTGTGTCTGGTTCAATCACATGTGACGGATTCGAAATATATTTCCTTAACTGCGATACGTGAAATACGTCGTGGATATTGGACAATATTGGAGGTAAAGCAATCCGATAAGCCAATGGTCCAATTCATGCAGTAATCTGGTATGGTCCAATAAATTTCGGAGTCAATTTCCTTGATTTAATAGCTCTGCCAACTCCAGTTGTAGGCGTGATCCTTAGAAATATATGATCACCCTGCTCGAATTCCAAAGGTCTGCGATGCTTGTCCGCATAACTCTTTTGACGATCCTGTGAAATCTTCATTTTCTCTTGTATCCTCTTGACCTTCTTTGTAGTCTGTTGCACCATCTCAGGTCCTACAATCATACTTTCTCCGTCCTTATACCAGCATAAGGCTCTGACACTTGCGTCCATACAAAGCCTCAAAAGGTGTCATTCCAATACTTGCGTGAAAATTATTGTTGTAGGTAAACTCAATCAATGGCAATACATAATCCCAACTCCCTCTATCATCCAATACACATGCTCTCAATAAATCTTCCAAAGTCTGATTCATTCTCTCGGTTTGCTTGTCTGTTTGCGGATGGTAAGTTGAACTCAATTTCAGTTTCGTTCCCAACGCTTCATGCAGCGCTCCCCAAAAGTGAGACGTGAACTTTGGATCACTGTCCGATACGATACTCGATGGTACTCCAGGTAATCTCACAATCTCAGCAATGTAGATCTCCGTCAGCTTATCTACCTTATAGGTGGTCTTTACTGGTAAGAAATGTTCGGATTTAGTCAATCGATCCATTATTACCCAAATTGAATCATTCTTTCTCCTTATCTTGGGTAATCCGGTTATAAAATCCATAGAAACGCTATCCCACTTCCATTCCGGTATATCCAAAGGTTGCAACATTCCAGCAGGTCGCTGATGTTCCACTTTCCCTTTCTGACAAGTTAAACAAGCCGATACATACTCCGCTCTATGCCTCTTCATTCCTGGCCACTAGTAATTATGTCTTAAGTCCTGGTACATCTTTGTCGCTCTAGGATGAATACTCAATTTGCTTTTATGAGCCTCTACCAAAATTGTTCTCCTCATATCTACAACGACTGGTACACAAATCCTCCCATTACATCTCAAAATATTATCTAGTCTAATCCTGAACTCCGTTGTCTTTCCTTGCACTATTAGGTTCCTCTTCTCTTGGATTAATGCGTCATCTTGAGAATTCACAATATCCTCGAGTAAACCACTCGAAATTTTTATCATTCCACATTTTAAAATTCCTTGTGCAAACTCTACGTCCAAGTGTAGATCTCTAAATGCTTCCCACAACTCTTGTTGTCTAGCCATTATCATTAAAGATACTAACACACTTCTCCTACTCAATACATCAGCCACCATGTTGGCTTTCCCTGGGTGGTACTGCAATGAAAAATCAAAATCCTTGAGAGTCTCCATCCATCTCCTCTGGCGCATGTTCAATTCTTTCTGATCAAACAGATATTTCAAACTTTTATGGTCACTGAACACTGTGAACGTGCATCCGTATAAGTAGTGTCTCCAGATCTTTAATGCAAAAACTACCATAGCAAGCTCTAAGTCATTAGTAGGATAGTTTCGTTCACGAGTTTTCAATTGCCTTGAGGCGTAGGCTACAGCTTTCTTGTGTTGCATCAAAACACATCCCAAACCTTGGTGAGATGCATTACAGTAAACCTCATATGGTTCCTCTGGTTGTGGCAAGACCAATACTAGTGAGATCGTCAGCTTTTCCTTAAGCAACTGAAAACTTTCCTCACACTTCCCTGTCCATGCAAACGGCTGATTCTTTCTAGTGAGTTGTGTCAAGGGAGCCACAATCTTAGCAAATCCTTCAATAAATCTCCTGAAGTATCCTGCCAGTCCGACAAAACATCGTATGTTTGTGATAGTCTGAGGCTGTTTCCAAGCAAGGATTGTCTCAATCTTTGCTGGATCCACAACGATTCCTTCTTTGGTTATCACATGTCCTAAGAAGTTCACTTTTTCTAGCGAAAAAGTTGCACTTCGACAGATTGGCATACAATTGCTGCTCGCGTAAAACTTCAAGAACTTGGCGCAAATGCTCTCCATGTTCCTCTTCACTTCTTGAATAAATCAATATATCATCGATAAACACCACAACAAATTTATCTAGAAACGGGCTAAAGATTCTATTCATATAATCCATAAAAATTGCTGGTGCATTCGTAACTCCAAATGGCATAACAAGATATTCATAATGTCCGTAACAGGTTCTGAAAGCAGTCTTTTGAATATCTCCTTCTCTTACCCGAATCTGATGGTATCCTGACTTCAAATGGATCTTTGAAAACACCACAGCTCCTCTTAATTGGTCCATCAAATCATCGATACGTGGTAAAAGATAACGATTCTTAATAGTTACCTTGTTAAGTTGCCTATATACACATAAGCGCGAACTTCCATCCTTTTTCTTAACCAACAACACCAGAGCTCCCCATGGCGATACACTTGGTTTGATAAATCCTTTCTCCAACAAACCTTCTATTTGGCCCTTAAGCTTGCTTAATTCCAATGGCGACATCCGATACGGCGCAATTGAAATAGGTCCAGTTCCTAGGTGTAGATCAATAAAGAATTCCACCTCTCTTACTGGGGGTAATCCTGGAATTTCTGTTGGAAATACGTTCAGGTATTCCTTGACAAGCACCACATCTTCTATGCTCACATCTATCTTTGCCCCCACGTTAGCCAATGATAGAAACTCTTGAGTTCCTTCTTTCAGCGACACTCCGAGTTTGTTAGCAGCCAAATACCGAACAACTTCAGGTTCGAGAAAAAGAACTAATTTGCGAGCACAATCCAAGACTACATAATTATACGACATCCAATCCATGCCGAGAATAATCTCGGGTGATTGTAGGGATAAACAGATTAAATTAACCAAGAAATCTCTATTATGAATAGTTACATGACAGCGTAAACAGGCAGAATTTACGGTCAAAGTCTTAGAAGGTGTGGAAACAACCAAATCAAAAGGAAAGGAAGACATAGATAGCTTCAAACGATTCACACATTCCATAGCAATGAAGGAATGGGTTGCCCTTGAATCAAAAAGTGCAGTTAGTGTGTTACCTGCAATCTCGCGATCGCGTTGGATGACATTGTGGGATTGATTCCCGGCTTCAGCACCCATGTGATAAACACGTCCCCTAGCAGTATGACGAGTAGCCCTAATTGCATTCACAGTTGGTTCCACCTTCGAAGCCTTGCAATCCCTTGCAAAATGTCATGGCTTCTGGAAATTGTAGCATGAAGGACTCATAGTGGTACAAGCAGTAGCATTATGTCCCTCTTTCCCGTATCGCAAACATCGGACCCCTTGTCCCAGTTGTCGTCCAAAATTCTAGTTCCCCAGGCGATTCTGGCCCCTGTTGTTGTTCTTAGCCGGTTATATGGCTTAGCAACCTGCTTCCCTTTATTGTTCTGATAGTTCATCCGGCTAGGCCCTCCTAAAGTCCCCTCATCGGTTGGCCCTCCTGTTCTTCATATCCTCAACCTCTCTACACTTCTCCACTAAGGCTTGGAAACGTTGAATTCCCAATGGTAAGATCGAGTCTTGAATCTCATACTTCAGTTCATTTTGGAAACGATGACACATAAATTGTTCATCCACCTCTTCATGGAAAAATTTGAAATGCGTTGACAATGACTCAAACTTAGCAGCATACTCACCCACCGTCATGTTTCCTTGGTGCAATTTAAGAAAATCATCACCTAACTTAGTCCTAGTGCTCATCGAGAAGTATTTTTCCAAAAACTTCTTTTTGAACGACTCCCAATTCACCTCCTCATGAGCTGATCCCATCAGAAGCCTTGTACTTCTCCACCAATATTCTGCATCCCCTAACAGCAGATATGTAGCATAGTTGACCTTTACCATTGCCTGACAATTTATCATTTCAAAAAATTTCTCCATTTCCTGAATCCATTGGTTCGCTCTTTCTGGACCCTCATCACCCTTGAACTTTGGAGGATTATGATGACGAAAATCCTCTAGTCCTCTTGATTCAGCAGCACAAATCTCTCTTTCTCTAGATCTCGTTGAGTCTTTGTAGCCGTCTGTGCCGCAACAGATGCAAACATATTATTCATCACTTCAGCCATCCGATCATCTCGGCTGACGTTGGCTCTTGCAGTGTCATCTCTTCTTGGAGACATTGTTCCCTACAAAACCATCATCAAGTAGAAATCTCACACCACTTAGAATAATCCCAAAAATATAACTCAAGAGCATCATCACTTCAGCACATCACAACTATACAAGACTTGACACTCTAACTACTTGCTCCTATGCATGATCAGATAACGACTCCCACTCAACAATCTAACAAGAGCTTTACCCAAAAGTCTAACCAAAACATAACTAAAACATTAACCAAATGCTCTGATACCAAACATTGTAACACCTCGATTTTTAACAGCGCGAGTGTATTTTTTTTCAAAACGAATAAAGGAATTTCATCTTAATTCAAAAGAATTGAAAGGAATTAAAATTAAACCACTTAAATAAATTGAAATTAAACTATTTCAAAATAATATGGCGTTGTAATCCAAAACGACAAAAGTAGTTAAATAATTACATCATAATTATAGCCAAATAATTTAATTTTGGGAATTAATACTTTTAATATATCAAAAGGTAGTACATCAACAAAAGTCACTGTCATAATACCTCAAAAATTCGGATCACGGACCCACTAAAACATTATCAGAGTGCGGAATAGATTTACAATTATCCCAAAACAAATAAATACATCCACCAACACTAGGCCCTATACAACAAGACAAAACTGATCTGATCATGCACTAAAACTACAGTAGCACGGTTTCCACCGTATCTCTACAAGGCTCGTCTTCAATACAGTTGTCCGTCCCTCTGCGCTGTCCACAAATACTCTATACGTGAAGGTCAGGGAAAACTAACGACGTTTCCGTCGCCAGTGTAACCGTTGGTGGTACGGGTTCGGGTATAATCTGAGGGCAAAGCCCAATTTTCCACAATAAATGTAAAGGGTCACCAACCGAAATTAACAATTACCACATAGCAGTTATGTCAAAGATAACAAATACATTCATGGCATGTTCCAATGTTAAGACGACAGTAATAAATAAGTATGCTCACTTATTAAAATGTATAATGTCTACATCTTTGCAAAACAACCAATTTAACATATAAATCATGTTGCAAGTACAAATACAATTAACAATCACAACACTCATTTGGCACATAGAATTCATGAGATACTTGCACACATCAATTTCCACTCATCAGCTCATATCAAATCATGACTCACAGTTCAACTATCCCAATGCAATATGTATATGTCAATGTACTCAACTCTTGGAATTACCAAGGTGCAGTCTCTCACGGACCAGCACACGTGCAGTCTCTCACTGACCAGCACGATTTACAGATCGAATGGACCGTCTAATTCACGCGGAACCATTCCGTAGCCCGGATAGAATAAACCGTTCAATACACGTGGAACTACTCTGAAACCCAGATAGAATAGATCGTCTAATACACGCGGAACTACTCTATAACCCATCACGGTCACTACATTTACGTGTATTAGCCTCTCACAGGCCAAATACACAGAAGTTAAATCCTCACATGGATAAAATGGACCGTCTAATACATGCGGAACCACTCTGTAGCCCAGATAGAATAGACCGTCTAATACACGCAGAACTACTCTATAACCCATCATGGTTACTACTTAACTTCATGGCCCATCACGGTCACCACCTGACTATGCAATGCATGGACATTGTTGGAACCAAGTTGGTTCTATAATTAGTTTTGATGTTAACTAAAGTATTTTATGACTTAGAAGAACAAATCAGAAGCTGTGTAGAATCAGAGGCTGACACCACCAGAAGATACATCCAGAGGAAGCAACCAAAAGATAGAAATGTCACAAGAATGTTAGGCCAGATAATGCATCTAGAAGGTACCATAGGATGCATTCTAAAGGCACCAGAAGATACACCTCCAGAGGATATCAGAGGATTTCATCAAAGATAAAATAACATGATCCGAGGATATCTTTCTTGGCCCAGATTAGAAGGAAGCAGAGTCCAGAAAGAGACCTGGTCCAGACTAGAAGGAAGCTTGTTAGAGGGAGACTTGGTCCAGTCCAGAAGGAATTATAAGTCAGACTTGGTCTAGAATTAATCCTGACCAGAAGATAGCCTGGTCGTGAAATATCATAAGTCCAGACTTACTCCAGACTTGGTCCAGAGCAGAAAATAATTGGTCTAGAACAAGTGACTTGGTCTAGACATGGTCCAGACCAAAAGATGGCATGGTCCAGAGCATAGAACTCAGTTCAGATCAGAAGAAATGTTGTCCAGATTTAATCCAGATCAGAAAATAAAATGTCCAGATTAAAAGATCAATAGTCCAGATTTAATTCAGATTCAATCCAGACTCAGTCAGACTTGGTTCAGATTAGATGGAAAATGTTCAGATCAATGGTTTAGATTGAAGCATCATGGCCCATTGTTGGTCGAGATCAGAAGATCAGACCATATGGCCCAGTGTTGGTCGAGATCAGAAGATCAAACGGTCCATATTTTAATCATGATGAAAATCAGTGATGACTTGATTAAAATTCGAAGAAGACTTGATTAAATTTTGATAGAAATTTGATCAAAGTATTAAGGGGATTTGATTAAAAAATTACTGAAGACTTGGAGAAATTCGAATGCAATATGAAGCTTAAAAATATATGGTTTGAAATTAAAAGAAACAGGATTGGTCAAAGTTATTTTTGCAAGAGAATCTGGACAGATACAGCTCGAATTTGATCATGGAAGAAACCCTAATCTTCATCTATAAAAGGAGGCTCAAGACAAAAGACTTAGCATCTAGTAAAAGAGTCATAAACTTCCATAAGCAAACACTCGAGTTTTTAGTGAGGTTAATTGTGAGTATCAGCTTTCTAGTAGCAAGCACTCTTGTTTTCGTTCCCCTTGTGTTAAATCTATATTGTTGAAGTACAGTCTACAATCTGAAAAGTCAGAAGAAGTAGCAGGTGACTTAGCAATTAGATTCAAGGTGTTGTAATTCCTTCTACAATCTGGGGTTGTCAGATTGGTAGGAGAAGACTTGACTTGAGAAGTCAAGGTGCTGTGTTCCTCAAAAGTCTAGGATTGTTAGACTGTTTGGGAAGAGTGACTTGGAGGGTCAGTATTACTGTTGTAATTCAAAGGTTTTGAATTAGTGAAAAATCCTTCAAGATGAAGGGACTGGATGTAGCCTAGTTAATGGTGAACCAGGATAAATCCTTGTGTTGTTTATTTTACTTTATCCGGTGCTAACTCTACTTGATTATATTTCAGATTTCAAATAATCATCAAAAACAGAAAAAGAATTCAAGTAGTACAAACACAATTCAACCCCCCGTTCTCGTGTTTGGACCTTCAATTAGCATCAGAGCTCAGTCTCAAGGCTGAGCACTTAAAAATGTTTGAGGAAAGGTCCAAGGGGGTTCAACATGTCAGAATCCAAAGAAGAATTTGGAGGCAACATCAACAGGCCACCACTGTTTGATGGAGATCACTTTGAATACTGGAAGGACAGAATGAGAAGCTTCTTGATCTCCCAAGATCCTGATCTCTGGACCTTGGTATTCAAAGGCTATACTGCACGCACTACACCAGGAGATGAAACTGGTCAAGAACCGAATGTAAAAGAAATGAATCCCAACAAGAGGAAGTTATACAAGCTGCATCACAAGTCCAGAACCATCATGATCAATGCTATCACATTTAAAGAATTTGATAGATGCACTAACAAGGAAACAACAAAACAGTTTGGTTCTGACCTATGAAGGAAGTCAACAGGTTCAAGAGGCAAAGGCAAACATACTGGTCAAATAGTATGAGATGTTCAAGATGGAAGAAGATGAAGACATTAAAGCAATGTTCTGTAGATTCCAGACTCTGGTATTAGGTTTAAAAGTATTAAAGAAAAGCTACACCACTGCAGATCATGTAAAGAAGATCCTTAGAAGCTTACAAGCCAAATGGAGACCAAAGGTTACTGCACTACAGGAAGCCAAAGATCTGAATACCTTGAGGCTTGAAGATCTGATCAGCTCCCTCAAGTCTCATGAAATAGAGGTGAATGCAGATGAACCAAAGAAGAAGAAGACTTAAGCCCTTAAGTCAAAACAGAAGAAAGCTGCAAAGGTTGTATTAGAATCAGAGGATAGTGATGGTGAAGACGATGATCTTGCTTACATTACCAAGCAGATTGCAAAGAAGTGGCAGAACAGAAAGAAGAAAGCTCCTAGGAAAAATGGCAAATACTCCAACAGAGGAAAAGAAGAAGCTCACAAGAAAAGCATAATCTTCTATGGATGCAATGAACCTGGACATGTCAAGTCAGAATGTCCAAACATGGAGAAAGGAAAGCATCACAAGAAAGGTTCCAGATTCAAGAAGAAGGGTCTGATGGCATCATGGGATGCATCTGACTTAGAAGAGGAATCATCTGATGATGAAGAGGCGGAAACAGCTATGATGGCTCACATCAAGTTTGCCTCTAGTCTCCATAAAGGTACTAGCTCTGGAAGAAAAGCAGAAGGTAAGAAGAATGGACAAATCATTCATTCTGGCAAGCCTGGAAGCACATCAGAGGAAGCAGCATTGGCTCTGATGGCACATACCAAATCAAGTTCTGGATCCAGCACAGACTCTTAGAAGATGAAAACAAAGAGGTATTCTCTGATCTTACTAGATCTGAATTAATTACTGCTCTTAAAGACTTTCTAAATGCCAACAACAAGATGTCTTTAAAACTGAAAACTCTGAGGGAAGAAAATAAAATTCTAACCAAAGAAGTACAAATTTTAAAGAATTAGAATGCTGAGTTTGCAACTGAAAACACTAATTTTAAAACTGAAGTTGCCAGACTTAATTCTAAAAATCGAACTCTCAAAAGTAATATTTGCTCTACTTCCAATACTCTTTGTGAATCTGATATGCATGAACAAGCTTTTCAAAACTTTATTGCAAATGGTATGGAAAGAAGTAAGTATGCTTCCATGATTTATTGAATCAGTAACAATGGTAAGAGAGGAATAGGTTGTATTGAATCTGTTGCTGAAATTAAATCTGATCATTCTAATGCTTTGTGTATAATTTGCGCTAAAAAGGGTCATTCTAAATTGTCTTGCCCTATGATAAAATCTGGGAAAGACAAGAGACCTCTTAAGTCTAACAAACCTAGACCCAACCTGTTTTGGGTACCGAAGAACAAAATTATTTATGTTGTAGATATTCTGAGCAACCAGAAGGAAACACCAATCATGGTGCCTGGTCAATGGATGCTGGCAATGCACAAACAGAAAAAGGTGTATGTTCCAGTTTCCACCAGACACAAGCAAAATGAGTTTGATGAAAGAAGGTATGGTTAGTACAATTCACACCAAAATTAGAACCAGAACCAGAACCAGAACCAGAACCAATATCAGTATTAGAATCAGAGGTTCAGCCACAAAGAGCAGAATCACACACATCAGCTTCAGTATTACTAGAAGAAGCAGAATTACCAGAATCACCATATGTTCCAGAATCACCAGAGGAACATGGTGTATCAGCTGAAGCAGAATCAAGGGAACAGTTCAACCAGTCTGAACATGCCAGAAACAGAACTGGCTCTGATGGCTCGTACAGAATCTGATTACAGTACTGAGTCTGACTCTGACTCTAATGGTGAAGTATCAGAAGAAGAAAGGTCTTATCTGCAACACAAAGTATGGTATCTAGACAGTGGATGCTCTAGGCATATGACTGGAGACAGATCAATGTTCCAGAAGCTGACTTTGAAGAAAGGAGGCAAGGTTGCCTTTGGAGGAAACCAAAAAGGTCAGATCATTGGTACAGGCACAGTCGGTAACAGTTCTTCTTCCTTATCTATTGAAAATGTTTTATTAGTTAAAGGTCTGAATCACAATTTGTTAAGCATTAGTCAGCTAAGTGACTGCAAGTATGATGTTTTGTTTAATCAGAAAAACTATAAGGCTATAAGTCAAAAAGATGGATCTGTTTTAT
Organism: Cicer cuneatum; assembly: GCA_037974295.1. Lineage (NCBI taxonomy): Eukaryota > Viridiplantae > Streptophyta > Magnoliopsida > Fabales > Fabaceae > Cicer > Cicer cuneatum. Next base: position 47,885,970 of record JBBPBO010000001.1, read on the forward strand.
TCACTGGTGTTAGGTAGAATAATGTCTATAAGATAGATTTGTTTAGCCTAGTTAAGTAGAAAGTTAAGTGTCTTTTATCTATTAGGGAGGAAAATCTGATTTGGCACAAACGGTTAGGCCATACAAATCCTAGGTTGGTTTCTGAGTTAAGTAAACTTCAGCTAGTGAGAGGTCTTCCCAAACTAAGTACCAAATCTAAGATTCTGTGTGAAACATGTCAAAAAGGTAAACAAACCAAAAGCTCTTTTAAACCTAAAAACTGTATTTCTACTTCACAACCTCTTGAACTGATTCATTTAGATTTGTTTGGTCCTGTTCAAACTGCATCCCTTAGTGGTATGAAGTATGGGTTTATCATAGTTGATGATTACTCAAGGTGGACTTGGGTAAAGTTTCTGAGAAACAAAGATGAATCCCACAAGGTATTTATTTCCTTCTGCAAGCAAGTTATGAATGAAAAAGGTTTTAAAATCATAACTATTAGAAGTTATCATGGAGGTGAGTTTCAGAACAGGTGCTTTGAAGAATTTTGTGATGAGAATGGTATCTCTCATAACTTCTCATCCCCCAGAACACCTCAACAGAATGGAGTTGTTGAAAGGAAGAACAGGTCACTGGAGGAGATGGCCAGAACCATGCTGAATGACATGAATGTTGCTACCTACCTATGTTGACATGAATGTTGCTTCCAGAATAATGTTTACATCAGGTCTATTCTAAACAAAACTCCATTTAAATTGTGGAAAGGTAAGAAAGCTAAAATTTCCTATTTCAAATAGTTTGGTTGCATTTGTTATATGTTAAACACTAAGCATAATCTTGCAAAATTTGATTCCATATCTCAAAAGTGTACCTTCATTGGTTACTCTAAGAGATCAAAAGCTTATAGAGTGTTTAATAAAGAAACTAACACTGTGGAGGAATCCATACACATTAAGTTTGATGACAAACAGCTTGACTATGAAAAGTCAAAGCAAGATGAGGAAATTGTAGGTTTACCAAAAGCACGAGAAGCAAGAGCAGATCAAACAACAGAACCAGAGAAAGAAAAGGATGAATGCAAATCCGAAGATAATGCTAAACATGAAGACAAGTTAGAAGGAAAAAATGGGTGGAAATACAAGTTTTCACATCTAGAAACACTAATCATTGGAAGCGCAACTAAACCATTGAAAACCATATCATCATTTAAAGAAAGAAGTCTGTTTGGTTTACTTGCTACCATTGAACCAACTACTGTTGATGAAGCATTGGCAGAAGAAGGATGGATTCTTGCAATGCAAGAAGAGCTAAATGAATTTGAAAGGAATAATGTTTGGGATCTGGTATCCAGACCACACAAAAATATCATTGGAACCAAGTGGGTGTTCAGGAACAAACTCAATGAAAAGGGTGAAGTAGTCACGAAAATAGCTACGCTTGTGGCACAAGGATACAGTCAGCAAGAAGGCATTGACTACACTGTGACTTTTGCTCTAGTGGCCAGGTTAGAAACAATTCGTATCCTACTCTCTTTTGCTGCAAATCATGATAATACTTTGTATCAAATGGATGTCAAAAGTGCCTTCTTAAATGGTTATATAAGTGAGGAAGTCTATGTCAAACAACCCCTAGGTTTTGAAAATTCTGATTTTCCAAACCATGTTTTTAAACTTAAAAAATCTTTATATGATTGAAAACAAGCACCTAGGGCATGGTATGACAGACTTAGTGTAACACCCCGAGTTTTTAAACAGCGCGAATGTATTTTTTTTTAGTATTAAACCCCGACTTAGTGTAACACCCCCACTAAAGATGTTCAGAGTGCGGAAAAGACCAGTGGAAAAGTTATACATTAATTCCCAAAATAAATAATTACATCCACCGAACTCAAGACCCTATACAACAAGTCTAAACTGATCAATTCTGGATCAAGTCTGGGCTGTTTATTATTTCACTGCCAGGCCATCTTCTGGTCAGAATAACTTCTGGAATAAATCTGACATTTGACATCTTCTGGTCTGGAACAAATCTCCCTATGGCAGGCTTCATTCTGGTCTGGTCCAGGTTTCCTTCTGACTTTGCTTCCTTCTGATCTGGGCCAGCAAAGATATCCTCTGGTAGTGTTTTGACATCCTGGTGTATCCTCTGGTAATTCCAGGATGCATTCTGGATGCTTTTTCTGCCTTTGCAAACTTCATTTTCTGGTGGTATTTAATGTAATAATTCAAGGTACAAAATATGATTACATGGAGTACTTTTGTAAACATCAAAATCCTAAGTATTTAGAACCAACTTGGTTCCAACACCTTGTATTCGAATACCGAAGCTAAAACAGTGAAAAATCAGCATTCTGTATTCGAATACGAGGTTGTCGTAGCCGAATACAGATGCGAAGTCAGTGGCAAAAACAGCAAATCTGTATTCGAATACAACAGGGTCGTATTCAAATACAGATGCAAATATAATGGCAAAGATTGCATTCCTGTATTCGAATACGACAGGGTCGTATTCGAATACAAGTTCGAATACAGAGGCTCGTATTCGAATTCAAGTTCAAAAATTGAATAGAAAAAAGCTTTGCAGGCATTTATTCGAATACACCAATGCTGTATTGGAATACACCTTCGAATGCAGTGATATTTTCCAGAAACTTACCCTCAGAACCTTACCTTCAGTAAAAACCAGCACAATTTAACCTTCGAATGCAGTCACTCACAGACCAGCACAATTTAACGGCCCTCATGACTAGGGTGCAATCGCTCACAGATCAGCACCAGTGCAGTCGCTCACAGACCAGCACTCGTGCAGTCGCTCACAGACCAGCACGTTTGACATAAACCAAGGTACAATCGCTCACAGATCAGTACCTTCGCTCATAGACCAGCACTCGTGCAATCGCTCACAGATCAGCACGTGGTTGCGCATTTCAGGGTACAGAAGCTCACATTTCAGTAACAGTGTAGTCGCTCACAGATCAGCACTTATATACCAAGGTACAATCGCTCACAGATCAGTACCTAGTGCAGTCGCTCACAGACCAGCACTCGTGCAATCACTCACAGATCAGCACTCGTGCAATCGCTCACAGATCAGCACGTGGTTGCGCATTACTCCGTGGCCCATCGCGGGTACCACTCGTGCTCTTCATCATGTTTAAATATTTCAGCACAGTCATAAATAACAACATCACAATCATGATTAAACAGTCCATTAATCATTAACACTTTGAAAAGTTTTCCCAGATTCTTAGAATTCAATTATAGAGTTTAGAACTGAGGATTTCTAGAATTTTACGAATCTGTATTCGAATACAGCTCCTCTGTATTCGAATACAGAAGCCAAAAACAGTGCAGATTCACACCCTGTATTCGAATACAGCCCTCTGGTATTCGAATACAGGGGCAGTGTCAGTGCACAAAACAACATCTTTCAATACATCAGTAATGTTTCAAAAAACTTCATCGCCACAACTTCAAAATATCACCAAAAGTTCCATTTGAATTCCCCACAACAGTCCCAACATTCCCCAAACACTCAGGGTTTTACAAAACACTCCTAAAACTTGGAAATTCTAGAAACTCGAATCTGTATTCGAATACAGACCCCATGTATTCGAATACAGAAGCATGAACTGCAATTTTAACACTCTGTATTCGAATACAGTATGTCTTTAGTCGAATACAGTAGACCAAACCTTGAAAAATTTCAGTATTTCTCCCATCTTCTTAAAGGTTTTCAAAACATCATCCCTTCCCCTTTAAAACCATTTCACAGATTCCATTTTTAATCATTTAAACCTTCTTAGAGTTTTCTCGACATTTTAAAATCCACTTGACAGAGTTTAAAATTTGATTTTCTGGAAAACACGAATCTGTATTCGAATACAGCTTCCTTGTATTCGAATACAGAAGCTAAAAACAGTGCTTCTGGAAAAACACGAATTAGTATTCGAATACAGATTCCTTGTATTAGAATACAGAAACTGAAACCAGTGAAAAACAGCATTGTGTATTCGAATACAGCATGCCTGTAGTCGAATACAGATGCGAATACAGTGTTAAAATTTCACTTATGTATTTGAATACGACATGATCGTAGTCGAATACAGGTGCGAATACAGAAGCAAAAATCTTTCCTATGTATTCGAATAGAGGGGCTCGTATTCGAATACAGGTTTGAAACTTTAAATAAAACAGAACCCTGAAAGGTTGTATTCGAATACACACATGTTGTAGTCGAATACCCTTCGAAAACCAGTGAAAGTTCAACCCTTTTCAAACTGTTTTCTTTAAAAAAAAGACAACCAAATATCGAACAGATTCTGCACTTTTTCAAAAAAAAAACCCTTTTCTCATTTAAAATCCCTTTTTCCTTTAAAATCATCAACACCACCAGAATCACACAAAACAACCAGAATCAGATCATCAATATCACCAGAATCACACGAGACACAACAGAATCAGAATAATCCAGTTTTTCAAACCATCAGCACATCATGCAACATTTCAGATTTCTCACTCACCAGAACAAACATGCAAGTGCTCAGTTTTTCTCAAACATCTGAAACATGCAAATACTCAGTTTTCACAACACATCAGAATAACAAGCACGCATCACAGAGCAACAAAACACCAACATAATGCATTTTTGCATTTTAAGACAATTTCCAAAACAGTTTTATGACATGCATTTTAATCATAATTAAAATAACATGCAAACATTTTCAGCTTTCACACGTAAGCAAAACAACATGTTTTATTAGAAAAACAGCCAGCAACAACCATCAGAATAATCACATATCAACAGAATGCATTTTCTTTCAAAATGTCATTTTCGAAAAGCAATTTTTCTTTTAAACACAGAACTGAAATAACACACATTCGTAGTCCTAATGCAGCTAAAAGATGGAAGGTGCCCTTACCCTGGTAGCGTGTTCTGCTTCTGCTCTTGTTTCAGCCGTCATTCCCCTTTTTGCGTCCAAAAACAGGTGGAAGCTGCTGCCTGAGTGTGCTGCTACCAAACTGGGTTCTTTGGCTTCGTAATGAAGTGGGGATTAACTTTACTATTGTGGGTTTTCTTGTTTGAGGTTTGGATTTTCAGTTTTATGGTGTTTGGAGGAATTCCCTCTTTTGAATTTGATAACCGTGAAGCTGTTTTTCAGAAAACAGGGGCAGAAATGGGAGGAAAGTTACTGTTACATGCAATCACTCATTACATGCAAAATAGGGAGATGTGAGTTCTGGTCTTAGCTCAGTCCCCCTGCCGTGTACTTATAGAACTACTTGAGTGCATTCCTTCTTAAAAATACTAATAAAATAATGCTGTATCATTTCAGCACTTAATCATTTAATTAACCACTAATCTTTAATTAGTGGTCCAATTAATTTAATTACTCAAAATTAAATGAATTTAATTCTTCATCCAATAATTTTAATTCCTCTTCCAAAATAAATATTTATATATATATATATATATATATATTCACTTAAAACATACATATATTGAATATTTTACAAAAATTCCCAAAATACCCTTGACAAGAATTCCAAAATTAACATTACAAATTAAGGGTCTTACAACCTTCACCGCTGCTCGGCAGTTAATCATCTCGAGGATTTTCTCCATCTCTTGAATCCACTGGTCCGCTCTTTCTGGACCCTCATCACCCTTGAACTTGGGAGGATTATGACGACGAAAAGCCTCTAGTCCTCTAGATTCAGCCGCGCGAATCTCTCTTTCCCTCTTCTCCAGATCTCGTTGAGTCTTTGCAGCCGTCTGTGCAGCAACAGATGCAGCCATCTTGTTCATCGCTCCAGCCATCCTATCATCCCGACTGACGTTGGCTCTTGTAGTGTCGTCTCTTCTTTGGAGGCATTGTTCCTTACAAAACCATTATTACTTCAGTCACACCACAACTCACACAAGACTTGAAACTTTAACTACTTGCTTCTTATGCATGATCAGCTAATGACTCAAAATAACCACATTAATCAGAGCTTAAACCCAAAAGTTAACCAAATGCTTTGATACCACAATTGTAACACCCCGAGTTTAAAACACAGCGCGAGTGCATTTTTTTTTTAATAATTAAAATAATTGAGTAAAAGGATTTTTCCAAAATTAATATCAAGGGAATTAAAATAAAATTCTTTGTAAAATAGTACGTTATAGATTAATCAATGAACGTAAACCAAATACTTCATCACGATTATCACTAAGTACTTATCTTGGAAATTAGTTTTTAAACATTAATACATCCCAAAATATCATTGTCATAATACATCAACAGCAAATATCCGAGTACATGGTTCAGCGGAAAATAGCACAGTATTCCCAAATTAAGACAAATTACAATTTCAACCCACAACCTAATACATTAAGTCTAACTGATCATGCGCTAAAGCTGCAGTACCACGGATTCCCTCCGCATCCCACACAAGTCTCTTCTCACTCTACAGCTCGCCTCGACGTAACCTCCTCCTCCTCCTCCTCGTGTAGAGAGGGGTCGGTCTCCTCAGAAGTCAAGTCAATACACACTCGTGGCCGCTTTGGCGGTGCCGGAATCTTGTAGCAATCATCGGAGATCCTAGATGGACCCGGAATCTCAGTCGCTGCTGGTCTCAGCTCTTCATGCTTCTCTACCGCATCAGACTCATGTATCACTCTTCCAATCACAGGGTTGGGAGTCACCACCCCTACAGTGGCCTCCGTCTCAACCCTTTCTGCAGACTCCTCAGCGTCGTCGAAAATGCTGTGCGCCTCTAGCACCAGGCGGGAAGGCACAGGAAACTCTATGCTCGCATGAGTGCGCTCTACGAAGTCTTCCACGCCGTTAGTCCTACTTGTCCGCTCCAGCCACCCCGTATAAGTCGCTCTGCTTGAGAGGGGGTCAAATGCCCAAGCAGTGCGCGAGTAGCGATCAAGGAAATTCAACGACGTTTCCGTCGTTCGGGTACCCACGGGCGGCGTGGGTTTGGGAGGCATCTGAGGGCAAAGCCCAAAGTCCACAATATAATAGCAAGGGGTCACCAACCGAAAATAACAAATATTCACATAGCATATATTACACAGCAACGATTGTAATCATGGTATAACGTATGATGATGAGGAAAATAAAAATGCTCATTTGAATATTTATGACTTACATGCTTTTTCAAAACAGCAGTCAATGATTATGGAGTATGCGGTAAGTACAAACAACACGTCAACAAAACACAATCATTAATTCAGAATTTCAGATTCTGGACAGCACTCACACACATTAATTTCCAACATTCATCATATAAACAATCGTGACACACCGGTCAAGTCCTTCAATGTAATGCATATATGGTCATGCATAATTTTCTTGGAATCACCAAGGTGCAGTCACTCACAGACTAGCACAATTTAACGGCCCTCATGACCAGGGTGCAATCGCTCACAGATCAGCACCAGTGCAGTCGCTCACAGACCAGCACTCGTGCAGTCGCTCACAGACCAGCACGTTTGACATAAACCAAGGTACAATCACTCATAGATAAGTACCTAGTGCAGTCGCTCACAGACCAGCACTCGTGCAATCGCTCACAGATCAGCACGTGGTTGCGCATTTCAGGGTACAGAGTTCACAGTCCAGTACCAGTGCAGTCGCTCACAGACCAGCACTTATATACCAAGGTACAATCGCTCACAGATCAGTACCTAATGCAGTCACTCACAGACCAGCACTCGTGCAATCGTGCAGTCACTCACAGACCAGCACTCGTGCAATCGCTCACAGATCAGCACGTCGTTGCGCATTACTCTGGGGCCCATCGCGGGTACCACTTGACTATGCAATGCATGAATATGCAGTGTTTCACTTCTCTAGAAACAGAATGCAAATTCAGACAATTCATGCTCTTCATCATGTTTAACTATTTCAGCACACACACAAATAACAACATCACAATCATGATTAAACAGTCCATTAATCATTAACACTTTGAAATGTTTTCCCAGACTCTTAGAATTCAATCACAGAGTTTAAAACTGAGGATTTCTAGAATTTTACGAATCTGTATTCGAATACAGCTCCTCTGTAGTCGAATACAGAAGCCAAAAACAGTGCAGATTCACACTCTGTTTTCGAATACAGCCCTCTGGTATTCGAATACAGAGGAAGTCTCTGTGTGCAAAACCACATCTTTCACTATATCAGTAAAATCTAAAAACTCCATCACCACCACGAATCTGTATTCGAATACAGCTTCCTTGTATTCGAATATAGAAGCTAAAAACTGAGTTTCTGGAAAAACTCGAGTCTGTAGTCGAATACAGCATGCCTGTAGTCGACTACAGATGCGAATACAGTGTTAAAAATTTCACTTCTGTATTCGAATACGACATGGTCGTAGTCGAATACAGTTGCTTAGTCAGAAGCAAAATCCTACCTGTGTATTCGACTATAGGGGCTCGTAGTCGAATACAAGTTTGAGAACTTTAGTTAAAACAGAACTTGACAGGTTGTATTCGAATACACACTTGTTGTATTCGAATACACCTTCGAAAAACCAGTGAAATACTTCCTGAAACATCTACACTTTTCAAACTATTTCTTGAAAAACAACAACCAAATATCAACACAGATTCTGCATTTTCCAGAAAACACTTCCCTCATTTAAAATCCCTTTTTCCTTTTAAAACATGAACACCACCAGGATCACACCAAACGATCAGATTCAGAATCATCAACATCACCAGAACAACACAAAACAACCAGAATCAGAGTCATTTTCATCACCAGAATCCCACAACATAAAACATAATCAAAGTCATTAACACCAGTTTATCCAAAACAAAGACAAATCATCAATCATCAGAACATCATGCAACATTTCAGTGTTCTCACTCATCAGAACAAACATGCATGCATTCAGTTTTCCCAAAACACCTGAGCAAACATGCATGCATTCAGTTTTCTCAAAACACAACAGAATGACATGCAAACATCACAGAACAACTAAGCACCAACAGGATGCATTTTGCATTTTAATGCCATTTTCAAGACAGTTTTATAACATGCGTTTTTAATCATAACTAAAATGGCATGCAAACATTTTCCAGCCTTCACACAGAAGTAAAACAACATGTTTTACAAGTAAAACAATCAACAACAACTATCAGAATAATCACTTTATCAACAAAATGCATTGTCTTTCAAAATGTCATTTTCGAAAATAGCTTTTCTTTTAAAGACAACTGAAACAGCACAAATTTATGGCCCTAATGCAGCTAAAAGATGGAAGGTGCCCTTACTCTTGTAGCGTGCTCTGCTATTTCTCTTGTTCCTGCTGCGTTCCCTTTTCTGCGTCTAAAAACGGCGAAGCTGTTCCCTGAGTTTGCTGCTACAAAACTGGGTTCTTTATCTTCGTATTGAGATGGGGATTAACTTTACTACTGGGGGTTTTCAGGTTTGAGGCTTGGATTCTCAGTTACTGGAGTCTTGAGGAATTCCCTCTCTTCAATTTGAATTCGGGAAACTGGGCAGAATAGAGACAGAATAAGAGGGGAAATGGGGTTGGTACATGCAATATGGGCAGTGAGGAGGAAGGAATGGTGTTCTGACTTCACCATCCTTCTCACTCCTATTTATAGGCTCTCATGGTGCCACCTCACTTGCCACTTGTCTGATTTCCAGCTTTTAATTGTCTTGCAATTAGCCACTAATCCTTACTTAATGGTCTGATTAATTTAATTACTTGAAATTAAATTAATTTAATTCTACATCCAATGATTTTAATTCATACTTCAAAATAAATATTAGTGTATATATATATTTTCTCAAAACATACATATTTAAATATTTTACAAAAATTCCAAAAATGCCCTTGACATTAATTCCAAGATTAATATTTAAAATTAAGGGTCTTACACCTCTCAATTCCAATATTTCACAAACACCTACCTTCTCCACCCTGCATATGACCCTATCGCATCAAGACCTATGGATCCCCTTCACCAAGCAGCTGAGACAATAGTTCAAGTCATCATTAAATTAGTTTTTGATACATCTTTAGAACACTCATCTTCTCATCCCTTACCTCTTTTCACTTTGAACCTGTCAACGCCACTATCTTGCTATACCTTATTCCCTTCACATACTATATTCCCTCTGCCTTTTGAAACCTTGACTCACTCATTACTTATCTTATTTCAACAATAAATTCAACCCACAATAGGAATGCTCAAAATAGGATTCTAATGATGTTTCAACCTAGTTGAACAAGGTCCTCCCGTTTATCACAAACTGGATAAGGGACAACATGAATCATGGAATGTAGTTGGCCTCCCAGAACTTTTTTGCTTTTAAACAAATACTTGATATCCTATATATTTGGATCTTGCAGCTTTAGAAAGCCCAGAGCAATCATTCCAGAAAGCTCCTAACAGCCACATCAGAAGGCTCATCAAGGGACAACCTATCACCTTCTAGTGGTGTTCATCTGAAACTTCAAGTGGTTGCTCTATCAACACAATTATACTTCTATGTGCTCATTCCACATATTGAGATAACCTCATTGGATGATCTTACAACTGTTGCTCCAAGATCTACAAAATCTGCCTCCAAGAGTGTAACACCCCGATTTATAACGGCGCGAGTGTATTTTTTTAAAAAACTGAAAGAATTAAAATAAAACCACTCAATAAAGTAATATGTCGTAAAACAAAACTATAAAAGTAATGAAATAATTACATCATAAATATAACCAGTTAAAATAGTTTTGGAAATTAATATTCAAAATATACAAATAGAAAATACACTGGGGCTATGAGAACTAACAGACATCGCTCATACCCCTGGGGTATTCTCGGCAAACACCTGCACATAAGTGCTGCTCCAAGACTGCTATCTCCCCCCATGGTCACGTCAAAAAATGAATCATGGACCCACCAACAAAAGTCACTGTCAAGTACGTCATAGGTATAGTTCTCTCGAAACAAAATAAGTACAACCACCAAAAACACTAGGGCCCTATACAACAAAAACTATCTGATCATGCATTTGAAGGTGCTAATAGGAGAAGGGGGTTGAATTGTGTTTGACTAACTTTATTACTTTTTCTATTTTTGCAGTTTTATAACAAAACCTGATGTATGAATAAAACAGAGTTAGCAACGGATATAAAGTAAATATAAAACTCTGAATTTTATACTGGTTCACCGTTAACTAGGCTACGTCCAGTCCCTTCACTTTGAAGGATTTCACTAATTCAAAAACCTTGAATTACAACAATACCACTTACCCTCCAAGTCAGTCTTCTCAAACAGTCTAACAATCCTAGACTTTTGAGGAAAAGAACCTTGAATCTAATTGCTAAGTAATCTGCTACCCCTTCTAACTCCCTCAGATTGTAGTCTTTACTTTAACAACTTAGATCTAACACAAGGGAGAGAAAAACACGAGTGCTTGCTTCTGGAAAGCTTAAACTCACTATTAACCTCACTGAAAACTCGAGTGTTTGCTTCTGGAAGTGTATGACTCTTTTGTATTTTTGATGCTGAGTCTTCAGTCTTGAGCCTCCTTTTATAGATGTGAATTAGGGTCTCTTCCAAGCTTAAATTCGAGCTGTATCTTGCTGGATTCACTTGCAAAAATAACTTGGCCAATCGGGTTTCTCTTTAGCTCCAGATATGCATTCGAAAATAACTTTGGCCAATCCTGTTCTTAATTAATTCACGATCAAATCTTTCTTCCCGTCAATAGCTTCTGAATTCCACAAGACTTCAATTTATTTTTGTATCAAATCCTTTCAATACTTTGATCAAATTTAATCAAGTCTCCACTAATTATCATTATGATTAAATCTTGACCGTTTGATCTTCTGCTCTCGTCCACATCTGGACCATACAAACTGATCTGCTGCGATCCTCTGATTTCGGCCAATACTGGACCACACGTTCTGATCTTCTGATCTCGGCCAACACTGGGCCATATAATCTGATCTGTTGTGATCTTCTAATTTCAGCCAACACTGGACCACATGTTCTGATCTTCTGATCTCGGCCAACACTGGGCCATGATGCTTAAATCTGGACCATTGATCCTAATATCTTCCCTCTGATCTGGACTGGGTTTGGATTGAACTGAAATTAAATTAAATCTGGACTTATGATATTTTAGTCTAGATAATTACCTTCTGATCTGGATCAGGTCTTGGATTATATCTGGACATCATTTCTTCTGATCTGGACTGAGTTTCATACTCTGAACCATGCTATCTTCTGGTTTGGGCCAAATCTGGATTAAATCTCTTGTTCTAGACCAATTAATTTATGATCTGATTATGTCTGGATCAAGTCTGGACTGATTATCATTTCACGACCAGGCTATCTTCTGGTCAGAATTAATTATAGACCAAGTCTGACTTATGATACCTTCTGTTCTCGAACAAGTCTCCCTCTGGCAGGCTTCCTTCTGGTCTGGTCCAGGTCTCCTTCTGGACTCTGCTTCCTTCTGATCTGGGCCAGGAAAGATATCCTCTGATTGTGTTTTGACATCCTGGTGTATCCTCTGGTTCCTTCAGGATGCATCCTCTGGTACCTTCTAGTTGCATTATCTGGTATCTTCTAGAGGTGTATCCTATAGTATAATTTTATCCTCTGGTAATTCATCTTCTGCCTCTGGTGACTTCATCTTTTGCCTCTGGTGACTTCATCTTCTGCCTCTGGTAACTTCATCTTCTTGTGGCATTTAATATAATAATTCTAAGTACAAAATAAGATTATATGGAGTGCTTTTGTAAACATCAAAATCCTAAGTACTTAGAACCAACTTGGTTCCAACAATCTCCCCCTTTTTGATGATGACAAAACCTTAACTTATTTTGCTAGCTTATAGCTCGAAGTTCTTGAAATACTCCCCTTAGACCAATCTCTCCACCTAAGTCTAATAATGACTTTTTCTTCTCCTTTTCAACTCTTTCTTTTCTTCTCTTCTCCTCTCCTTTTCAAATCCTTCTCTTTTCATCTCTTTCTGATTTATTTTTCTCTCTCCCTGTTTCTTCTCCTTTTCAACTCCTTCTCTTTTAATCTCTTTCTTTTTCGCTCCTCCTTTCTTTTTATCTCTCCTTTTCTACTTATTTCTCCTTTTTCTTTATCTCCCCCTTTTTCTCTTTACAAAGTACAGAAAGTAAAAGCAAACAAGTAAAAGACATAAATTAAAATTACAAGAAAATTGAAAACTCCTAAGAAGACTACTTGAGCTAGTCAGATATGGAGATAATGTTGAGATGCTTCTTGATGAACTCGAACCTATCTTCAGGTAGTGCTTTGGTGAAGATGTCAGCCCATTGATGATCAGAGTCCACAAACTGGATGCATAAAGTCCCTTTTTGAACATGGTCCCTAATGAAATGGTGTTTTATTTCAATGTGTTTGGCTCTAGAGTGTAAGATAGGGTTCTTGGTTAGGTTTATGGCTGAAGTGTTATCACAACACAAAGAGATATTGGTTTCAAAGATGTTGTAATCTTCAAGTTGATGTTTCATCCAGATTAACTGTGAGTTGCATCCTACTGCTGATATATACTCAGCTTCAGCTGTTGACATGGCAATTGTGTTTTGTCTTTTGCTTGACCAAGAGATCAAATTATCACCTAAGAATGTGCAACTACCACTTGTACTTTTCCTTTACAACTTGTCTCCAGCATAGTCAAAATCACAAAAACCTCTTAGTTTGTAGGTGGGGGTTTTCTTGTATAACAAGGTAAGGTTGGTGGTTCCTTTAAGGTATCTCAAGATTCGTTTGATAGTAGTTAAATACGATTCCCTAGGGTCAGGTCTGTATGTTTTCTGGTCTACCTTTTGGCTGGTTTAATCTTTCTCAAGTGAGCAGGTTGGTTGCATGGGGGTGGCCATAGGCTTACAGTCACTCATCTTGAACTTTTTAAGAAGTTCATTAGTGTATTTAGATTGGTGAATGAGTATACCTGATTTACCTTTGTGAATTTGAATTCCCAGGAAGAACTTAAGTTCTCCCATCATGCTCATTTGGAACTCTTTCTGCATTAGGTCAGAAAACTCCTTGCACAAAGTGCCATTAGTAGATCCAAAGATGATATCATCAACATAAACTTGAATAATCAAAATATCATTTTTAATGGATTTCCTAAATAGAGTATTATCAATCTGACCTCTATCAAATTCATTCTTAAGCATAAAGTTACTAAGTCTATCATACCATGCCCTTGGTGCTTGTTTTAAACCATATAAGGATTTTTTAAGTTTAAAAACATGGTTTGGAAAATCAGAATTTTCAAATCCAGGGGGCTGTTTGACATAGACTTCCTCACTTATATAGCCATTTAAGAATGTACTTTTAACATCCATTTGATACAGAATTATATCATTATTAGCAGCAAATGATAAAAGAATTCTAATTGCTTCTTACCTGGCCACTGGAGGAAAAGTCTTAGTGTAATCAATACCTTCCTGTTGACTGTATCCTTGAGCTACAAGTCTGGCTTTGTTCCTTACCACTTCACCTTTTTTGTTGAGTTTATTCCTGAATACCCACTTGGTTCCAATAATGTTTTTGTTTGGTCTGGATACGAGATCCCAAACATCATTTCTTTGAAATTCATTCAGCTCTTCTTGCATTGCAAGTATCCAACCTTCCTCTACAAAAGCTTCATCAACATTGCTTGATTCAATTGTTGAGAGTAAACCAAAAAGACTGGTTTCTCTACTTGATGATTTGGTCTTCAATGGTTCTGCTGCACTGCCAATAATGAGAGTTTCTGGATGTGAAGACTTGTACTTCCATCCGTTCTTTCCCTCTGACTTGTCTTCAGAGTCAACATGTTCTTCTTCCTTACTTTCATCTTTATCTTTCTAAAGTTCTGCCGCTATTCCAGCTTCTGGTTCCTGTGCCTCTGGTTCACCTAGATATCGTGCAAATACAAATACAAACTATACCATATTAATTTCACACTTTAACTCTTTGCTCAAACTCTTTAACTTGGTTAAAATTTAAACTTTTTCACAACTTTAAGAACTCTAATTTTTCTTGTAAAATTTGAACTTCAGCTCAAACTCATTTACTTGGGAATAACTCATTACATAACTCCAAACACAACAACAATCAATCTCTTAAATCCAACCATTACAGTCTGGCTTCCTTCATAGGTCAGAACCAGACTGTCGAATATGCTCTTTGCTGTTTCTTTATCTGTGCATCTGTCAAATTCTTTGAATGTGATAGCATTGATCATGATGTTTCTGGACTTGTGATGCAATTTGAATAATTTTCTGTAGTCTGGTTTCATATCTTCCATGTCCAGTTCTTTAGTTGGATCTCCTGGAAAAGTAGGTGCAGTGTATCCTTTGACTACCAGCTTCCATAATTCAGGATCTTGAGATATGAAGAAACTTCTCATTCTGTCCTTCCAATACTCAAACTTGTCTCCATCAAACAGTGGTGGTCTGTTGATGTTGCCTTCCAATTCTTAAGACATGTTGTTGACCCCTTCGACCTTTCCTCAAACATTGTTAAGTGCTCAATGTTGAGACCGAGCTCTAATGCCAATTGAAGTTGAAAACACGAGAAGGGGGGTTAGTTAGCAAAGTATATAAAGTAAAAATAGCGTTAGCAGCGGATATAAAGTAAAAATAAAAATACTGAATTTTATACTGGTTCACCGTTAACGAGGCTACGTCGAGTCCCTTCACCTTGAAGGATTTCACTAATTCAAAACTTGAATTACAATGACACCCCTGACCCTCCAAGTCAGTCTTCTCAAACATTCTAAAAATCCTAGACTTTTGAGGAATACAGCACCTTGACTTCTCAAGTCAAGTCTTCTCCTACAAATCTGACAACCTCTGATTGTAGAAGGAATTACAACGCCTTGAATCTAATTGCTAAGTAATCTGCTACCCCTTCTGACTCCCTCAGATTGTAGACTCTACTTCAACAACTTAGATCTAAGACAAGGGAAAGAAAATAACACGAGTGCTTGCTTCTGGTAAGCTGGAACTCACAATTAACCTCACTGAAAACTTGAGTGTTTGCTTTTGGAAGTGTATGACTCTTTTGTGATTTTCGATGCTAAGTATTCTTCCTTGAGTCTCCTTTTATAGATGCAGATAAGGGTCTCTTTCAAGCTTAATTTCGAGCTGTATCTTGATGGATTCTCTTGCAAAAATATCTTGTCCAATCGGGTTTCACTTTAAATAAAAAAAATATATTTTTCTACTCCAGATTGCCTTTCAAAAATAGCTTTGACCAATTCTGACTTTAATTAATTATGGAACAAATCTTTCTTCCCGCCAATAGCTTCTGAATTCCACAAGACTTCAATTTATTTTTGTATCAAATCCTTTTTAATAATTTGATCAAATTTAATCAAATCTTCACCGATTATCATCATGATTAAATCTGAACCCTTTGATCTTCTGTTCTCGTCCACATCTAGACCATACTAAGTGAGCTGTGATCCTTTGATTTCGGCCAATTCTAGACCACACTTTCTGATCTTATAATCTCGGCCAACCTGGACTTGCAAACTGATCTACTGTGATCCTCTGATCTCGACCAATGTTGGACCACACATTCTGACCTTCTGATTTCGGCCAACACTGGACCATGGTCTGATCTTCTGATCTCGGCCAACACTGGGCCATATACTTAAATCTGAACCATTGATCTGAACCTTTTCCCTCTGATCTGGACCAATTCTGAACTGGGTCTAGATTGAACTGAAATTAAATCTGGACAAATAATATTTCAGTCTGGACATTTTACCTTCTGATTTGGATCAGGTCTTGATCAAATCTGGACATCATTTCTTCTGGTCTGGACTTAGTTTCATAACCTGAACCATGCTATCTTCTGGTCTGGGTCAAATCTAGATTGATTCTCTTGTTCTGGACCCATTAACTTATCCTCTGATCATTTGTTCTGGTCTGAGCTGTTTATCATTTCACTGCCAGGCCATCTTCATGTCAGAATAACTTCTGGACTAAGTCTGACTAATGATTCCTTCTAGTCTGGATCAAGTCTCCCTCTAGCAGGCTTCCTTCTGGTCTGGTCCAGGTCTCCTTCTAACTTTGCTTCTTTCTGATCTGGGCCAACAATGATAACCTCTGGTAATTTCAGGATGCATCCTCTGGTACCTTCTGGATGCATTATCTGGTGTCTTCATCTTCTACCTCTAAAACCTTTTATCTTCTGGTTGCATTTAATGTAATCTTTCTAAGTACAAAATAAGGTTACATGGAGTGCTTTTGTAAACATCAAAATCCTAAGTACTTAGAACCAACATGGTTCCAACAATGACGTCACCAATGGAAATCATCAGAGGACGACGTCAGTAGAAGATACCTCCAGAAGATTCAACCAAAAGATACCTCCAAAAGATACAATCAGAAGCAGAAGATGTCATCAGATGATGACGTCACCAGAAGATACGGCTAGAAGTTATCTCCAGAGGATACATCTAGAGGATACCAGATGATGTATCCAAAGCATACCTCCAGAGGATACAACCAAAAGATACCTCCAGAGGATACTAGAGGATACCTGAAGATACCTCCAGAGGATCCCATCATAAGTAAGAATCAGATGATGTCATCAAAGGCAAACATCAGAGGATATCATCAGAGGGAAGAAACAATGACACTAGTAGAGGATATTTTTCATGGCCCAAATCAGAAGGAAGCATAGTCCAAAAGGAAACTTGGTTCAAACTAGAAGGAAACATGGTCCAAAAGAAGACTTGGTCTAGACCAGAAGGAAGCATGTCGAGAAGGAGACTTGGTCTAGACCAGAAGGAAATATTGTCCAAAAGGAAACTTGGTCCATACTAGAAGGAAACATAAGTCAGACTTGGTCCAGACCAGAAGATAGCATGGTCCAGAAAAGATGACTTGGCCCAGACTTGGTTCAGATCATAAGATCAATGGTCCAGATCAGAAGATCACAGAATCTAGATCATGCGACATAATGGTACATATCAGATCACATGGTCTATACATGGTCCAGATCAGCAAATCATTATGGGTGAAAACACGAGAAGGGGGGGTTGAATTGTGTTTTTCAAACTTAATTACTTTTGCTGTTTTGTTAAATGTTGATTTGAATTATTCGATAAATAACTAATCAGATTCAGTAGCGGATAATAATAACATAATAACACATCAATTTATACTGGTTCACCGTTAACTAGGCTACGTCCAGTCCCTTCCTCTAGATGGCCTTTTCACTAATTCAAACTCCTTTGAATTACAACACCACTGACCCTTCAAGTCAGTCTTCGCAAATAGCCTGAAAACCCTAGACTTTTGACGAACAACAACACCTTAACTAAACCAACTAAGTCTTCTCAAACAGCCTGACAACCCCAGACTTTTGAGGAATAACAACACCTTGACTAAACCAGCCAAGTCTTTTCCTACCAATCTGACAACCCCAGATTGAAGAAGGAATCTACACCACTATAATAAAGGTTTGGAACTTTGCAACGTTGCTTCTGGAAAGCTGTTTGCTGCACTTATTTTTGCACTCTTTTATTGCTTCTGGAAAGCTGATTGTTGCACTGTATTTCTCTCTCGAAAACACTTAGAAAATATTGCTCTTGCTCATTTGTTTTACTCTCTTTTGAACTCTCAGATAACTTTGAATTGAAGCTTGAGTTCTTGTGTTTTTTGATACTTTATTCTTCAGCATTAAGCCTCTATTTATAGTTGAACTCTAGGGCTTCACTGATGATTCACTTCAGCAGTGTATTTTGATTAATCTGTTTTGAAAATATTCTGGAGTAGTTTCCTTAGATTCTGTTTTGAGCCTTTTGCTCACTGATCTGTTTTGAACATTTTGCTCCGCTTCTGTTTTGAGCATTTTTCTCAGATTCTGTTTTGAGCCTTTTTCTCCAATTCTGTTTTGAGCATTTTTCTAACATTCTGTTTTGAGCATTTTTCTCATATTCTGTTTTGAACATTTTTCTCTGACAGATTCATCTGACGATATCCTCTGGTGACGTCATCCTTTGATTTCTGCTTCTGGTGACGTCATCTTCTGGTGACATCATCTGGTGACGTCATCCTCTGATTTCTGCTTCTGGTGACGTCATCTTCTGATCTATTCTTCTGATGACATTTTTCATTCTTCTTCTAAGTCAAATATGTTATTTTCATAAAATACATTTGTTAACATCAAAACTTTAATTGCAAGAACCAACTTGGTTCCAACAATCTCCCCCTTTTTGATGATGACAAACAATGTATTTTTGATAATACTTTTTCTTTCTTTTGACTTTGACTCCCCCTAAGACTAAGCTTCATTTTATATTTTCTCCCCCTAAGTCTAATGCCCAGATATCAAATACATCATCCATCATCTTCTCCTCCTTTCAAATACATCATCTTCTCCCTCATTCCTCTGTAGATTTTCTGGTCAACTTTTGTTCCTGATTCATCTTTATCAAGTGAACAAATAGGATGCATTGGTGTAGCCATAGGTTTGCAATCACTCATCTTAAACTTCTTGAGAAGTTCCTTTGTATATTTAGTTTGGTGAATGTAAATACCTTCTGAACTTTGTTGAATTTGTATTCCTAGAAAGAACTTAAGTTCTCCCATCCTACTCATTTGAAATTGATGCTGCATTAATTCAGAAAATTCTTGACAAAGAATGCCATTAGTTGATCCAAAAATAATATCATCAACATAAATTTGAATGATCAAAATATCATTTTCTATTGATCTGCTAAACAAAGTATTGTCTATTTGTCCTCTTTCAAAGTTATTTTTAAGTAAGAAATTACTGAGTCTATCATACCATGCTCTAGGTGCTTGTTTTAACCCATACAAGGATTTTTTAAGTTTAAAGACATGGTTTGGAAATTCAGAATTTTCAAAACCTGGAGGTTGTTTAACATATACCTCTTCACTCAAATAACCATTGAGAAAAGCACTTTTAACATCCATTTGAAATAATTTGATATTATTATTGGCAGCAAAGGACAATAAGATACGAATAGCTTCTAACCTGGCCACTGGAGCAAATGTCTCAGTGTAATCAATACCCTCTTATTGACTGTAACCTAATAAGATCAAGCTATTTGTCATATAACATAATACAAATCAAATAATTTAAAAATGAACTCAATACAGCCAAACCATTAATTCTGCTTCTGGTGGTTTCTTCTTGTTTTTGAAACCACTGAAATACTGTTTCTGTTGAAGTGTTCACATCACGTGAATCACTTGGTTCCTCTGACAGTTTGACAACATGCAGAATACTTATCTAGCTTTGATTTTTAAGATCAAGCTTCTTGTTATCATATTAAACATAAATATCAAGCAATAATAGTATTTACAGCAAAATGTAACCTCTATGTCAACAGTTTCAATTTTACTCTGAAAATCCTCTTGTTTCTGATTTTCAGATTCTGAATCTGTATGTTCTGTGATTAGATGGTTTGCATGAAGGAATTTGAATTCCCTTCCTGGTTTGTAGTCTTGATGAATTTTACTGGAGTGTTTGAAGAACTCTGCAGATATTGACACTTCTCTTTCTACTAATATATCAGGTTCCTCTGATAGTTCTGGAACTAATGATAAT
Organism: Cicer cuneatum; assembly: GCA_037974295.1. NCBI lineage: Eukaryota > Viridiplantae > Streptophyta > Magnoliopsida > Fabales > Fabaceae > Cicer > Cicer cuneatum. The sequence continues at coordinate 47,906,538 of JBBPBO010000001.1, forward strand.
TCTGATTCCTCTGGTAGTTCCAATTTTGTTGATATGTGTGATTTCTCTGTCTGTTTTGGTATTTCCTGTTCCTCTTATGGTTTTGGTTCTGATAGGCATTGTATTTACCAGTTCTTCTTCCACCAGAGTTACTTTGCTTCTGCTTGGTATATGTTGGAACATAAACCTTTTTCCCTTCATATATTGCAAGCATCCATTGACCAGGCACCATGACTGGTGTTTCAATTTGGTTGCTTAGAACATCTGCAACATAGACAATTTTATCTTTTGGTACCCAAATCTGGTTGGGTCCAGGTTTGTTAGTCTTGAAAAGTTTCTTGTTTTCCCTTGTATTTCACATACGACAAGACACTTTGGAATGACCTTTCTTGTAACAAACAGTACACACTATATCAGAGGGAACAGGTTTAAACATAGGTTTAGGTTTAATAATTGTTTCTTCAAATCCTATACCTCTATTTCCGTTCCTACTGACTCCATAAATCATAGAAGCATAGTTGCTTCTTTCCATACCACTATCAAGAAATTCTTGAAGAACTTGTTCATGCATATCAGATGCACTTATGATTATTTTTCAGATTTAAACTTTCATCTTTAAGTTCAGCAAAACTGTTTTTCAAGCATACATTCTCTGTTTTCAATTCTGCAATATCAGTTTCAAGAATGACACTTTCTGTTTTAAATTCTGCAATCTGATTTTTTAAAACATTAACTTCTTTTGTTAGATTTGTATTTTCTTTCTTAAGAGTTTTCAGTTTTAAAGATAATTTGTAATTATAGTTCAAAAAATCATTCAGAACAGTAATCAAATCAGATCGAGTGAATTCAGAATATACCTCAGTTTCATCATCTTCTGATTCTCTTCCAGAATTAGATTCTGTGTTGGATCCAGAGTTGGTGTGAGCCATCATAGCCAAATCTACTTGTTCATCTTCAGAAGATTCATCAGAATCATCCGAAGTAGCCATCATGCTTTTCTTCTTAGTTCTGAAATCTTTCTTCTGGTACTTCCCTTTCTCCATATTTGGACATTCTGACTTGATATGTCCAGATTCATTGCATCCGTAGCAGATGATACCTTTCTTGTCATGTGTATCATCACTTCCTTTGTTGAACAAATTGGAATATCTCTGGGGAAATTTATTCCTTCTGTTATGCCACATCTTTCTGAAATTTCTGGATAAGAAAGCAATCTCTTCTTCCTCTGAATTTAGACTTTGATCGTCTGAATCACTATCTTCTGATGTTGCTTTCAGAGCCTTCTTCTACTTGGATTTCAGTGCTAGAGTTTTGTTCTTCTTCTTGGGTTCATCTTCTTCCAACTCAATTTCATGTGATCTGAGAGAGCTGATTAATTCTTCCAGCTTTAGAGTATTCAGATCTTTAGCTTCCTGAATAGCAGTAATCTTTGGTCTCCACTTGATTGTCAGACTTCTAAGTATTTTCTTTACATGATCAGCAATAGTGTAGCTCTTTTCTAGTACCCTTAATCCTGATACTAGAGTTTGGAATCTGGAAAACATAGTTTCAATGTCTTCATCTTCTTCCATCTTGAATAACTCGTACTTCTTGACTAGAATGTTACCCTTTGCTTCCTCGACTTGCTTACTGCCTTCGTAAGTCAGAATCAGACTATCATAGATGCTCTTTGCTGTTTCTCTGTTAGTGCATTTGTCGAACTCTTTGAACGTGATTGCATTGATCATGAACGTTCTGGATTTGTGATGCAACTTGAACATCTTCTTATGATCAGCATCCATATCTCTTCTGGAAATTTTAATACCATCAGCATCTTCTGGAGCAATATAACCATCTTCCACCAAGTCCCAAAGTTCAGGATCTTGTGAAATAAAAAAACTTCTCAGCCTGTCCTTCCAGTATTCAAATCGTTCTACATCAAATAGAGGTGGTCTATTGATGTTTCCTCCAGTACCTTCTTCATTGAATCCGGATATGTTGATCCCTTGGATCTTTCCTTAAACACTGTAAAGTGCTCAGCCTTGAGATCGAGCTCTGATACCAATTGAAGGTGAAAACACGAGAAGGGGGGGTTGAATTGTGTTTTTCAAACTTAATTACTTTTGCTGTTTTGTTAAATGTTGATTTGAATGATTCGATATATAACTAATCAGATTCAGCAGCGGATAATAATAACATAATAACACATCAATTTATACTGGTTCACCGTTAACTAGGCTACGTCCAGTCCCTTCCTCCAGAAGGCCTTTTCACTAATTCAAACTCCTTTGAATTACAATACCACTGACCATTCACGTCAGTCTTCCCAAATAGCCTGACAACCCCAGACTTTTGAGGAACAACAACACCTTAACTAAACCAGCTAAGTCTTCTCAAACAACCTGACAACCCCAGACTTTTGAGGAATAACAACACCTTGACTAAACCAGCCAAGTCTTTTCCTACCAATCAAGAAGGCCTTTTCACTAATTCAAACTCCTTTGCAACGTTGCTTCTGGAAAGCAGTTTGCTACACTTATTTTTGCACTCTTTTATTGGTTCTGGAAAGCTGATTGTTGCACTGTATTTCTCTCTCAAAAACACTTAGAAAATATTGCTCTTGCTCATTTGTTTTTCTCTCTTTTGAACTCTTAGATAACTTTGAATTGAAGCTTGAGTTCTTGTGTTTTTCGATACTTTATTCTTCAGCATTAAGCCTCTATTTATAGTTGAACTCTAGGGCTTCACTGATGTTTCACTTCAGGAGTGTATTTCGATTAATCTGTTTTGAAAATATTCTGGAGTAGTTTGCTCAGATTCTGTTTTGAGACTTTTGCTCACTGATCTGTTTTGAACATTTTGCTCCGCTTCTATTTGGAGCATTTTTCTCAGATTCTGTTTTGAGCCTTTTTCTCCAATTCTGTTTTGAGCATTTTTCTCAAATTCTGTTTTGAGCATTTTTCTCAAATTCTGTTTTGAACATTTTTCTCTGACAGATTCATCTGACGATATCCTCTGGTGACGTCATCCTTTGATTTCTGCTTCTGGTGATGTTATCTTCTGATGACATTGTAACACCCCAAGTTTAAAACACAGCGCGGGTGCATTTTTTTTTTGAAATTAATAATGAAAATGAGTTTTCCCAAAATTATTTCAAAAGAATTTAAAATAAAGTTCTTCATAAAATAGTACGTTATAGATTAATCGATGAACCTAAACCAAATACTTCATCAGGATTATCACTAAGTACTTATCTTGGAAATTAGTTTTTAAACATTAATAAATCCCCAAAATATCATTGTCATAATACATCAACAGCAAATATTAGAGTACATAGTTCAGCGGAAATTAGTATAGTATTTTCAAAATAAGACAAATTACAATTTCAACCCAAAACCTAATACATTAAGTCTAACTGATCATGCACTGAAGCTGCAGTAGCACGGATTCCCTCCGCATCCCACGCAAGTCTCCTCTGACTCTGCAGCTCGCTTCGACGTAACCTCCGCCTCCTCCTCGTACAGAGAAGGGTCGGTCTCCTCAGAAGTCAAGTCAATACACACTCGTGGCCACTTCGGCGGTGCCGGAATCTCGTAGCAATCATCGAAGATCCTAGGTTGACCCAGAATCTCAGTCGTTACTGGTCTCAGCTCTTCACGCTCCTCTACCGCTTCAGACTCATGTATATCTCCTCCAATCACGGGGTTGGGAGTCACCACTCCTACAGTGGCCTCCGTCTCAACCCCTTCAGTAGGCTCCTCAGCATCATCGAAAACTCCGTGCGCCTCTAACACCAGGCGGGAAGGCATGGGAAAATCTATACTCGCATGAGTGCACTCTACGAAATCCTCCACGCCGTCAGTCCTACTTGTCCGCTCCAGCCACCCCGTGTAAGTCGCTCTGCTTGAGATGGGGTCAAATACCCAAGCAGTGCGCGAGTAGCGGTCAAGGAAGTTCAACGACGTTTCCGTCGTTCGGGTACCCACAGGTGGCATGGGTTTGGGTAACATCTGAGGGCAAAGACCAAAGTCTACAATATAATAGCAAGGGTCATCACCGAAATTAACAATTAAGCACATAGCATATATTTCACAACAACACATGTATTCATGGCATATATATCTTTTCAAAAACAGAAGCCAATTATTATGATATATGTGGTAAGTACCAGCAACACCTCAGCAAATCACAGTCATTAAAAATCGAAATTTCAAATTCTGGACAGCACTCACACACATCAATTTCCAACCATTCATCATATAATCAATTGTGACCCACCGGTCAATCTCTCAATGCAATATGTATATGCTCATGTATACAATTTTTCTTGGAGTCACCAAGGTGCAGTCGCTCACAGACCAGCACAATTTAACGGCCCTCATGACCAGGTTGCAATCGCTCAACAGATCAGCACCCAGTGCAGACGCTCAACAGTCCAGCACTCGTGCAGTCGCTCAACAAACCAACACGTTTGACATATACCAAGGTACAATGGCTCAACAGATCAGTACCTAGTGCAGACGCTCAACAGTCCAGCACTCGTGCAATCACTCAACAGATCAGCACGTGGCTGCGCATTTCAGGGTACAGACGCTCAACAGTCCAGTACTAGTGCAGATGCTCAACAGTCCAGCACTTATATACCAAAGTACAATCGCTCAACAGATCAGTACCTAGTGCAGACGCTCAACAGTCCAGCACTCGTGCAATAGCTCAACAGATCAGCACGTGGTTGCGCATTACTCTGTGGCCCATCGCAGGTACCACTTGACTATGCAATGCATGAATATGTAGTGTTTCACTTCTCTAGAAACAAAATGCAAATTCATGCTTTTCATCATGTTTTAAATATCTCAGCACAGTTAGAATTAATATCATCACAATCATGATTAAACAGTCAACGAATCATTAATACTTTGCAATGTTTTCCCAAACTCTTAAAATTCAATTACAGAGTTTAAAATTGAGGATTTCTAGAATTTTACGAATCGGTATTCGAATACAGCTTCTCTATATTCGAATACAGAAGCCAAAAACAGTGCAGAATGACACTCTGTATTGGAATACAGCCCTCTGGTATTCGAATACAGAGGCTATCTTAGTGCACAAAACACCTCTTTCATTTCATCAGTAAAGTCTTTAAAAACTTTATCACCACCACTTCAAAATATCACCAAAAGTTCCATTTTAATTCCCCACAACAATCCCAACATTCCCCAAACACTCAGGGTTTACAAAACACTCTTAAAAACTTCGAAATTCTGGAAACTCGAATCTGTATTCGAATACAGACTCCTTGTATTCGAATACAGAAGCATGGAACTGCAATTTTAACATTTTGTATTCGAATACAGCATGCCTGTAGTCGAATACAGAGGACAAAACCTTGAAAAATTCAATCTTTTCTTCCAGACCCTTAAAGGTTTTCAATACTTCATTCTTCAAAATATTTTCAAGAACTTCGTCTAAAATCACTTTAACCCTTCTCAGGGTTTGTCAACACTTTAAAATGCATATCACAGTGTTTAAAACTTGATTTTCTGGAAAACACAAATCTGTATTCGAATACAGCTTCCTTGTATTCGAATACAGAAGCTAAAAAAACAATGCTTCTGGAAAAACACGAATATGTATTCGAATACAGATTCCTTGTATTCGAATACAGAAGCTGAAACCAGTGAAAAACAGCATTTTGTATTCGAATATAGCATGCCTGTAGTCGAATACAGATGCGAATACAGTGTTAAAATTTCACTTCTGTATTCGAATACGACATGATCGTAGTCGAATACAGATGCAAATACAGAAGCAAAAATCCTTCCTCTATATTCGAATACAAGGGCTCGTATTCGAATACAAGTTTGAAAACTTTAAGTAAAACAGAAACCTGGAAGGTTGTAGTCGAATGCACACATGTTGTATTCGAATACACCTTCGAAAACCAGTGAAATTTTCCTGAGATTTCAACTCTTTTCAAAACTATTGTCTTTTAAAAGCAAACAACCAACATTAAAACAGATTCAGCACTTTTCCATACAATACTTTCCTCATTAAAAATCCCTTTTCTCTTAAAACATCAACATCACCAGAATCATTCACAACAGAAGCAGAATCAAAATCATTAATCACCAAATCATCCAGAACAAAAACAGAATGATCACACAAAAATCAGAACATGCATCTCCCAACTACATGCAAGGCATTTTCAGCATTCTTACACAAACAACACAACATGCAAGCATATTCTAGTCTTTCTCAAACATCAGAATCACATGCAGCATCACAGAGCAGCAAAACAGAATGCATTTTTATACTTTAAAACCATTTTTCCAAAACAGTTTTATGCCATGCAGTTTAATCATATTGAAAATAGCATGCCAAAATGTTTTTCAACTTTCCCACACAAATAAAACAGCTTTGCAGTAACAACAAGAACAACAACATTACAGATTCCTCATACATCACAAAAATGCATTATCTTCATTTTTCAAACATGTGATTGTAAAATAGTTTTTCTTCAAAAACAGAATGAAACAACAAGCATTTTACAGCCCTAATGCAACTAGAAAGTTGGAAGGTGCCCTTACCCTTGTAGCGTGTTCTGCTTCTGCTCTTGTTTCAGCCGTCGTTCCCCTTTTTGCGTCCAAAAACAGGTGGAAGCTGCAGCCTGAGTGTGCTGCTACCAAACTGGGTTCTTTGGCTTCGTAATGAAGTGGGGATTAACTTTACTATTGTGGGTTTTCTAGTTTGAGGTTTGGATTTTCAGTTTATGGTGTTTGGAGGAATTACCTCTTTTGAATTTAAAAACCGTGAAGCTATTTTTCAGAAAACAGGGGCAGAAATGGGAGGAAAGTTACTGTTACATGCAATCACTCATTACATGCAAAATAGGGAGGTGTGAGTTCTGGTATTAGCTCAGTCCCCCTGTCGTGTACTTATAGAATTACTTGAGTGCATTCCTTCTTAAAAATACTAATAAAATAATGTCGTATCATTTCAGCACTTAATCCTTTAATTAACCACTAATCCTTAATTAATGGTCCAATTAATTTAATTACTCGAAATTAAATTAATTTAATTCTTCATCCAATAATTTTAATTCCTCTTCCAAAATAAATATATATATATATATATATTTACTTAAAACATACATATATTAAATATTTTACAAAAATTCCAAAAATACCCTTGACAAAAATTCCAAAATTAACATTACAAATTAAGGGTCTTATAGACATCATCTGGTGACGTCATCCTCTGATTTCTGCTTCTGGTGACGTCATCTTCTGATCTATTCTTCTGATGACATTTTTCATTCTTCTTCTAAGTCAAATATGTTATTTTCATAAAATACATTTGTTAACATCAAAACTTTAATTGCAAGAACCAACTTGGTTCCAACAATCATACGGTTCAGAATTTAAATCATAATGCAGATCAAGGAAGACTTGATTAAAATTTGAAGAAGACTTGATTGAATTTTGATAGCAATTTGATCAAAGTATTAAGGAGATTTGATTCAAAAATCATTGAAGACTTTAAGGAAATTTGAATGAAATCTGAAGCTAAAAGATACGGTCTGAAATTTAGAGAAACATGATTGGCCAACAGAATTTTCAAATGAAATCTAAAGCTAAAAGATACGTTTTGAAATTAAGAGAAACAAGATTGGCCAACATAATAGTCAAAGGAAATCTGAACAAGATTTATTTGGAATTTAAGCATGGACAAAGCCCTAATTGTAGCTATAAAAGGAGGCTTTAGGCAGCAGCTTTAGGCATCGAAAATACAAGAACTCAAGCTTCATATTCAACATAATCCGAGAGTTCAAAAGAAAGAATCACTTGAGTGCCAAAGCAATATTTTCTAAGTGTTTTCAAGAGAGAAAAATAGTGCCACAATCAGCTTTCCAGAAGCAACTTTGTAGAATTCCAAACCTTTGTAATCAAACCTGTTAGAGGTGTTGATTCCTTCTTCAATCTGGGGTTGTCAGATTGGTAGGAGAAGACTTGACTCGTAGGGTCAATGTGTTGTTATCGTTCCTCAAAAGACTGGGGTTGTCAGACTGTTTAGGAAGACTGACTTGGTGGGTTAGGTGTTGTAATTCAAAATGTTTTGAACTAGTGGATTAAAGCCTTTAGAGTGATGGGACTGGATGTAGCCAAGTTAATGGTAAACCAGGATAAATTGTTGTGTTCTTATGTTGTTATTATCCGCTGTTAAGTCTGATTATTTATTCATCAAATAATCCCCATCAACATTAAACAAAACAGCAAACGAATTCAAGTTTGACAAACACAATTCAACCCCCTTTCGTGTTTGCACCTTCAGACATTAGCTTGAACTGAAGTCTTGATCATGGTTAAAACATATTGGAACAGATCATGATCATATGTTGCAGAAAACTGTACTGAGGTTGGTGGAGATTGATGATCAATCTGGACTTTTTGCTTTTGAGTTTCCTGGAGATTGATAATCAATCTATATGATTTTCTGAACATTCTGGAAGTTGTCCTGATGCCTTGTACATTGTAAAGATCGTGTATCAGTCTTGACAACCAATATTGGAGACTGTTCAGTCTTGCTTGGACGGCTTGATTCATGGCCTTTTTTTTGTGTGATTCGAATGGCTTCTTTTGATTGTAATTGATCATATCTATTCTTTGTCATGTACTCATAATAGAGATGTAATTTCCAAAGGTAATAACTTCAATTAATTAACGGAGATTGATTGGTCTTTATGCTATAATGGTCTGGAGAACATTCTCCGTTTTCTAGATTGTGTCAAGAATGTTCTCTGTTCTTTATTATGCTGATTTCTTGGCTTTTCTTAAATCCTATCTTTGAAATAATACACTCAAAAGCACAAGTTAAATTAACATAACATTTTAGAATCATAATTAACGATCTTAATTAACCTATGTTTATTTTCATCAAAACTTTAAAATGAGAGTTTGTCTTAACAATCTCCCCCTTTTTTATGATGACAAATATGTTAATTTAGATTTTAATTTTGATTCTAATTATAATTTTGAAGAGCTTAAAAGCTCCCCCTCAATTTGTGTAGTGATTTAATTTTAACAGATGATTAAAAATCATACAAATTCAAGAGCAAACAGATTCATAACAAAGACTTTCATTAGATGAAATAAGATGATAAGTACATTGTAAGATTAAGTCAGAAGATATACAGAAGTACCATATTCAAAAAGGACTTCTATCTAATTACAAAGAAAAACTTAAACTTAATCTACAATCTTCAAATTAATTATCCCCCTTAGTCAAAACAAAAAGGAAGGAGAAAAAGATCCTAAGATGCTATAGATGGTGAGGATCCTTCTAATGTAGACGACTTTGCAGGATCAGGGACAGGTTGAGGAAAAGGCGAAGGATGAACAGGAGGAGGAATAAATCCAAGTTTTGGAGCAAGATGCTCAGCCATCCAGGTTCGCAGCAAGGTGGACTCCAAATCTTGTTGAGTCTGGTGTGCCATGATAGTTTGGAGGGCAACCGTGATCTCAGAGTTTGTGGGTTCTTTTGGTGGAGGAGGAGGAGTAGGCATTCGAGCAGCGGGAGTGGTGGAGTTTGTAGGTGTGGAGGCAATGATGACTCGAGGTAAAGGAGTGGAGATGGACTTCTGGTTGATGGAAAGTCCAGGGGTATCCGAAAAATTCAAAAATTGACTTATTCCAAAGAATGAGGGGCTGGTTTTCTGGGGTGATATGAATATTGTAACATGGTGAAAATGTGTTGATTGGGAAGTAGGGTGCACATATCGTCAATAGGTGATTGGAAGTAAGGGAGAAAGTCTGTTGAGGATAAGGTTGAAGGTTGGGGAAAAGCGGAGAAAGTTGGGTTGGGCAGGTGAACTTTCTCTATTTTCAGTAGATCATTCTTGAGCAATTTCTGCAACTTCTTCAGGAAGTTCATGCGATGGTTGTGGTGAGGCTGAGGCTGGAATAGTAGGTCTTCTCCTTGAGGAGTGCTTCCTTTTCAGAGAAGCTGGAAATGATGATGAAGGAGCGCTGTTGCAGAAGAAGTTTTCCTCATATGTAAAATATTTTTGGAGGAAAACTTTGAGATTTTTGTAAGACTTTTCTCATTGCTGAGAGGAATCTGAAAGTGAAGATTTGAGTAAGAATCATCCCATAAGGCATAGAATTTTTTCTTTAATCCTTATTTGCAGCAGCTATCATATGATGGATAATGATGTGTGGAAGGTTGAGGCGCTTGCAATTTAGGAGATGATGGATTATCAAAACATCATTGTCTGACACATTCTCATCACTTCCACAGTGAGGAAGTATGATATGTTGGCTGATGCTGTTGAAACTTTTTGGAAGGGGTTTAAGGTATGTGGATTGGTTACGTGTAAACCCTTCTTTGAAAGAGATCAAAGAGTACCTCTGTCTTTTTCACTTTCAAAGCCTCATACCATTTCTCTGCAAAAATAGCAGGGCCTTCTGTAAGACCCTTAAATTTAAAATTAAAATCATGGAATTAATATTAAGTGTATTTTGGGGATATTTGTAAAATATTTAATATATGTATGTTTTGTGTGAATATATAGATATATATAAATATTTATTTTGGAAGATATATATAAATATTTAATATATGTATTGGATGAAGAGTAAATTAATTTAATTACGAGTAATTAAATTATCGGACAGTTAATTAAGGGATTATCGGCTAATTTCGACAAAACCGGTTAAGTGCAGGAGGGTCCAGCAATATTTTAATATTATTTTTGATGAGGTGGCACCCACACATGCCTATATATAGGAGTGAAAAGGAAGGGCAAAGCCAGAAAACCTTTCCTCTTCCATACTGCATGTAACAGTAACCATCACCTTCCTCCTTCCATTCTGTTTCCAGTTCGTTTAAAAAAAAAAGAAGAGTTCCTCAAAAGTGAGATTACTTGGAAATCCAAGCACCGAAACACCAAGTACCCAGAACGAAAGTTTTTCCTCTCCTCATTACGGAGCCAGAGAAACCACTTTGGTAGCAACAAACGCAAAACGGGAACTTCGCCGATTTTAACGCTAAACGTAAACAGGAGCAAAAACGCAATAGGGGTAAGGGGCACCTTCCACTCTCTAGTTTGCATTTTAGGGCTGTAAATGCATGTTTGATGTGTGATCATATTTTAGTTTCTGGTTTGAAAAACGAAACTATTGTGCATGTTGTTATAAAATGCGAAAAATGCATTCTGTTGATGTTTGATAATTCTGTGATGTTGCTGTTTTGGCTGATATAACATTGCTGTTTTGGTTGTCTGGGAATACTGGAAAATGTTTTGCATGTTGTTTTGGTTGTGTAAGAATACTGGAAAATACTTTGCATGTTGTTTTGAGAAATGATCAAAATGTAAACGTTGAAAAATGTCTGTTTGTTGTGGTTGACATTCTGTTTTGGGTGGTTTAAGCAAAGCTGTGATGATGTTTTGGTGTTGGTGATTCTGTTTCTATTATGTTGAGAACAATCTGGTTTTAATGATGGTTTTCAAAAGAAAAGGATTTAAAATGGTGGAAGTGTTTTCTGGAAAATCTGTTGTTGATGAAAAACGTCTTGAGTTTTGTGGTTTCAAAAGAATGGTGATTTTATTTTGGTGTTGTGTTGGTTTTTCAAAGAAAAGAATTTGAAAATGTGTTGAAGTTTCAGGAAAATTTCACTAAATTCGAAGGTGTATTCGAATACGGAATGAGTGTATTCGAATACAGCCTGCAAAACTTCAGTTCTATTCAAATTTTTGAACTTGTATTCGAATACGAGCCTCTGTATTCGAATACAGATAAGCGATTTTTGCTTCCGACTTAGCCTCTGTATTCGGCTACGACCCTGTCGTATTCGAATACAGGACTGCAATTTTTGCCATTGTATTCGCATTTGTATACGACTACGACAACCTCGTATTCGAATACAGAATGCTGATTTTTCACTGTTTTTGCTTCTGTATTCGAATACAAGGGAGCTGTATTCGAATACAGCTTGTTTTTTTTTCCAAAAATTTCAGTTTTAACAATGGTTTATGAACTTAAAGAATTGGGAAAACATTGGGAAGGTTTGTAATGAATTAAAATGGAGTTTTTGTGATGGTTTGAAGTGGTGATGATGAAGTTTTTGAGATCTTTACTGATGTTGTGAAAAATGCTGATTTTGCACTGTGTTAGCTTCTGTATTCGAATACAAGGAAGCTGTATTCGAATACAGATTCGTTTTTTTTCCAGAAAACTCAGTTTTAAACATGTGTTTATAAACTTTAAGAGCTCGGGAAACATTGGGGAGACATGTGATGAATTAAAATGGGGTTTTGAGATAGTGTAAAGTGGTAATGATGTGGTGCTTGAATATTTTTGTTGATGTGATGATAATGAAATTATTTGGGTTGAGATGGTTTTGGGGAAGTGATGTAATGGCTGAATTTTTAATAAATGAATTTTTCTTAAGTATTAACCATGGGTTACTAGATTAGTTCCGCGTGGATTAGACGGTCTGTTCTATCCGAGGTCAGAGTAGTTCCGCGTGTATTAGACGGTCTATTCTACTCGGGCTACGGAGTGGTTCCGCATGTATTAGACGGTTCATTCTATCCGTGCGAGGATTTAACTTCTGTATGTTTTGGCCTGTGAGAGGCTAACATACGTGAAACGTGCTGGTCTGTTGAGCGACTGCATGTGTGTTGGTCTGTTGAGCGACTGCACTGGTACTGGTCTGTGAGCGACTGTACCTTGGTATATGTAAAACGTGCTGGTTTGTTGGGCGACTGCACTGGTGCTGATCTGTGAGCGATTGCATCATGGTCATGTTGGCCGTTAAAGTCAAACTTATATAAATTGTGCTGGTCTGTGAGCGACTGCACCTTGGTAATTCCAAGAAATTGAGTACACGAGCATATGAAGGTGCAAACACGAGAATGGGGGGTTGAATTGTGTGTGACTTAACTTGAATACTTTTCCTGTTTTTATACTTTTAAAACAAAACTTGATGTATAATTAAAAACAGAGTTAGCAGCAGATAAAACTTAAAAATAAAACTCACAATTTTTATACTTGTTCACCGTTAACGAGGCTACGTCCAGTCCCTTCACCTTAAAGGATTTCACAAATTCAAACCTTGAATTACAACCTTTATACTGACCCTCCAAGCCAGTCTTCTCAAACAGTCTAACAATCCTAGACTTCTTTGAGGAATGCAGCTCCTACTACCCCTTCTGACTCCCTCAGATTGTAGACTCTACTTCAACAACTTAGATTTAACACACAACACTATGAATCTAATTGCCAAGTAATGTGCTACCCCTACTGACTCCCTCCGCTTGTATACTCTACTTCAACAACTTAGATTTGACACAGTGGAACGAAAATAACAAGAGTACTTGCTTCTTGAAAGCTAAAACTCACAATTGACTTTTATGAAAATTTGGGTGTTTGCTTTTGGAAGTGTATGACTCTTTTGTGATTTTCGATACTAAGTATTCTGCCTTGAGCCTCCTTTTATAGATGCAGATTAGGGCCTCTTCCAAGCTTAATTTCGAACAGAATCTTGCTGGATTCTCTTCCAAAAATAACTTGACCAATTGGGCTTCATATAAATAAAAAAACATATCTTCAGATTTCCTTTCAAAATAACTGGCCAATTAAATCTGTTGGTTCCTTCTCGCCACAGCTCTTGAATTCCACAACACCTCGCTTTATTTTTGTAACAAATCTTTTTAATTCTCTGACCAAAATAAATTAAATTCTTCACCGTAAAATTTTCCTGATGAAATCTGGACCATTGGATCTTCATGCGCTAGTCCACATCTGGACCATCCTAATTGATATGCTGTGATCCTCTGATTTCGGCCTTCCCTGGACCACACTTCATGACCCTCTGATCTTCTGATTTCGGCCATCCTGGATGCGCACTTGATATGCTATAATCCTCTGAACTCGGCCTTTGATGGACTATACCTTCTATCCCTCTGATTTCGGCCAACACTGGGCCATGGTCTGATCTTCTGATCTGGACCATCACTAGACCAAATAATTAATTCTGAACCATTGATCTGGAAACCTTCCCTCTGATCTGGACTAATTCTAAACTTGGTCTGGAATAAACTGAAATTAACTTGAACAAAAAATTATTTCAGTCTGGACATTTTACCTTTGATATTGGACCAGGTCTGGATTGATTCTAGAATTTATTTCTTCTGGTCTGGACTTAGTTTCATGCCCTGAATCATGCTATCTTGTGGTCTAGGTCAATTCTGGATTGATTCTCTTGTTCTGGACTCATAAACATATCTTTTCGTTGAGTCTAGAACAACTTTGGGCTATTTAATTTTTCACTGCCAGGCCATCTTCTGGTCAAAATAACTTCTGGAATAAATTTGATATTTGATTCCTGTTGGTCTGGAACAACTCTCCCTCTGGCAGGCTTTCCTCTGGTATGATCCATATTTCCTTCTGATTTTTCTTCCTTCTATTTTGGGCCAGCAAAGATATCTTCTGTCGATGTGTTTGACATCCTGGAGTATCTTCTTGTAATTCAAGAATTCATTTTCTGGAATCCATTGATCTTCTGCTTCTGATTTCTTCATATTCTGATTGTATTTAATTTAATAATTCAAGGTACAAAATAAGATTACATTGAGTGCTTTTGTAATCATCAAAATCCTAAGTACTTAGAACCAACTTGGTTCCAACAGCATATACATATTGCATCGGGGTGGCTGACCGGTGAATTATGATTTGGATATGTGTTAATGATTGGAAATCGATGTGTTTAAGTAACTTATGAAATCTTGAATTTCTGATGAATTGGTATAATTGTTGAATTGTTATTCATACTTACAACTTGAATTTTGTGTATTAAATGGTTGCTGTTTTGCAAAGGTACAAATGTCATGTATTTTCAAAAATTGAGCATCCTTCTTTCTCATCATTATTATATGATATGCCACGAATGTATTTGTTATTGTTAACATAAATGCTATGTGGTATTTGTTAATTTCGGTCGGTGACCCTTTACTATTATTGTGGAAAATTGGGCTTTGCCCTCAGATGATACCCAAACCTGTCCCACCGACGGTTACACTAACGACAGAGATGTCGTTAGTTTCCCTTGATCTTCACGTACGGAGTATTCGTGGACAACGTAGAGGGACGGCCAGCTGGGGTGAAGACGAGACTTGTGGAGGAGGCGGTGGAAATTACTTGCTACTGTAGCTTAGTGCATGATCAGGCTAGAGTTATTGTATAGGGCCTAGTATTTAGGGTTGTATTCACTTATTTTGGGATTATTGTATATTTTCTTCCGCACTCTGATAAATATTTTGGTGGGTCCAGGACAGCTTTTTGATGTATTATTATTTTTATATATTTCAAAGAACAAATTAAAAAAATTATATTATTTGGTTATAAACATGGTGTAATTAATTAATTACTTTTATTCGTTTGGATTACGACAAATTATTTTAATAAATGACTTAATTTTGTTTTAATTCGTTTGAATTAATTCTGAAAATTCATTTATTAATTTCGGTTAAAAAAAAACACTTGTGCTGTGTTTTAAACTCTGTGTGTTACACCTTCATTGGGGAGGTTAAGGATGGAAGCCAGAATGTTTAGGGTTAATTTTATCTCAATCCCCTTAACCTTTGATATGATCAGTAATTTTTCATAGAAAGTATTTGCTTGACAATAAAAGGTCTAGATAACATCTGGATAAATACACTTAGATGTTTGTAGGAAGGAGGTCCGGCCCAAAACATCGGTGTGATATTTTACAGCATTCCCATCTACTATCAGGTTGTCAAAAACAACACTTCTTCCCACTCTAATAAAGAGTTGAGCCCATTTCTCTTTGTAAAGCTTGGATATAGAGGAGGAAATCAAAGGGATGTTTTTGGTGTTGTGGAGAGGAGAATGTTGGGGGGCAAAAGGAGATGGTTCACGAAACGGAGAATGTTCAGGTATTGGGGAATGTTCTGAAGAACGTTCATGAGAATGTTTTGGAGTTTGTTTTTCAACAAAAAGGAGATCGTTTCTATTTTGTTTGTTTATGAGCCCTTGATTTTGTCTTTTGAGGATTCCTTAATTTCTTTTTGGCAAGGAATTGTTAGAGGGTGATGGTGGATTTTTTCTTCATGGTTTTGGAAGGAGGTTGAGATGGCTTTGCATAAGAGAATATTTGATCTATGTTTTTCCTTTTCTGGTTTGGAGGAGTTGTGAATGATGGTTCATAAGAAATGGTTTGTCTTGGTGGTTGTGTTGGGGGTGTCTGTGTGGTTTGATAAGAGGTTTCTAAAGGGACATGGGAATGAGGAGTATCAGTGTCTGTTTCATCACTATCAAAAATTATAAACATAGGAGAATCAGTTTGTTTAGGCTTTTATGTTCCTATCCCAACGAGAATTCTCATAGACCGTCTTCGGGTTTTTGTGGGTTTTGTTGGTTTTCTCAAATGTAGTGGAACTTGAGCAATGTTTGGTAATGGTTGAGAGTCTGATGGTGGAATAGGGCTAGATGGAGGGAACACAGTTGAGAGAGGTCTGAGGGGAAGTGGAATAGGGCTAGATTCCCTAGAAGATGAAGATGAAGAGTCTGATGGTGAGAAAGGCATTTTTATGGGTGAAGGTTTGGGTCGTGGAGATGGTGAACGATTGCGAAATGGAGAAGAGGGTGGTGGTGATGGTGATTCAGTGTTAGCATTTTTGCGCGCACAAGACTTTGTTCTAGCCATTTTGAGTTTTGGAATTTTTAGAGAGCAAGAAGAGTTCTAAGGAGGATGAAGAAGATAGTTGAAAGGGTTTTCATGTGATACTTCAGCAAAAACATTCCTTATTTAGAAAGAAAGAAGTAATGATGATGAAAACCTAGGGAATGAGGATGAAGGGATGCAACACATCATTTGACAGTGTGTCAGAGGGTCTTTTGGAGGCTGGGGACAAGAGCATTAAATGTCAAGACTTTCCTTTTTGCCTTTGCCTGCACAGAGAAGAAGTGACAACGTAGAGGAGAAAGTTGTTTATGAAAACGGAGAAAGATGACTGAAAAATTGAGATTGATAAATGTTCTCCGTTTTCTGCAGAAGCAGAATTTTAATGTGAATTCTCTGGATTTCTCATGATTTTCAGTCTTTCTTTAATTGAATTAAAACTATCCTCAACTAAAGGCTTTGTAAATATATCAGCAAGCTGATTTTGTGTATCAACAAAGATTAATTCAATGTTTTTCTTGCTAACATGATCACGGATAAAATGGTGTTTAATTTCAATGTGTTTTGATTGTGAGTGCTGAATAGGATTTTTTGATAAATTGATAGCACTCGTATTATCATTATAAATTGGATACTTGAGTAACTTACAAAGAAGTCTTCAAGTTGATTCTTAATCCAAATAACTTGTGAGCGGCAGTTTGATGGTGAAACATATTCAGCTTCGGTGGTTGATAAGGCTATTGTGTTTTGTTTCCTGCAAGACCAGCTTATCAATGCTTTACCCAGGAACTGACATGATCCACTAGTGCTTTTGCGTTCAATCTTATCTCCAGCTTAATCAGCATCACAATAAGCTACAAGATTAAAATGTGAACCTTTTCTATACCAAAGGCCAAGATCAGTAGTACCGACAAGATATCTAAAAATGCGTTTTACGGCGGTTAAATGTGATTCTTTGTGTACAGACTGAAATCTAGCACATAATCCTACTGCGAATACAATATCATGCCTACTCGCAGTTAGATATAACACAGAACCAATTATGCCTCTATACTCTTTTTCATAAACAGATTTTCCATTTTCATCTTTGTCCAATGAAGAAGATGGATGCATGGGAGTAGTCATGATTTTGGTTTCATTCATTTTATATTTTGTTAAAAGATCTTTTGTATACTTTTCTTGACAAATAAAAATGCCATCATCATGTTGCTTGATTTGTAAACGAATAAAGTATCTTAACTCCCCCCATCATGCTCATTTCAAATTCACTTTGCATGAGTTTTGAAAAGGCATCACACATTTTCTCATTTGTTGAACCAAAGATAATATCATCAACATACACTTGAACTATGAGTAAATCATTTTTCTTAAAAAGTGCTGTGTCAATGTTTCCTCTGGAAAATCCATTTTTGATTAAGAAAAAACTCAATCTTTCATAGCAAGCTCTTGGTGCTTGTTTTAAACCATAGAGAGCTTTGGTAAGTTTAAAAACATGGTTTGATTTTGATTGATATTCAAAACTAGGAGGTTGTCGCACATAAACTTGTTCATTTAAAAAACCATTTAAAAAAGCACTTTTAACATCCATTTGAAATAATTTAACAAGCTCATGAGATGCATATGCAAGAAGTATACGAATAGCTTCTAACCTTGCAACAGGGAAAAACGTTTCGTCGTAATCAATACCTTCTTGTTGATAGCCTTACGCAACCAGCCTTGCTTTGTTACGAATAACTTTGCCTTCTTCATCGAGTTTGTTTTTGAATACCCATCTTGTACCAATGACAGTTTGGTCTTGTGGATCAGGGACCAAAGTCCAGACTTTATTTTTCTCAAACTGAAGCAATTCTTCTTTCATGGCTTCTATCCAAGATTGATCTATTATTGCTTCTTTAATGGATTTGGGTTCAATCTGAGATATCATTGCCATGTTGTATTCATCATTCTGAATGATCTTCTTGTTCGAATTCCATCAATTATATCTCCAATTATTTGTGTTTGAGGATGTCCTTCAATTGTTCTCCAGCTTTTTGGTGGAGAATGAAACATAGATTGTTTATCAATCTCTATTTCCTGCACATCATTCTGTTGCTGCAGACTAGTTTGGATTTCCTCTTCCTGATCCTTTTACTTAGATCCAAATCATCAAACTCATCAAATAACACGTGCATACTGATTTCTACAACCTTAGTTCTCAGATTAAACACTCGATATCCTTTGGAGTCAGTTGCATACCCCAAATATATTGCTTTGTCTAATTTTGCATCAAACTTTCCAAGAACATCTTTGTTGTTTAAAATGTAACAATAACATCCAAGAATGTGAAAATAAAAGATGTTTGGTTTACTATTTCTCCAGATTTCATAAGGAGTTTTCTTGATGATTTTTCTAATGGACACACGATTTAAAATGTAGCAAGAAGTGTTAATGGCTTCTGCCCAAAAATATCTTTCAACATTTGATTCTTCCAAGATTGTTCTTGCCATTTCTTGAAGTGTCCTATTTTTTCGTTCAACAACTCCATTCTGTTGTGGAGTTCTTGCACAAGATAGATTGTGAGAAATGCCAAGTTCATCAAAGAAGTTTTTAAAAGAGGCATTTATGAATTTGCCTCCGTGATCACTTCTTACAGAAATGAGGCTGAATTCTTTTTCATTATGTACCTTTTTGCAAAATGTTTTAAATTAATCAAATGCATCATCCTTTTGTTTTAAAAACAGAACCTAAGTGTATCTTGAGAAATCATCAACAATAACAAAACCATATCTCATTCCTCCTAGACTTGTTGTTTTGATTGGCCCAAAAAGATTTATGTGAAGTAAATCAAGAGTTCTATTTGTAGTTATAAAATATTTTGAATGAAAGCTACTCTTGACTTGCTTTCCTTTTGCACAAGCTTCACAAATTTTATCTTTATCAAAATTCAGTTTAAGCAACCCTCTAAGAAGATCTAGTTTAGAAATTTTTGAAATTGTTTTCATACTTATATGTCCAGCTCTTTTATGCCATATCCATTTATCTTTATCGATTGACATAAAACAGGATTCATCTTGCAATTCTTCAAGATATAGAACATATAAATTTTCGTTCTATTTCCAGAAAATAAATACTCTGTAGAATCTGTTTTTCTAACTTCACATACTCTGGGTTTGAAGATAACTTCAAAACCATTGCCACATAACTGACTTATACTTAGAAGATTATATTTCAAACCTTCAACGTATTGAACTTCAGTTATTTGAGCAGAGTTTGCCCTACCAATAGTTCCTTTACCTTTAATTTGAGCTTGATTGTTGTTTCCAAAAGTAACTGATCCTCCATCCTTTTTAATGAAGGACGTGAAACAATTTTTATCACATGTCGTATGTCTTGAACAACCAGTGTCCAAGTTTCTTACAATATGAACATTTGTTTTTACATTTTTCTATCTTGCTTTCCAGAATAAAAAAGTTTTCATAGATTTTGGTTTTTTGAGTTTGATTGAAACCAAGACCAGCTTTATCAAATATTCTTAGTTGAGATCCCATGGTTTTTTAAAACGTTTCAGTAGCTTTAATAAAGTTTAACAAGTCAATTTTCAAAATTTCATTTTCATATTTAAGGAGAACGTTCTCCGTTTTAGCTGCAGAAAGTTCACAACTTTGCTGATTTGACTCTCTTAGTTCTTGAATGGTATTTTTGAGAATCTCAATCACAGCCAGAGCCTTTTCTTTATTTTCTTTTTCTTTAAAATTTTGTTCTTTTAAAAAACCAGATTTTTGAATAAGAGATTT
Organism: Cicer cuneatum; assembly: GCA_037974295.1. Lineage (NCBI taxonomy): Eukaryota > Viridiplantae > Streptophyta > Magnoliopsida > Fabales > Fabaceae > Cicer > Cicer cuneatum. The sequence goes on from JBBPBO010000001.1 coordinate 47,926,973, forward strand.
TGAATCATTTAGCAGTTTTTCAAATTCTTTTCCCATTTGTTCAGATAAAGAGCAAGGTTCAGAATTTGTTACCTCATCTTCTTTTGTATCTTCCATCAAGCATATGTTGGCTTCTTCCCTTTCTTCTGTGTCTGATTCTTCTGAATCATCCCATGTGGCCAACATTGATTTCTTTTTGAAAGGAAATCGTTTTGGTGTTTTCTTATTCAACGAACATTCAGCTTTGTAATGTCCTAACTTATTACAACCAAAACATGTGATTTGGCTTTTGTCAGTTTCTCATTTGGGATTTTTGTTTGGAAATCCCTTCTTGATTTGATCTCTTCTTCATCAACATCTTGTTGTCCAGTTTCTTCTGGTTCTTCATCAGTTTGTATTGTGATGTTTTCTTGAGATGCCTTCAAAGCCACTGCCTTGCCTTTCTTTGCTGGTTTATCTTCTTGTAGAAATATTTCATGTGCTCTTAAGGTTTCTATCAGTTCTTCCAAGGGAAGTGCTTCAAGATTCTTGGCTTGGCTTATAGCTATTACCACAGGTCTCCATAAAAATGGGAGACATCTCATGATCTTTCTCACTCTGTCTTGTATTGAGTAAGCTTTGTCAAGGGAACGCATCTCATTCACTATTGTTGTGAATCTTGCGTACATCTCATCAATAGTTTCTCCTTCTTGCATTTGAAACAATTTGAATTTTCTTATTCCAATGTCTATTCTTGTTTCTTTGACATGGCTTGTTCCTTCGTGGTGAGTTTGCAATGTGTCCCATACTTCTTTAGCAGTTTCGCATTCATCTACTCTTTCACTTTCTTCCCTGCTCAAAGCACACAATAAGAATAATTGAGCATTAGAATTTAAGAGTACCTTAGATTTATCATCAACAGTCCAGTCTGCTTCTTTCTTTTCTGCTGAAGTTGAATCTTCTTGATTCATTCTTGGAATGTAATTTCCATTGATTATGATGTTCCACATGCATGTGTGTTGTGATTTCAAAAACAACTACATTTTGCTTTTCCAGAAATAGTAATTAGTACCATCAAAGAACGGTGGTCTGTTTGAGGATGCTCCCTCAACAATGTATTTTGCTTTGGACATTTTTCTAGATCTTTTTCTCTAACACTTTTTAGGTGTTCTTTTTAGAGACTGTGCTCTGATGCCAATTGAAGTAGAAAAATTGATTTACAAGGAAGGGGGTTTGAATTGTAAATCTCCCTTTTTAAAGTTTCCTGAAAAAACTTATGATTTGAACTCAAGAATGTTCTTGGTTGAGAAAGCAGAAAAACGAAGAACGTTCTTGGTTTTATTAAAAAATCAAAGAACGTTCTTGGTTAGTAAAAATCAGAAAAATAGTTTGTGCTTTTAGCTTTAAAATCAATCAAACTTAATAAAGAGATAAAGAATAAGAGATACCACACAAGAATATATCCTGGTTCACCAAACATGGGCTACGTCCAGTCCTCACAATTGTGAGATTTTTCACTAAGTGTTTAAAGCAAGAACCTTCCTGATTTATAGCACCTAGTCTAAATCAATCTTGATCTGTTTACAATCTGTGTTCTTTCCACCCAGAAAGATACACAATCAGTCTCCCTATCAATCTTTAGATATGAGTTTACACTTCAACTTTTAACCATAAAAGGATATCTTACAATCTACTCAAACTATACTCAACACTTATAGTTGAGTTTTTACACAATGATAATGAGATAGTTTGTTTAGAATCTGAGTTATCCCAACTCGTGTTTGAGATTAGATTCTTTACAAGAGATTCAAAATATGTATTGAAATAAAAAGAGAATTAACTTTCTTGTGAATTTGGAGAATTTCAAGTGAGTGAATGATTTGATCAACTGATTAGCACTTAAACTTCTGCGTTTTCCTTGAGCATTGGCCTTCCTTTTATAGCTGTGAGAGAAATGAATAAAAGTCAATAGAGCCTTTGGAAGTGTTCTTGTCAGGCTTGACCAGAGCAAATATTTCTGAATAAAAATAATCCAGCTTTTGACTGTTCTTGAGTTCTATTTTCATTGGGCTGTAATTTTTGTTTTTGAGTAGGTCTTCTTGATTTCTAATAATATGTTTAATGTAAGACCCTTAATTTTAAATATTCATTTTGGAATTATTGTCATGGGCATTTTGGGAATTTTTGTAAATATTTAATATATGTATGATTGAAGTGAATATATATATATATATATAAATATTTATTTGGAAGATGAATTAAAATTATTGGGTGAAGAATTAAATTAAGTTAATTTCAAGTAATTAAATTAATCAAACCATTAAGTAAGGATTAGTGGCTAATTGCAAGATAATTAAAAAGCTGGAAAATCAGACAAGTGGCAAGTGAGGTGGCACCATGAGAGTCTATAAATAGGAATGAGAAGGATGGTGAAATCAGAACACCATTCCTTCCTCCATACTGCCCATATTGCATGTACCAACTCCATCTTCTCTCCCATTTCTGTCTCTGTTTCTGCCATTCCCGAACTGAAATTTGAAAAGAGGGAAATTCCTTCAAACACCATTAACTGAGAATCCAAGCCTCAAACCTGAAAACCCCCAGTAGTAAAGTTAATCCCCACCTCAATACGAAGAGAAAGAACCCAGTTTTGCAGCAGCAAACTCAGGGAACAGCTTCACCGTTTCTGGACGCAGAAAAGGGAATGCAGCAAGAACAAGAGAAATAGCAGAGCACGCTACAAGGGTAAGGGCACCTTCCATTTTTAGCTGCATTAGGGCCATGAATGAGTGTTATTTCAGTTCTGTTTTTAAATGAAAAACTGTTTTCGAAAATGACATTTTGAGAGAAAATGCATTTTTTGAGAAGTGATTATTTTGATGAGTTGTTGTTGGCTATTTTACTGGTAAAATATGTTGTTTTAAACATATTTAAACATGATGGGAAAGAATGAATTTCTGAGTTGCATTCTGTTTCTAGAAAAGTGAAACACCGCATATTCATGCAATGAATGGTCAAGTGGTACCCGCGATGGGCCACGGAGTAATGCGCAACCATGTGCTGATCTGTGAGCGATTGCACGAGTGCTGATCTGTGAGCGATTGCACTAGGTACTGATCTGTGAGCGATTGTACCTTGGTATATAAGTGTTGGTCTGTGAGCGACTTCACTGGTACTGGACTGTGAGCGTCTGTACCCTGAAATGCGCAACCACGTGCTGATCTGTGAGCGATTGCACGAGTGCTAGTCTGTGAGCGACTGCACTAGGTACTGATCGGTGAGCGATTGTACCTTGGTTTATGTCAAACGTGCTGGTCTGTGAGCGACTGCACGATGTGCTGGACTGTGAGCGTCTGCACTGGTGCTGATCTGTGAGCGATTGCACCCTGGTCATGAGGGCCGTTAATTTGTGCTGGTCTGTGAGCAACTGCACCTTGGTGATTCCAAGAAAATTATGCATGAGCATATATGCATTACATTGAGGGATTTGACCGTTGTGTCACGATTGTTTATATGATGAATGTTGGAAGTTAATGTGTGTGAGTGCTGTCCAGAATCTGAAATTCTGAATTAAAGATTGTGTTTTGTTGATGTGTGTTTGTACTTACCGCATACTTCATAATCATTAACTGCTTTTTTGAAAAGGCATGAAAGTCATAAATTTTCAAATGAGCATGATTATTTCCTCATCATCATATGTTATACCATGTTTATACATGTTGTTGTGCAATATATGCTATGTGAATATCTGTTATTTTTGGTCGGTGACCCCTTGCTTTATATTTGTGGACTTTGGGCTTTGACCTCAGATACCTCCCAAACCCACGCCGCCCATGGGTATCCGAACGACGGAAACGTCGTTGAATTTCCTTGACTCCTACTCGCGTACTGCTTGGGCTTTTGACCCCCTCTCAAGCAGAAGGACTTATACGGGGTGGCTGGGGCGGACAAGTAGGACAGATGGGGTGGAAGACTTCGTAGAGCGCACTCACGCGAGCATAGATTTTCCCGTGCCTTCTCGCTTGGTGTTAGAGGCGCACGGAGTTTTTGACGACGCTGAGGAGTCGGATGAAAGGGTTGAGACGGAGGCCACTGTAGGAGTGGTGACTCCCAATCCTGTGATTGGAAGAGAGATACATGAGTCTGATGCGGTAGAGAAGCGTGATGAGCTGAGTCCAGTAGCGATTGAGATTCTGGGTCCATCTAGGATTTCCGATGACTGCTGCGAGATTCCGGCACCGCCAAAGTGGCCACGAGTGTGTATTGACTTGACTTCAGAGGAGACCGATCCCTCTATGAACGAGGAGGAGGAGGAGGTTACGTCGAAGCGAGCTGTGGAGTCATAAGAGACTTGTGTGGGATGCGGAGGGAATCCGTGCTACTGCAGCTTCAGCGCATGATCTGTAGACTTAATGTATTAAGTTTTGGGTTGAAATTGTAATTTGTCTTATTTTGGAAATACGGTACTATTTTCCGCTGAATTATGTACTCTGATAATTATTGTTGATGTATTAATGTTTAAAAAACTAATTTCTAAGATAAGTACTTAGTCATAATCCGGATGAAGTATTTGGTTTACGTTCATCGATTAATCTATAACATACTATTTTACGAAGAACTTTATTTTAATTCTTTTGAAATAAATTTGGGAAAACTTATTTTAATTATTAATTTAAAAAAAAAATGCACCCGCGCTGTGTTTTAAACTCGGGGTGTTACAATTGTGGTATCAGAGCATTTGGTTAATATTTGGGGTTTAAGCTCTGATTAAAGTGTGGTTTTTAGTCATTAGCTGATCATGCATAAGAAGCAAGTAGTTAAAGTGTCAAGTCTTGTGTGAGTTGTGGTGTGACTGAAGTAATGATGGTTTTGTAGGAAACAATGCCTCCAAGAAGGGACGACACCGCAAGGATGAATGTCTGCCGGGAAGATAGGATGGCTGAAGCAATGAACAATATGGCTGTGTCTGTTGCTGCCCAGACGGCTGCCAAGACTCAACGCGACTTAGAGAAGAGAGAACGAGAAATTCGCGCTGCTGAGTCTAGAGGGCTTGAGGACTTTCGCCGTCATAACCCTCCCAAGTTTACAGGTAATGAGAGTCCGGAAAGGGTGGATCAGTGGATCCAAGAGATGGAAAAGATATTCGAGATGATTAACTGCAGGGCAGTAGTGAAAGTCAACTACGCCACGTACCTGCTGGTAGGGGACGCAGAGTACTGGTGGAGGAGTACGAGATCACTGATGGCATCGGCTCAAGAGGAAGTGACCTGGGAGTCATTCAAAAAGAAGTTTCTAGACAAGTACTTCCCAATGAGTACGAGGACCAAGTTGGGGGATGACTTTCTGAAATTGTACCAGGGGAGTATGACAGTGGGAGAATACGCCGCTAAATTTGAGTCGCTATCCAGACACTTCAGATTCTTCCGAGAAGAAGTTGATGAACAGTTCATGTGTCATCGCTTCTAGAATGGATTGAGGTATGACATCCAGGAGTCGGTCCTACCCTTGGGAATACAACGTTTCCAAGTGCTAGTGGAAAAGTGTAGAGAGGTGGAGGAAATGAAGAATAAAAGGGCCAACAGAGGTGGTCACTTTACCTCAGGAGGGCCTAGTCGGATGAATAACCAGAACAATAAAGGGAAACAAGTTGCCAAGCCGTATAACCGGCCACAGAACAACCGGAGGGGCCAGAATTGGCTGGGGAATCAGACCTTTGGAAGGCAATTGGGACAAGGAGTCTGGTGTTATCGATGTGGGAAAGAAGGACACATGGCTACTACTTGTACCACAAGGGATCTTATGTGTTTCAATTGCTGGAAGCCAGGACATGTGGCGAGGGATTGCCGGGTTCCGAAGGTGGAGCCAACGGTGAACGCGACTAGGGCTACTCGTCCTACTGCTAGAGGCCGCATCTACCACATGGGTGCTGAAGCTGGAGGACAAGCTCAGAATTTAATCTAGCAAGATTGTGAGATTGCAGGTAACACCCTAACTGCACTTTTTGATTCGGGGGCAACCCACTCTTTCATTGCTATGGATTGCGTGCATCGTTTGAAGTTGTCTGTATCTGCCTTGCCTTTTGATTTGGTTGTTACTACGCATGCTAAGACTTTGACTGTAGACTCTACATGTTTACACAATACGGTAACAATTTAGAATAGGGACTTCTTGGTTAATCTAATCTGTCTACCCCTACAATCCCTCGAGATCATTCTTGGCATGGATTGGATGTCCTATAATTACGTAGTTTTGGATTGCGCTCGAAAACTGGTTCTTTTCCCCGAACCTGGAGTCGCTCGATATTTGACAGCTAACCAACTCGGAGTATCGCTGAGAGAAGGAACTCAGGAGTTCTTATCATTGGCTAACATGGAGACCAAGATGGATGTAAATATAGAAGATGTGACGTTAGTCGAGGAATACCCGGACGTATTTCCATCTGAGATCCAGGATTACCCCCGGTGAGAGAGGTGGAGTTCTTCATTGACTTACACCCAGGAAGTGGACCTATTTCAATTGCGCCGTACCGGATGTCGCCATTGGAATTAAGCGAGCTAAAAAGTCAGATTGAAGGCTTGTTGGAGAAGGGATTTATCAGACCAAGTGTGTCGCCGTGGGGAGCACCGGTATTGTTGGTTAAGAAGAAGGATGGAAGTTCACGACTATGTGTGGATTATCGACAGCTTAACAAAGTGACTATCAAGAACCGTTACCCTTTACCGCGCATTGACGATTTGATGGACCAATTGAGGGGAGCGGTGTTTTCAAAGATTGATTTGAAATCGGGATACCATCAGATTCGAGTAAGAGAGGGAGATATTCAAAAGACTGCTTTCAGAACTCGTTACGGACATTATGAGTATCTCGTTATGCCTTTTGGAGTTACGAATGCACCAGCAATTTTCATGGATTACATGAATAGGATATTCAGCCCGTTTCTGGATAAGTTGTGGTGGTATTCATCGACGATATTTTGATTTATTCAAAGGATGAAGAAGAACACGAAGAGCACTTACGCCAAGTTCTTGAAGTCTTACGCGAAAAGCAGCTGTATGCCAATTTATCGAAGTGCGAGTTCTGGCTAAAGGAAGTGAATTTCTTGGGACACGTAATAACCAAAGAAGGAATCGTTGTGGATCCAGCAAAGATTGAGACAATTCTTGCCTGGAAACAGCCTCAGACTGTCACAGATATAAGGAGTTTTGTCGGATTAGCAGGGTATTACAGAAGATTCATTGAAGGATTCGCTAAGATTGTAGCTCCTCTGACACAACTAACCAGAAAGAATCAGCCGTTTGCATGGACAGAGAAGTGTGAAGAGAGTTTTCAGTTGCTAAAGGAGAAATTGACAACCTCACCAGTGTTAGTTCTGCCACAGCCAGAGGAATCATATGAAGTATATTGTGATGCATCTCACCAAGGTATGGGATGTGTTTTGATGCAGCATAAGAAAGCTGTAGCTTATGCCTCAAGGCAGTTGAAGACTCACGAACGGAACTACCCTACCCACGATTTAGAGCTTGCTGCAGTAGTGTTTGCGCTAAAGGTCTGGAGACACTACCTTTATGGATGCACATTCATGGTGTTTAGTGATCATAAAAGCTTGAGGTATCTGTTCGACCAGAAGGAATTGAACATGCGTCAGAGAAGATGGATGGAAACTCTCAAGGATTTTGACTTCTCATTGCAGTACCACCCTGGAAAGGCCAATGTGGTGGCTGATGCATTAAGTCGGAAGGGTGTGTCAGTATCTTCAATGATAATGGCCAGACAACAAGAGTTGTGGGAAGCATTTAGAGACCTACACTTGGACGTAGAGTTGGCACCAGGAATGCTAAAGTGTGGAATGATGACAATTTCGAGTGGATTACTTGAGGAGATTGCAAACCGGCAAGATGACGCATTGATCCAAGAAAACAGGAATTTGTTAGCGCAAGGGCAGACAACTGAGTTCAGCGTCGGAACAGATAATATTCTGAGGTGTAATGGAAGAGTTTGTGTGCCGGAAGTTACAGAGATGAGAAGAATGATTTTGGAAGAAGCTCATAAGAGTAAGTTGAGCATTCATCCTGGAGCAACCAAGATGTACCAAGACTTAAGGCAAAACTTCTGGTGCCCAGGGATGAAGAGGGATGTAGCAGAGTACGTGTCAGCTTATTTGACTTGTCAGAAAGCGAAAGTGGAACATCAACGACCTGCTGGAATGCTGCAACCTTTGGACATACCGGAATGGAAGTGGGACAGCATTTCCATGGATTTCATAACAGGACTGCCCAAGACAAGGAAAAAGAATGATTCTATTTGGGTAATAGTGGACCGATTGACGAAGTCCGCACATTTCCTACCGATGAGGACAACTTATAAGGTAGATAAGCTGACAGAGATCTATATCGCGGAGATTGTAAGGCTACACGGCGTACCATCAAGTATTGTATCGGACCGCGACCCAAAGTTCACATCTCATTTCTAGGGAGCACTGCATGAAGCTTTGGGCACAAAACTGAAACTGAGTTCAGCTTATCACCCTCAAACAGATGGACAAACCGAGAGAACAAATCAGTCCTTGGAGGATCTCTTAAGAGCATGTGTGTTGGATGACATGGGGAGTTGGGATGACGTTCTGCCATTGATTGAGTTCACCTACAACAACAGTTTCCATGCTAGCATTGGGATGGCGCCCTATGAAGCATTATACAGACGCAAGTGTCAAACGCCCTTATGCTGGTATAAGGACGGAGAAAGTATGATTGTCGGACCAGAGACGGTGGAACAGACCACAGAGAAGATCAAGAAAATACAAGAGAAGATGAAGGCTTCGCAAGATCGACAGAAGAGTTATGCGGACAAGCGTCGCCGACCTCTAGAACTCGAGCAGGGTGATCATGTATTTTTGAGGGTTACGCCTACAACTGGTGTTGGCAGAGCTATTAAGTCAAGGAAGTTGACTCCTAAATTTATTGGGCCATACCAGATTACTGCACGGATTGCGTTACCTCCAATACTGTCCAATATTCACGACGTATTTCATGTGTCGCAGCTAAGGAAGTACATTGCAGACCCGACACATGTAATCGAGCCTGATACAATTCAGCTAAGGGACAACCTGTCATTTGAAGTATTTCCGGTGAGGATCGAAGACAGGAAGATTAAGCAGTTGAGAAACAAGGAAGTCCCACTAGTCAAGGTGATTTGGAATCCGACTACTAGAGACGCAACCTGGGAATTGGAAAGTAAAATGAAGGAACAATACCCTCAATTATTTACGGACATGTAGTTTCGAGGACGAAACTAATTTAAGGGGGGTAGTATTGTAAGACCCTTAATTTTAAATATTAATTTTGGAATTATTGTCAAGGGCATTTTGGGAATTTTTGTAAATATTTAATATATGTATGATTGAAGTGAATATATATATATAAATATTTATTTGGAAGATGAATTAAAATTATTGGGTGAAGAATTAAATTAATTTAATTTCAAGTAATTAAATTAATCAAACCATTAAGTAAGGATTAGTGGCTAATTGCAAGATAATTAAAAAGCTGAAAAATCAGACAAGTGGCAAGTGAGGTGGCACCATGAGAGTCTATAAATAGGAATGAGAAGGATGGTGAAATCAGAACACCATTCCTTCCTCCATACTGCCCATATTGCATGTACCAACTCCATCTCCTCTCCCATTTCTGTCTCTGTTTCTGCCATTCCCGAACTGAAATTTGAAGAGAGGGAAATTCCTTCAAACACCATTAACTGAGAATCCAAGCCTCAAACCTGAAAACCCCCAGTAGTAAAGTTAATCCCCACCTCAATACGAAGAGAAAGAACCCAGTTTTGCAGCAGCAAACTCAGGGAACAACTTCACCGTTTCTGGACGCAGAAAAGGGAATGCAGCAAGAACAAGAGAAATAGCAGAGCACGCTACAAGGGTAAGGGCACCTTCCATTTTTAGCTGCATTAGGGCCATGAATGAGTGTTATTTCAGTTCTATTTTTAAAGGAAAAGCTATTTTCGAAAATGACATTTTGAGAGAAAACGCATTTTTTGAGAAGTGATTATTTTGATGAGTTGTTGTTGGCTGTTTTACTGGTAAAATATTTTGTTTTACATTCTGTGTGAATGCTAGAAAACTTTTGCATGCCATTTTAGTTATGATTAAAATGCATGTCTTAAAACTGTTTTGAAAATGGCATTAAAATGCAAAATGCATCCTGTTGGTGCTTAGTGTTCTGTGATGTTTGCTTGTCATTCTGTGGTGTTTTGAGAAAACTGAATGCATGCATGTTTGCTTTGATGTTTTGTGAACACTGAAATATTGCATGTTTGTTCTGATGAGTGTGAACACTGAAATGTTGCATGTTTGTTCTGATGAGTGAGAACACTGAAATGTTGCATGGTGTCCTGATGATTGATCATCTGTCTCTGTTTTGGATAAACTAGTTCTGATTATGTTTTATGTTGTGGGATTATGGTGATGAAAATAATTCTGAATCTAGTCTTGTTTGTGATGATTCTGGTTGTTCTGGGTGATCTTGATGATATTGATGATTTTGATTCTGGTTGTTTTGTGTGATTCTGGTGGTGTTGATGGTTTTTAAAGAAAAAGGGATTTTAAGTGAGGGAAGGTTTTTCTTGAAAAAGTGCAGAATCTGTTTGATATTGGCTGTTTGTTTTAAAAGAATCAGTTTTGAAAAGGGTTGAACTTTCACTGGTTTTCGAAGGTGTATTCGACTACAACATGTGTGTATTCGACTACAGCATGTGTGTATTCGAATACAACCTTCCAGGTTTCTGTTTTATTTTAAAGTTATCAAAACTGTATTCGAATACGAGCCTCTATATTCGACTACAGAGGACAGATTTTTGCTTCTGTATTCGCAACGGTATTCGACTACGACCATGTCGTATTTGAATATGGCAGTGAAATTTTTAACACTGTATTCGCATCTGTAGTCGACTACAGGCATGCTGTATTCGACTACAGATTCGAGTTTTTCCAGAATCTCAGTTTTTTAGCTTCTGTATTGGAACACAAGGAAGCTGTATTCGAATACAGATTCGTGTTTTCCAGAAAAAACAAGTTTTAATCACTGTCATGTGAGTTTTGAAGTGTTGAGAAACTTTGAGAAGGTTTTAATGATTTGAAAAGAAGTATGTGAAATTGTTTTAAAGAGGAGAGAAAGATGTTTGAAATCCTTTAAGTGACATGGGAGAAAAGGCTGCATTTTCCAAAGGTTGAACTCCTGTATTCGACTACAGTCAAGCTGTATTCGAATACAGAATGTTAAGTTGCAGTTTCCTGCTTCTGTATTCGAATACAGAGGGTCTGTATTCGAATACTGATTCGAATTTTCAGAAAATTTCAAGTTTTAAGAGTGTTTTGAAGACCATGAGTGTCTGGGGAATACTGAGGATGTTGTGGTGAGTTAAAGTGGAACTTTTGATGAGATTTTGAAGTGGTGGTGATGAAGTTTTAAAAACTTTACTGATGTAATGAAAGAGGTTGTTTTATGCACTGAAATTTGCCTCTGTATTCGAATAGCACAGGGCTGTATTCGAATACAGAGAGTGATTCTATACTGTTTTTGACTTCTGTATTCGAATACAGAAGAGCTGTATTCGAATACAGATTCGTAAATCCCAAAAAAATCGCAGTTTTGAACACTGTGTCTAAATTTTGAGGGGTTGGGAAAACATTTCAAAGTGTGAATGATTAATGGATTGTTTAATTCATGATTGTGATGATGTTAATTCTGACTATGCTGTTATATTTTAAACATGATGGGAAAGCATGAATTTCTGAGTTGCATTCTGTTTCTAGAGAAGTGAAACACTGCATATTCATGCATTGCATGGTCAAGTGGTACCCGCGATGGGCCACGGAGTAATGCGCAACCACGTGCTGATCTGTGAGCGATTGTACCTTGGTATATAAGTGCTGGTCTGTGAGCGACTGCACTGGTACTGGACTGTGAGCGTTTGTACCCTGAAATGCGCAACCACGTGCTGATCTGTGAGCGATTGCACGAGTGCTGGTCTGTGAGCGACTGCACTAGGTACTGATCGGTGAGCGATTGTACGTTGGTTTATGTCAAACGTGCTAGTCTGTGAGCGACTGCACGATGTGCTAGACTGTGAGCGTCTGCACTGGTGCTGATCTGTGAGCGATTGCACCCTGGTCATGAGGGCCGTTAATTTGTGCTGGTCTGTGAGCAACTGTACCCTGGTGATTCCAAGAAAATTATGCATGAGCATATATGCATTACATTGAGGGATTTGACCGTTGTGTCACGATTGTTTATATGATGAATGTTGGAAATTAATGTGTGTGAGTTCTGTCCAGAATCTGAAATTCTGAATTAAAGATTGTGTTTTGTTGATGTGTGTTTGTACTTACCGCATACTTCATAATCATTAACTGCTGTTTTGAAAAGGCATGAAAGTCATAAATTTTCAAATGAGCATGATTATTTCCTCATCATCATATGTTATACCATGTTTATACATGTTGTTGTGCAATATATGCTATGTGAATATCTGTTATTTTCGATCGGTGACCCCTTGTTTTATATTTGTGGACTTTGGGCTTTGCCCTCAGATGCCTCCCAAACCCACGCCGCACGTGGGTACCCGAACGACGGAAACGTCGTTGAATTTCCTTGACCCCTACTCGCGTACTGCTTGGGCTTTTGACCCCCTCTCAAGCAGAGCGACTTATACGGGGTGGTTGGAGCGGACAAGTAGGACGGATTGTGTGGAAGACTTCGTAGAGCGCACTCACGTGAGCATTGATTTTCCTGTGCCTTCTCGCCTGGTGTTAGAGGCGCACGGAGTTTTTGACGACGCTGAGGAGTTGGATGAAAGGGTTGAGACGGAGGCCACTGTAGGAGTGGTGACTCCCAATCCTGTGATTGGAAGAGAGATACATGAGTCTGATGCGGTAGAGAAGCGTGATGAGCTGAGACCAGTAGCGACTGAGATTCCGGGTCCATCTAGGATTTCCGATGACTGCTGCAAGATGCCAGCATCGCCAAAGCGGCCACAAGTGTGTATTAACTTGACTTCAGAGGAGACCGATCCCTCTATGTACGAGGAGGAGGAGGTTACGTCGAAGCGAGCTGTGGAGTCAGAATAGACTTGTGTGGGATGCAGAGGGAATCCGTGCTACTGCAGCTTCAGCGCATGATCAGTAGACTTAATGTATTAAGTTTTGGGTTGAAATTGTAATTTGTCTTATTTTGGAAATACGGTACTATTTTCCGCTGAATCATGTACTCTGATAATTATTGTTGATGTATTAATGTTTAAAAAACTAATTTCCAAGATAAGTACTTAGTGATAATCCTGATGAAGTATTTGGTTTACGTTCATCGATTAATCTATAACATACTATTTTATGAAGAACTTTATTTTAATTCTTTTGAAATAAATTTGGGAAAACTTATTTTAATTATTAATTTAAAAAAAAAAATGCACCCGCGCTATGTTTTAAAATCGGGGTATTACATTTAATACTTCAGATAAGTGATGGAGACATTAGCTTGAACTAAAGTCTTAATCATGGTTAAAACAGATTGGAACATATCATGATCATATGTTGTAGAAAACCATACTAAGGCTGCTGGAGAATGATGATCAATCTGGACTTTTAGCTTTTGAGTTTCCTGGATATTGATAATCAATCTGGATGATTTTCTAAATGTACTGGAAGCTGTCATGATGCCTTGTACATTGTCAAGATCGTTTATCAGTCTTGACAGCCAATACTGGAGACTGTTCAGTCTGGCTTGGACGGCTTGATTCAAGGCCTTTTTTCTTTGTGATTCGAATGGCTTCTTTTGATTGTAATTGATCATATATGTTCTTTGTCAAGTACTCATAATAGAGATGTAATTTCCAGAGGCAATAACTTTAATTAAGTAATGGAGATTGATTGGTCTTTATGCTATCATTGTTAGGAGAACATTATCCGTTTTCTAGATTGTGTCAAAAATGTTCTTTATTTTTTTTTTATGCTGATTTCTTGGCTTTGCTTGAATCCTATCTTTGAAATAATACACTCAAAAGCACAAGTTAAATTAACATAACATTTTAGAATCATAATTAACCTATGTTTATTTTCATCAAAACTTTAAAATGAGTTTGTCTTAACACGTGAGTCATGTTTGTTATACTATGATATTTAAATATACATACACGGTTGGTGTTTGTTATCATGCCGTAATTGCTAAGTGTTATTGCTTGTTTTAGGACGTAATCGTTAAAATGTTGTTCATTGATTTCGGTTGAAGACCCTTTACATTATTGTGGAAATTGGGCTTTTCCCTCAGATGATACCCGAGTCCATTCTACCGGTTGTTACCCTGACGATGGAAACGTCGTTAGACTTTTCTGACCGACATTGGCCGAATGCTTGGGTATACGACCCCATCTCAAGCAGGGCTACTTATACGGGGAGAGTGGTGAAGACAAGTAGGAGAGCTTAGGCAGTGCTTCACGTGGAGATCACTCACAAGAGGATTGACTATCCTGTACCTTCAGGATTGGTGCTTAGGGTGAATGGGGCGTGGAAAGATGCAGAGGATACATGAGTTAGATGTGAGATAGAGGCCATCGTAGGTGTGGTGACTCCCACTGTAATAGTAGGGGATGTAGTACTTGGACCAAGAACGAGCGAGAAGGGTAAGGGGCCGATGCCGGTGGGAGAAGATATTCCAGGGCCGTCTAGGCTGGTTGGGTACCAGGGTTTTGTTGATGGATCGCCTGTAACTGGGTTGGTGTCACTGCAGATCGAGTTCAAGCTTCCACTCCCGGTGAATGATCCCTTACCATCTGTCACTTTAATGGTGGACCGTCTGTCACTGTAATGGTGGACCGTTTGTCACTGTAATGGTGGATCTGACTTCTGAGGAGACTGATCCTTCTATGGCTGATGAGGAGGAGAAAGTTACTTTGAGGAGAGATACTGCGTCAGATGGGACTTGTGCAAAGTGTGGAGGTCACCCTTGTTACTGTAGTTGTTAATGGATGATCAGATTAGTTTTTTTGTTTTATAAGGCCTAATGTCTTTTTGGTAGTTGTACTTATTTTGTTACGGGATAACTGTACTTATGATGTTCTTTGATAGTTGACTTTTGTTGGTGGGTCCATGTTCCATTTTTTTGACGTGACCATGGGGGGATAGCATTATTGGAGAAGTACTTCTGTGCAGGTGTCTGTCGAGAATACCCCAGGGGTATGAGCGATGTTTGATAGGTCTCATAGCCCTGGAGTATTTTCTATTTTTATATTTTGGATTATTGTCCCAAAAACTATTTTAGCTTGTTTGTATATATGACGTAATTATTTATGACTCTTGTCTTTTGTGTTACGACGTATTATTTTATTAAGTGGTTTTAAAAAAAAATGCACTTGCGTTGTTAAAAATCGGGGTGTTACACTTGACTTGTAGGAACAAGGTGTTTGCTTGCCTAAAAAAGTATGTAGGTGTCAGGTTGTTTTGAGAAGACTAACTTGTAGTGTCAGGTGCTGTGTAATTCAAAGATTTCAATTAGTGGTTAAATCCTTCTAAGTGAAGGGACTGAATGTAGCTACCAAGTTGGTGGTGAACCAGGATAAATCAGCTTGTGTCACTTTACTTCTGCAGTCTTTACTTTACTGCTGACTCTAATTACTTAAGCCTGATTGATATTGCCTTTGTTTTAGTTAAAACCCCCAATCCTGAACTAGTTTTTGAATAAATAATTAAAAATAATCCAACTTAGACAAACACAATTCAACCCCATTCTCGTGTTTGCACCTTCAATGTTTGCTATGCCTCTGACGACATTGAATGTATTTGTGCCTCTAGTTAATATAAATTCAATTAATCTTGAATATGAATAGTTTTTTGGCTTAAGCATGCATCTAGTATTTTTAAAACTCACAATCACTCGCGACTCTCACAACTCCCTCGCGTTCGAACTTCATGATTTGAAAGTTTATTTCGCAAATATGAGTCTCCTACGTTCCAACGCTTCAATGTAACTTGGATTAACATGAAATTCTTTACAAATTGAATGTTGATTTCACAAACCTAGTTGAGAACCGTTCCAGCTTTATGAAGGACATGGTTAAGGTAGGTTGGTTTGAATATTTTAACCTAGGATAAGAGGTTGCTTTGGATTTCCTTGTAAAACAATTTTGGAGGTTTGTTGATGAAAATATCGACAACGAGGTTTCAAGCACTATGTTGGGTTTCCCCATAAAGATCACTCAGCAATCCTTTGCTACCATCACAAGATGACCTAACAAATGCACGATGCTCGGAAATGGATATTAATTAGGGTTGGAACCTTCAGAATCAACAATGAACTATTTGAAGACCCCATGGTGAATTCCATGTTTGTTCACCACAAACCTAGGTATCACATTCTTTTCAAAATTCTTATTGGGTGTGTGGTACCGAAGGGTGGGTTGATGGATCAATGTTAGCAAAGACTAGATAGGTCTAATGTGGAACATCTCTCGAAGAATCAAGAAGAACCTTCCCCATATACCCACATAATCTTGGAGCATATAAGGTCTTGCATCATCAACTCCATAATAGGCAAAATCAAGACTTTTCGCTACCCTTGGCTATTAATTACTGTACTCATGTATACTTCCCTCATTCAGGCTCTGAAGGAATTCGGCAACTATGTTCAAGAGGAACACTTGGTATTATCCTTTGTTCCCACATTCAATATCTCCAACCTTATGAAGATGAGACAGGTGTCCCCCATACATTGTATTCAACCCAATGGTGTCTATTTGGCCAAGCTGTGGCCCTAGTTTGCTTGTTGTTGCCTTGTTGCACATGTGTTTGGGAAGAGGACGAGAAAGACACAACCATCATTGATGAAGTCACAACAACCCCCTTCAAATAAGAAACGAATGGTATCTTCAAACATTGAGCACCCTATTTCCTTCCCCGTCCTTGACCCTGAACTAACCCCTCCATTTCTCTCTCCCCAACCAAATAACATTGTTCAACCTTCCTCTGTCCCAGCACCCATCACCTTTCCTACTTCTCACTTTGATACCTCAGATGAAATGTGTGAGGCTATCCTTGCTCGGACACAAACCTATCCTTTCCTTCACAAGCCTAGTACCTCCGCTGAAACACCTACCCTCTCTGTTACTTTACCACCACCTTCTCCATTTTCCACTCCAGTACCTGACCTTACCTCAACGCCTTCTCTCCATCCTTCTTCCCTAGGAGTTGTGCCTGTTGCACCAACTCTTGTCGACCTAGACTTTAACACATCATTAGAAGAATCCTATTCCTTTTCCTTCCCTCCGTTCCCCTTTAAATTTGATACCTCCCCCATCCCTTTGGCAATTATCCCGTCCGCACAATCCATTTTATATGGCTTCCCTGACTTCTTGTCCTTCCTTACATCCCTTACTTGCAAAATCACCTGCACCCAGAATAAAAAGTGCTTAATTTTTCGATTGTAATGATGTTTAAACTTAGTGGAACAAAGTCCTCTCTTTTGTAACAAACTAGATTTAGGACAATTGGGATCTTGGACTATAGCTAGCTTCCTAAGACTCTGCAGCTTTCAGACAAACACCTGAAATCATCTACTTATGGATGGTACAACTCAAAAAGCCAAAATCAATTGGTCCAGAAAGCTCCTAATAGCATCTTCATCAGGCTCATCCAGGGATGCTCCATCTTCTTCTGATGATATTCTTATGGAACCTTAAATGGTTGCTCCAGTTGCACAATTGTAGCTTCCTGTGTTCATCCACCATATTAAGATTGGCACTTTCGATGTTCCTCCTATTATTACTTTAGGACCTGCATATTATACTTCTACAAGCCTCTTCGCATCTCCCTTTGGCTCCGTGTTTGATCACTCTCCGTTTGTCAAAGAGGATGATTTTGATAATTTGAAAGTAAGACTGAGGCATTTATTGAGAAGGCTGCCAAGAATCAGGAGGATATTCAGAATACTCTTAGTTTAATTATGGCTAGGCTCATAAATCCAACCCCTTAGTTTTTTTGTTTCTTTTTCTGATTGTTGTTACTCTATTTCTTGTTCTTTGTATTTTCTTTTGTGTCATATCTTTTTATCTGATGATAAACGGGGGAGAATTTCTATCTTTTATAGAGATCTTGAGAATCTGATGCACATTGAACATGCATATTCTAAGGGAGAGCTTTGCTGTAATGTGTTATTATTGTATTATTCCTTTGTTTACTTTATGTTAAAAAATTATAAAGAAAATAGATGTTTGTCATCCTCAAAAAGGGGGAGATTGTTGGAACCAAGTTGGTTTGAAGAAGGATGCCCCTCATTTGTTTTGATGATAATGAAATTGTTTGTGGGAAAAATTTAATGCACTAACATTTTGATTAAGTGTGCAGGTCCGAGATTCTTGTTGTATCCTCTAATAACTCGACGAAGACAAAGATGCAATATGATTTTGCCTCGTACCGTTACTCTAAGTCTTATATGCGAGCAACATTGTATCCCAATTGCCATTAGAAATGCAAGCAATGTCGTTGTTCAATTACCTCTAACAAATTCAAATGTGTCTTGTTCATCTGCCTCTAATAATCACATCAAGCGTCTGACTCTATGTTATTATGTATCCTCTTAAAAAGTCAACAATATGAAAAAGTCAGTGCTCTAAAAAAAGTCAACGTTCCAAAGATGACAACAGAATTGCACATGCTCTGATTAATATCCTTAATCTGCTACTCTTTTGAAGATCTAAAGACATGGTCTAACCATCGTATCATGTGCTTCCCAACTGTTTTAAAAAAGATATGCTAACTCATTACAGGATCAGTTTTTAGAAAGTTTCTATGGCAAATAAATCCCAAAAAGATAGGATACGAAACTTTGTGTTGATTTCCTACATTCAGGACACCAGTTAGAAACCCTTATCGTTCTTTATAAAAGAACGTTCATCCCTTGAAGAAAATAGAGAGACATACAAATGATATGCACATCTGCACTCTTGCTCATTATCATTATGTTTCACTTTAGTGCTAATTCAGAAAAACAATATCCGCGAGAGCTAATTTATAAAAAACAGTCTCTGCGAGAGTTAATTCAGAAAAAAAAACAAAACCTTGTTGTTTGTAACATAGCCGAATAGTGGTTGCCCTCCATAAAAACTTTGCTATACTAAGCTAGACGGTTAAGAAGATTGAACACAGCTAATGTCAATAGCAGGTGTTTAAGTGTAAGTCAGATTCCATGGTGAACTAGTGGATTAAATCCTTCGAGTTGAAGGGACTAGACATAGCTACCGTGTTGGTGGTGAACTAGGATAAATCTTTGTGTCTTTCTACTCTATTTTCTTTTGCATGCATTGAATTCTTTACTTTAGTTTAGCCACATAAAACAAAAATATTTAAAGGAAGAACACAAATCCAAAGTCCCCTTTGTTGTGTTATTCGTTCTACACCAACTATGTTTGTATGTTGGGTAGAGCGTATGGAGGTTCTGGCTGTTCATTACTACTCGTATTACCAAAAATAGCAGAGGGAGTAGTTTTTTCAAAGTTTGGTGTTACCTTTTGTTTCTTCCTCATAATGAAGTTTGTTGTATGCAAACTTGGTGCATGTTTCTTCTTCCTCTTCCTCTTTTATACTCAATGTCTTGGCAACCATTTTTCTCTTCTTCTCAAAAACTTGAGCAACTTTTGGCAGAGGATGGAAAACAGGAGCCATCTCTTGACCATATTGATACATCCTCAAATACTCCAAAACTACTTCTTTATTGTTTTCTTCAAAGTTAGAAGCATATGACTTTTCACCCACAAAGCGAATGGTTTGAAAACCACTGGTTTGATGAGATATCTTTCTGGCATCAACATTGGGTCGAATGCAATTTTTCGGTGAGATTAGTCTCATCTGGATGACATTGGATATGTTGCACATGAAGAAACCATGCGTTCTTTTTGAATAGCTCCTGCTACTTCCTTTAGAGCTAGAATGAGGGGAGTTCTCAATAGTACAATAGTGATGAGTCTAGGGTAGGGCTTTATTCCGATATTTCCTAACCTACAATTGATAGCACAAGACCTCGCGTGTTCTAAAATCAGGTTTGGAAGATTGGTCTTGATTCTCTGGGAGATATTCCAAATTAAACCCTTGTGGTCTTTTCTAATGATTTGTTATCATACACGGGTCAAATACAAGTAATAAAAATGTAGCGTAGGGCAACAACTCAAGTTGTCTCGCAAGGACTTCTAATTATATTAACCGAATTTAGAGTAAATAAAAAAAAGAGGGGTTCGAATTTAGGTTTAAACAGATTGAGCAAATGAATTAAAGTCAAAAATATTGAAATGACTAATCCACTAATTAACATAAAACAATCCTATGCGAATTCTATTTCTTTCTCTGGATTAAGCATCACAGTGGTAGATGGATTAATGTTAACAATCAAGCGTCTATAACTGATTAGATTAGAAACCGAATTATGTCAAATTAAATTTAGCAATCCTATTGAAATTCGAATTAAGCAATCACAATAACATTGTAATTGAATGAAAAGGAATAGAATAGTCAACATGAAATTATCATTATAAAATAAACCTCAAGGTCTTCATGAAATTCCGAAGTAGTGGATTAATCTTGGGAATTTATCATTCCAAATAGAATTCCCTATGAAGGTGCAGAAACACGAGAAGGAAAGATATGTTTTACAAAACTTTATTTCAAATGGAATGGAAAGAAGTAAGTAGGCATCTATGATTTATGGAAACAGTAACTCTGGAAAAAGAGGTCTTGGTTTTACAGAAACAAGTACTAAAAATAAAGCTGTTTATTCTGATGTATTATGTATTGTCTGTGCTAAGAAACGTCACTCTGAATTATCTTGTCCAATGGTAAAATCTGAACAAGATCAGAGAGCTGTTAAGACTAACCTGTTGGAAACAAGTTGGTTCTAAGTACTTACGATTTTGATGCTTACAAATGTACTCTATGTAAACTTATTTTGTACTTGGAATTATTAAGTTAAATGCCCAGAAACTGAAGGAAACAGAAGCAGAGATCAAAGGATTCCAGAAAAATGAATTCTGGATTGACCAGAAGATATCCAGGAATGTCAAAAATATCACCAGAAGATATCTTTGCTGGCCCAGATCAGAATGAAGAAAAATCAGAAGGAAACATCGATCATACCAGTGGAAAGCCTGCCAGAGGGAGAGTTGATCCAGACCAAAACGAATCAAACATCAAATTTATTCCAGAAGTTATTACGACCAGAAGATGGCCTGGGAGTGAAATATTAAACAGCCCAGACTTGTTCCAGACTCAACCAGAAGCTAAGTTTATGAGTCCAGAACAAGAGAATCAATCCAGATTTAACCCAGACAATAAGAGCATGATTCAGGGCATGAAACTAAGTCAAGACAAGAAGAAATGATTTCCAGAATGATCCAGACCTGATCTAAAATCAAAGGTAAAATGCTCAGACAGAAATATTTATTGTCCAGATTTAATTTCAATTTAATCCAGACCAAAGTCCAGAATTAGTCCAGATCAGAGGGAAGATTTCCAAATCAGTGGTTCAGAATTAATTATTTGGTCCAGTGATGGTCCAGATCAGAAGATCAGACCATGGCCCTGTGTTGGCCGAAATCAGAGGGACAGGATGTGCAGTCCAGCAAAGGCCGAGTTCAGAGGATTATAGCATATCAGGTGCGCATCCAGGATGGCCGAAATCAGAAGATCAGAGGGTTAGGAAGTGTGGTCCAGGGATAGCCGAAATCAGAGGATCACAGCATATCAATTAGGTTGGTCCAGATGTGGACTAGCGCATGAAGATCCAATGGTCTAGATTTAATCAGGAAAATTATACGGTGGAGAATTTAATTTATTTTGATCAAAGGATTGAAAAGATTTGTTACAAAAATAAAGTGAGGTGTTGTGGAATTCAGGAGCTGTGGAGGGAAGGAACTAATTGATTTAATTGGCTAGTTATTTTGAAAGGAAATCTGAAGATATGTTTTTTATTTATATGAAGCCCAATTGGTCAAGTTATTTTTACAGAGAATCCACCAAGATTCAGCTCGAATTTAAGCATTGGAAGAGGCCCAAATCTGCATCTATAAAAGGAGGCTCAAGGCAGAATACTTAGCAATCGAAAATCACAAAAGAGTCATACACTTCCAAAGCAACCACTCTCAAATTTTCATATAAGTCAATTGCGAGTTTCAGCTTTCAAGAAGCAAGTACTCGGTTATTTTATTTCCACTGTGGCAAATCTAATTTGTTGAAGTAGAGTCTACAATCTGAGGGAGTCAGTAGAGGTAGCAGGTAACATGGAAATTAGATAGGGTTGTATCTAAGTTGTTGATGTAGAGTCTATAAACTGAGGGATTCAGAAAGGGTAGCAAGGTACTTAGCAATTAGATTCAAACTGAAGAATAGGAGTTGTTTTTCCTCAAAGAAGTCTAGGATTGTTAGACTATTTGAGAAGACTGACCTGGAGGGTCAGTAGCAAGGTTGTAATTCAAGGTTGAATTAGTGAAATACTTCAAGATGAAGGGACTGGACGTAGCCTCGTTAACGGTGAACCAGTATAAAATCTGTGAGTTTTTATTTTTATTTTTATCCGCTGCTAACTATGTTTTAATTATACATCAAATTTTGTTTTGAAAGTATTAAAATAGGAAAAGTATTCAAGTTAAGTCAAACACAATTCAACCCCCCTTTCTCGTGTTTGCACCTTCAGAGGATACACCTCCAGAAGATATCAGAGGTGTTGAGCACCATTGCATGCGAAAGTGTGTCACTTTATCCTTGTGAATCAGCTCAAATCAGTGGAGCAAGTAAAACACGACTAGCCAAGAGGGATTCGAGCTATAGTAGGGATTTTGAAATTAGAGGAATTCAAAAATGAGTTAGGACACAAGTTCCTTCTTCATAGTACAATTAGGTGAGTTCATTACCTTTATATCATGTGAGATTTGGGTATTAGATTTTACTACAAATTATTAAACTGTTTGAAAAATAAAAAGGGAATGGAAGATAAGAACTAAAATAGTGGAAAAAAAGAAGAAATTTAGCATATAGGAATTTCATTGAAAATTTAAGTTTATATCTGTTAATTTAGAACATGCATGTAGCTTATCTCTGTTTGTGTGATGCTGTGAAGGAATTATGTGTTAGAAAAATTTAATTAGACGTGTAGACATTAATTTAAGGTCAGTATGCTTGTCGAGCATGATTACTGCTCGTTACTGCTGTTGATGCGTATGCAAAAATGTGAGTTCTAAATTCTTTAAAGCAATCGTTTTGGGGTTATTACGGGTTAGGATAAGTTGAGTGTGAGGAAATGAATCATGACTCTGATGTTGTTTCTACTTTCTTCCTTTGGTTCTAGTTTCAAACTAGGAGCTTATGATTAAATTATTTTGGATTTAGTATATTGATAAGTTATTTAAAATTGTTGCAGATGAACGATGCATTACATACATGACATAATAAAGATATTTCATACAAAACATCTCAAGTTTAGTACACTCTCATTAATCAGATCTTGTATGGCCTTATTCATGGTGGGAATCATGTTGTTCCAGGCATGGTTCAACACATAAAGAAGAACAATCAAGACGCTGATTGAGATTTGGCAAGGCCACCTTTACCGCTCAGGTCTCATTTATCTTGGTGACCCACGTCGAGATAATTGGGCGACCTTTCTTTGTTTACAAGGAAAGGATTTCATAGGTCATGTGCAATTTCCAGAATCATTCTAAATGAATGATTTTATTTCAGTATTTAAAAAGAAATTGAAGTTGAGAGCTTCAGCTTGAGATGTATCGTATCAGAATTTTATGTTTTCTGCATTTTTGTTATTTATTTAGTTTCAGAATCATTCTTAGTTTTTGAACTCAATGAGATTTATTATCACCCCTTTTGTGTTAAAAATTTAGCAGCTGGAGGTTGTTCAAGTGCAGCTTAATACCAGAGGGGAAAACTCCATATTTAATTTTTAGTTATAATGTATTACGACGGTTGTAGTATTAAAAGCTTATATAAAGGTTTAATTTGAGAATTCAGTTGGACTATTGCAACTTATGAATCTATTTGAACAATTGTAAACCATAATTGATTGGTAGTTGAATTGCTTTAAATTGATTCGGAATATTCTTTATAATTACTTGCCTATAATATATTAAGATGTATGGATTGAGATGCCAAATTCTAGATAATTGGTATTGAGTCTTACAGAAGCACTCATAATTTTTCACAAGAAGATACACTCAAAATTATTCATAAAAAGAAATACTCATAATTATTCGTATGATGATATACTCATAATTTGTTTACAATAAGATACATTTAGAATTTGTTCACAAGAAAGATGTGATTCAGATTTTACAAGGACAAAAGTGAAACCCTAATCTATTCTATAAATAGATACTCAAGGCTGAAGAAGAAAGCATGAACTCATAAACTCATAATTCCATAAAATTTAGAAAAACTTTTCAGAAATCAAATTTCCTAAGTATTCAAAGTTCAAAGTTGATAACTTGACTTGTAGGTGAAGGTGAAAACACAAGAAGGGGGTGGAATTTTGTTTGACTAACTTGATGAATTTTTCAATATTTGATTAAACTAGTTTAGACTTCATTATTTACTTGGGGTAAAAGCAATAACAAATCTAAGGAGTGCAGGTATAAAGTGACACAAGTAATTTATCGTGGTTCACCACCAACTTGGCTACATCTAGTCTCTTCACTAAAAAGGATTTAATCCACTAATTCAAAAACTTGGATTACAAAGCACCTGACCCTCCAAGCCATTCCTCTCAAACATCTTGACAACCCCAGACTTTTGATGAACATAATCTGACAACTCCATATTGTTGAAGGCACACTTACACCATTATCGGGTTTGAATACAAAGGTTTCAAACTTGAGTAGTTTCTTCTAACAAGATGATTATAACAACGACTATCACACTCTAAGAAAAAAATTTAGAAAATATTTCTCATTCCAATAGTGTTTCTCTCTTTGAACTCTAACATGAATTTGGAATTCTGAGCTTGAGTTCCTCTACTCATTTCTGATTTTGGAATGATCTTCTTCTCCAGCCTTGAGTATCTATTTATAGATAAACTAAGGGCTTCAATTTAGTCATTATTTAATTCTGAATTTTATCTTCATTCCTAACTTGGTCAACAATGATCTTATTCAAATATAATTCTAAACAAGATGCTTTTGGATAATAAGTTCTTTAGCTAATTCTTTATATCTGTATCCAATATGAGCAATTCTTCTACATTGATTATGTTCGTATTTTGTTTAGATTGAGTTTGTAAATTCTTCATATTGATTATGTTCGTATTTTGTTCAGATTGAGTTTGTGAATTCTTCAGATTTATATTGTTCATATCTTGTTGTAGAAAAATCATGACCATATGTTCTTTTCAATTTGATCAAAGATTTTATTCGATTATAGATTTGAATCAAATCTTATTTTGTATTGTGTTCAAAATCACAAATCTTCTTTCATACCTTTTGAATTCAGATATATTGTTCTCATAAAATACTTTTGTAAACATCAAACTCTAAATATAAAACCATGGTTCGAACAATCTCCCCCTTTTTAATGATGACAACTTTTGTTTTATAACGACTTTTCTTTTAAATACTTTGACCCCCCTTTACTTAAGCCCCCTAAGTCTAATTGTTTTTTTAAGTAGTTTTTCTCCCCACATTATCAAACATCTTGCTCCCCTTTTGTCATGAAAAACAACTTGAAAGTGAAACTTGCCTCTGTTTTTTTTAATTGGGCCTTTTTTTTAATAGAATGAAAATAACATAAAATAAAACATAAAATTTATCCTAAGTATGAAAGTAAACTACTCTAAGGTTAGCACAACATCGGTTAGGTAAAAGAATAAGGTTTAGGTTTTCTCGATGAAATCAAACCTATCTTCGGCAAGTGGTTTGGTGAATATGTCAGCCCTTTGATGTTTGGTGTCTATGAAATGGATATTAAGCATGCCTTTTTGAACAATGTCCCTAATGAAATGGTGTTTGATCTCTATAAATTTAGCTCTAGAATGAAGTATAGGATTTTTGGTTAGGCAAATGACATAAATATTGTTACAATAAATGGGAATGTTGATTTATATGATTTTGTAGTCTTCTAGTTTATGTTTCATCCAAAGTAGTTGAGAGCTACAACTAGCTGCTGAAATGTACTCAGCTTCTGTTGTTGACATGGAAATTGTACTTTGTCTCATAGTTGACCAAGAAATTAAGTTGTCACCTAGAAATGTGCAGTTTCCACTTGTACTTTTTCTCTCAAGTTTATCTCCAACATCATCAAAATCTCAATACCCACTTAGTTTGTACTCAGAAGATTTCTTGTAGAACAAGTTAATGTTGGTTGTGCCTTCTAGGAATCTAAGGATTCTCTTAACAATAGTTAAATGTGATTCCCTAAGGTTAGCATGAATTCTTACACATATACTAAGCATGATGATAGGTTTGGATGTAGTGAGGGTTTAGCCATAAGTGAAAAAGTAGGGTGCATTGGTGTATTGGTGTAGCCATAAGTTTGCAATCACTCATCTTAAACTTATTGAGAAGCTCTTTTGTGTATTTAGTTTGATGAATGTATATACCTTTCTGACTTTGCCGAATTTATATACCTAAGAAGAACTTAAGTTTTCTCATCATACTCATTTGAAATTCATGTTGCATCAATTCAGAAAGTTCTTAACAAAGAGTGCCTTTAGAAGATCCAAAAATAATATCATCAACATAAATTTGAATTATAAGAATGTAATCTCCTATTAATTTTCTAAAAAGTGTATTAATGACTTGTCCTCTTTCAAAGTTATTTTTAAGCAAGAAGTTACTAAGTTTATCATACCACGCTTTAGGTGCTTGTTTTAGACCAAACAGAGATTTTGTAAGTATAAAAACATGATTTGGAAATCCAAAACTTTCAAAACTTGGGGGTTGTTTAATAAAGACTTCTTCACTTATATAACCATTTGAAAAATCATTTTTAACATCCATTTGAAAAATGTCATGTTATTATTTGCAGCAAAAGAAAGTAGGATACGAATAGCTTCTACCTTGGCCATTTGAGCAAATACCTCAGTTTAATCAATGCCCTCTTGCTAACTGTGCCCTTGTACGACAAGTCTTTCATTGTTTCTGACCACTTCACATTTCTCATTTAGCTTTTTTATGAAAACCCACATGGTTCCAATAATGTTCTTTGTAACACCCCGAATTTAAAACACAGCGCGAGTGTATTTTATTTTATTTTTTAAAAACGAATAAATAAATAAAAGAGTTTTCAGAATTAATTTCAAGGGAATTAAAATCAATTCAAATTAAATATCATTCGACATCGTAATCCAAAATAGTAAGGTAATTATACAACAACATCACGATGAATCGAATAAGATATTTTTGGGAAATTGATCTTTATAATATACTAAAATAAAGATACATCAAAACTGGATTCTCAATCCACCAAAATATTTATCAGAGTGCGGAAAAGTTTTACAATAATTCCCAAAATAAATATTTACAACCACTGAGCTCAAAACCCTATACATAAGTCTAAACTGATCATACACTAAGCTATAGTAGCACGGTTTCCACCGCATCATCCACAAGTCTTATCTTCACCAAGCTGTCCATCCCTTTACGTAGCCCACAATGTAAAGATCAAGGAAAATTAACGACGTTCCCTGTCGTTAGTGTGACCGTCGAGGGTACGGGTTTGATTAACATCTGAGGGCAAAGCCCAATTTTCCACAATAATTGTAAAGGGTCACCGACCAAAATTAACAAATACCACATAGCATTTATATCAGCAATATCAAACATATTCATGGCACATCATAAAACAATGATGATAAATAAGGATGCTCAATTTTTGAAAATACATGACATTTGTACCTTCTCAAACAGCAACCAATTTAATATGCAAATCATGTTGTAAGCACAAACATCAATTCAGTAATCACACCAATTCATCAGAAATTCCAGATTTCAAAAAGTACTTACACATACAACAACTTTCAACCACCATCATATAACCAAAACGTGACCCACCGATCAATCACCCCGATGCAATATGTAAATGCTCATGTATACATTCTCTTGGATTCACCAAGGTGCAGTCGCTCAACAGACCAGCACATTTTATATCAGCAATATCAAACATATTCATGGCACATCATAAAACAATGATGATAAATAAGGATGCTCAATTTTTGAAAATACATGACATTTGTACCTTCTCAAACAGCAACCAATTTAATATGCAAATCATGTTGTAAGCACAAACATCAATTCAGTAATCACACCAATTCATCAGAAATTCCAGATTTCAAAAAGTACTTACACATACAACAACTTTCAACCACCATCATATAACCAAAACGTGACCCACCGATCAATCACCCCGATGCAATATGTAAATGCTCATGTATACATTCTCTTGGATTCACCAAGGTGCAGTCGCTCAACAGACCAGCACATTTTACATATGTAAGACTTTAACGGCCCTCAAGACCAGGGTGCAATCGCTCACAGATCAGCACCAGTGCAGTCGCTCACAGACCAGCACTCGTGCAGTCGCTCAACAGACTAGCACGTTAGACATAAACCAAGGTACAATCGCTCACAGATCAGTACCTAGTGCAGTCGCCCAACAGACCAGCACTCGTGCAATCGCTCATAGATCAGCACGTGGTTGCGCATTTCAGGGTACAGACGCTCACAGTCTAGTACCAGTGCGGTCGCTCAACATACCAACCCTTGTATACCAAGGTACAATCGCTCACAGATCAGTACCTAGTGCAGTCGCTCAACAAACCAGCACTCATGCAATCGCTCACAGATCAGCACGTGGTTGCGCATTACTTTGTGGCCCATTGCGGGTACCACTTGACTATGCAATGCATGAATATGCAGTGTTTCACTTCACTGGAAACAATATGCAACATCAATAAAATTCATGCATTTCCATCATTTTTTCAAAACATTTCAACACAATCAATATCATCATCTACACATCAATGATTAACCATTCAAGCAAACATTATCACTTTGCATTACCTCATGGTTCCACTCTTAAATATCAAAAGTCTTTACCCAACTCTCAAAATTCAGAACCAGTGTTTAAAACTGAAATTTCTGGAAAAACGAATTTGTATTTGAATACAGCTTCATTGTATTCGAATACAGAAGCCAAACAGGGCAGAACCAACACCCTGTATTCGAATACAGACTCCTTGTATTCGAATACATAGGCTTTCACAGTGCAAAAGTCAGAATTTCCACAACTTCAGTAAAGTCTCAAAAACATCATCACCACCACTTCAAAACTATCACAAAAGTTCCATTTTTATTCACCACAAACCTTCCCAAGGTACCCCAACACTTATGGTTTATAAAACAATGTTTAAAACTTGAATTTATGAAAAATACGAATCTGTATTCGAATACAGCTCCCTTGTATTCGAATACAGAAGCTAAAATAGTGAAAAATCAGCATTCTGTATTCGAATACGAGGTTGTCGTAGTCGAATACAGATGCGAAGTCAGTTGCAAATCTGTATTCGGCTACAGAGGGTCGTAGTCGAATACAAGTTCAAAAATCTGAAGAAAACAGAAGCTTTGCAGGCTGTATTCGAATACACTCAAGTTGTATTCTAATACACCTTCGAATTCAGTGAAATTTTCCTGAAACTTCAACACATTTTCAAAAGCTTTTCCTTTGAAAAACCAACCCAACCCCATAATCATATTTATCACTCTTTAGACACCTCAAAACTCAGAACATTTTTCATTAAACATCAACCACAGATTTTTAACAAAACAAAATCAGAAACAGAATCATCACTACCACAATAACCGCACTGATTTTCTTAAATCACCAAAACAGAAAGTCAACTACAAAATTGTCCCACACAAACTAATTCAAGCATTTGGATCATCTCCAAAACAACACCAAACAAATCATCATTCAACACAACAGAATGATTTCTTACTCAACACAACAAACAAAACATCATCAACACAATAAATTCCTTCACTGAAACAGTAGGAACATCAAAACAGTTTGATTTCCAAAACCTAACACAATGTTTTTCACAAACATAAACCAATAATCATTCATCACACATCCATTTACAGCCCTAAATGCAATCTAGAAAGTTGGAAGGTGCCCTTACCTTAATTACTTTCTCTTTGCTCGATTAAGCTTCTGCGACAAAAGTCGACGATACTCCCGTTCGAGTTCGCCGCTATGAAAGTTAGTTCTTTAGCTCTGTAACGATCATAGGAATAACTTTCGTACTCGAAACTTTCTGATTCGACACTCAGATTTTCAAGAAAAATGTCTTTTGAGTAAACTGTTTTTCTTCACCAACACCCAAAAATATCCGAAGAAGAAGAAGAAGATAATAAAGCAGAAACTGGCGCAGTAGAGGAAAGAAGAAAAAGCTTCTCACTTAAATATCCACATAAATGCAGACTGACACAGCAGAGGAAAGAATGAATTGTTTCTTTCTTAACAAATATCTATGCCACCTCACCCAACACTTATATTAAAATATCCTTTTGATCCTCCAGCACTTAACCCGTCTCGTCGCAATTAGCAGAGAACATCTTAATTAACAGCCCGATAATTTAATTACTCGAAATTAAATTAATTCATCCATCATCAAATAATTTTAATTCCACCTCCAAAACAAATATTTATATATATATATATATATATATATATATATTTACACAAAACATACATATATTGAATATTTTACAAATATTCTCAAATACATTTAAAATTAAATCTGTAATTTTAATTTTAAATTTAAGGGTCTTACATTCTTCTTTGGTCTAGGTTAGATTCTAAACATCATTCCTGTTAAATTCATTTAACTCTTCTTGCATTGCATGAATCCATCCACCATCTACCAATGCTTCATTAACAGAGGTAGACTTAATTAATGCGAGTAAGCCAAACAAAGTGGTATCTTTTAGTGACGATCTGATCCTCAAAGGATCACTTGCACTTCCAATTATTAGAGTTTCATGATGAAATGACTTGTACTTCCATCTAGATCTTACTTATGACTTATCTTTAGTGTTCAACATATAACAAGTACAACTAAATTGTTTAAAGTATGAGATCTTGGGCTTTTACCTTTCCACAATTCATATGGTGCTTTATTCAAAATAAACCAAATTAAAAATATATTTTGAATATAACATGCAATGTTAATTTCTTTAGCCCAAAAGTGTTTTGCAACATTCATCTCATTTAACATTGTTCTGGCCATTTCCTGGAGTGATCTATTCTTTCTTTCTACAACACCATTTTGTTGGGGTGTTCTAGGAGATGAGAGGTTGTGGCAGATTCCATTCTCATCACAAAAGCATTCAAATTCTCCTCCATGATCAGTTCTAATTGTTACAATCTTAATACCCTTTTCATTAATTACTTGTTTGCAAAATGTGATAAACACTTTTTAAGAATTTTATCCATGCCCACCTACTGTAATCATCTACTATAACAAAGCCATATTTTTTTCCACTAAGAGAGGTTGTTTTCACTGGCCCAAAGATATCTGGATGTAAGAGCTCAAGGGGCTTTGAGGTAGAGATTGAGTTCTTTGTATGTTTTCCCATTTGAAAAGCTTCACCCATAATTTTAGTTTGTAACTAAGCTTAGGTAGACCTCTTACTAGCTGAAGTTTATTCAGTTTTAAAATTAATATAAGGTTTGCATAACCTAATCATTTATGCCAAATTAGTTTCTCTTCATTTACTAACATAAAACACTTAACTTCTTGTTTCTCAAGACTAAATAGATTTATCTTATAAATGTTGTTTTGCCTTTAACCTGTAAAGAGTACAGATCCATCCTTCTAATTAATTTCCTAACATATTTTTTGATTAAATATAATCTCTTAATTAATATCACTCAACTAGACCAATGATAGGGCCTTTTTGCTTTCCTCCAAAAGTCATTGTGCCTCCTTTGGTCAATAATAGTTCTTGGAACAAAGACTTTTGTCCCGTCATGTGTCACAAGCATCCACTATCAAGGTACCATGATTGATGTTTTAACTTGATATTGGAGGACATCTACAACATAGATAATTTTGTTCTTAGGTACCCAAATTTGGTTGGGTCCTGAATTGTTAGTCTTGAAAGGTTTGTTGTCTTTCCTTGTATTTAATAGGGGAGAAGATAATTTGGAGTGACCTTTCTTAGAGCAAATAGTACACAAGATATTAGAGGAAATAGGTTTAGGTTAAGTTACAGTTTCTTCAAATGCTATACCTCTTTTACCATTTCTACTTACTCCATAAATCATAAAAGCAAACTTGTTTCTTTCCATACCATTAGCTAGAAACTCTTGAAATACTTTTCATGTTTATTAGAGTTACATGTGGTTTTTTCAATTGATGTTGAACTATGATTATTTTTTAAAGTTAGATTTTCAACCTTAAGTTCAACAATACCAATAATTAAATCAAATCAAGTTAAGTCAGAAAATACCTCAATTTCTTCATCTACTGATTCACTTTTACAGTTAGAATCTGTGTTGGATTCAAATGTAGAGTTGGTATAAGCCATCAGAGTTAAATCTGCTTGCTCATCATCAGAGGATTCATCAAAATCATCCCACGTAGCCATTAGACTCATCTTGTTGGGTTTGGAATCTTTCCTCTGATGTTTTACTTTCTCCAGATTTGGACATTCCTACCTGGTATAAGCAAATGATGTTTTTATTGTCAGATTTATCATCATTTCCTCTACAAGACTGCTTGGAATATCTTTGGGGAAGTTTCTTCTTTCTATTTTGCCACATCTTCTGAATTTTTCAGGATATGAAAGCCAGTTCCTCCTCCTCAAAGTCTTCATTTTGATCCTATGAATCATCGTCCTCTGGTTATGTTGTTTCCTTTAGAACATTCTTTACTTTATATTTCAAAGCCAAGATTGATTGCTTTTTCTTTGGATCATCCTCTACAAGGTTAATTTCATGTGATGTGAGAGAGCTGATTAATTCTTCCAACTTAGGAGTATCATATCCTTTGCTTCCTAAATGGCAGTGATCTTAGGTCTCCACTTGCTTGGAAGACTTCTTAGTATCTTTAATCATAAGACCAAAGTCTGGAATTTGGAAAACATTATTTCAATGTCTTCATCTTCTTCCATGTTGACGCTCACACTTTTTGACTTGGAGGTTGGCCTTTGCTTCTTGAACTTGCTTGCTTCCTTCATAGGTTTGAAAGTGATCGCATTTATCAGGAAAGTTCTAGATTTATGATGGATCTTTTACATCTGCTTCTGATCAACATCCATCTCTATCCATGGAATCTCAATACCATCATTATTCTATAGAACAGTATAACCATCTTCCACCAAATCCCAAAGTTTAGGATGTTGTGAAATAAAGAAACTTCTCAGCCAATCCTTCCAGTACTCAAAATGTTCTCCATCAAACAGTGGTGGTCTGTTGATGTTTTCTACAGCAGCTTCTTCGCTGAATCCAAACATTTGAACGTTGGATCTTTCCTCAAACATTGTAAAGTGCTCTAATGCCAATTGAAAGTGCAAACACGAGAAAAGGGTCGAATTGTGTTTCACTAAGTTGATAACTTTTTCATTATTTGATTAAACTAGTTCAGTCATGATTATTTACTTGGAGTAGAAGAAATAACAAAACTATGGAGTGCAGGAATAAAGTAACACAAGTAATTTATCTTGGTTCACCATTAACTTGGCTACATCTAGTACCTTCACTCAGAAGGATTTAATCACTAATTCAACAACTTGAATTACAAAGCACCTGACCATCTAAGCCAGCCTTCTCAAATAGCCTAACTACCCCAGACTTTTGAGGAACACACACACCTTGGCTCTACCAGCCAAGTCTTCTCCACACAGTCTGACAACCCCAGATTATTGAAGACACAGTAACACAACTATCGGGTTTGAATACAATGGTTTGGAACTTAAGTAGTTGTTCCTAATAAGCTGATTATAACAATGATTATCACACTCTATGAAAAACACTCAGAAAAATATTTCTCATTCGAACAAGTGTTTCTCTCTATGAACTCTAAGACGAATTTGGAATTTTGAGCTTTAGTTCTTCTACTCTTTTTTTATTTTTCAATGATCTTCTTCTTCAGCCTTGAGTATTTATTTATAGATAATGATAGGGCTTCAATTTAGTCCTTGTTTAATTATGTATTGTATCATCATTACAAGCTTAGTCAACAATAATCTTATTAAAAAATAATTCTGAACAAGATGATTTTGGATAATACGTTCTTTAGCCAATTCTTTATTTCTGAATCCAATCTCAATGGTTCTTCAAGATTGATTTTTTTTTCGTATTTTTTTCAAATTGAGTTTGTAAATTATTCAGATTGATATTATTCGTATTTTGTTAAGGTTGTGTTTGTAAATTCTTCATACTGATACTATTCATATTTTGTTAAGATTGAGTATGTAAATTCTTCAAATTGATACTTTTCGTAATTCAGTTTGTAAATTCTTCAAATTGATTGCTTTTGTAATTAATGAAGGTGCAAACACGAGAAGGGGGGGTTGAATTGTGTTTGACTAACTTGAATACTTTTTCTGTTTTTGCACTTTTAAAACAAAACTTGATGTATGAATAAAAACAGAGTTACCAGCGAATATAAAGTAAAAATAAAAACACAGAATTTTATACTGGTTCACCGTTAACGAGGCTACGTCCAGTCCCTTCACCTCGAAGGATTTCACTAATTCAAAACCTTGAATTACAACAATACCACTGACCCTCCAAGTAAGTCTTCTCAAATAGTCTAACAATCCTAGACTTTTGAAGAATGCAGCACCTTGACTTCTTAAGTCAAGTCTTCTCCTACCAATCTGACAACCCTAGATTGTAGAAGGAATTACAACGCCTTGAATCTAATTGCTAAGTAATCTGCTACCCCTTTTGAATCCCTCAGATTGTAGATTATACTTCAACAACATAGATCTAACACAAGGGAAAGAAAAACACGAGTGCTTGCTTCAGGAAAGCTCGAACTCACAATTAACCTCACTGAAAACTTGAGTGTTATGTGATTTTTCGATGCTAAGTATTTTGCCTTGAGCCTCCTTTTATAGATGCGAATTAGGGTCTCTTCCATGCTAAAATTCGAGCTGTATCTTGCTGGATTCTCTTGCAAAAATAACTTGGCCAATCGGGTTTCATATAAATAAAAATCATATCTTTTTAAGCTTCATATTTGCTTTAAAAAATAACTGGCCAATCCTATCTTTAGTTTCTTCCCGCCAATAGCTTCTGAACTTGCATACAACTTCACTTTATTTTTGTAACAAATCCTTTTAATACTTTGACCAAATTTAATTAAATCTCCACCGTTAAATCTGAACCATTGATCTTGATATCTTCCCTCTGATCTGGACAAATTCTGGACTTGGTCTGGATTGACTGAAATTAACTCTGGACAAATAATATTTCAGTCTGGACATTTTACCTTCTATTTTGGATAAGTTCTTGATAAAATCTGGAGATCATTTCTTCTGGTCTGGACTTAGTTTCATACGCTGAACCATGCTATCTTTTGGTCTGGGTCAAATCTAGATTGATTCTCTTGTTCTGGACCCATTAACTTATCCTCTGATTAAGTCTGGATCAAGTCTGGCCTGTTTATCATTTCACTGCCAGGCCATCTTCTGGTCAGAATAACTTCTGGACTAAGTCTGACTTATGATTCCTTCTGGTCTAGATAAAGTCTCCCTCTGGCAGGCTTCCTTCTGGTCTGGTCCAGGTCTCCTTCTGACTTTGCTTCCTTCTGATCTGGGCCAACATCTTCTGCCTCTGGAAACTTCATTTTCTGGTGGCATTTGATGTAATAATTCAAGGTTCAAAATAAGATTACATGGAGTGCTTTTGTAAACATCAAAATCCTAAGTACTTAGAACCAACTTGGTTCCAACAATCTCCCCCTTTTTGATGATGACAAAACCTTAACTTATTTTGCTAGCTTATAACTCGAAGACTTGAATTACTCCCCCTCAGACCCATCTCTCCCCCTAAGTCTGATACTGACTTTTTCTTCTCCTTTTCAACTCTTTCTCTTTTCATCTTTTTTGATTTATTTTTCTCTCTCCCTGTTTCTTCTCCTTTTCAACTCATTCTCTTTTCACTTTTTCTTTTTCTCTCTTCACATTGCCTCTCCTTTTCAGCTCCTTCTCTTTTCACTCTTTCTTTTTCTCTCTTTATTTTTCTCTCTCCCTGTTTCCTCTCCTTTTCAACTCTTTCTCTTTTCATCTCTTTCTTTTTCACTCCTTTTTTCTTTTTATCTCTCCTTTTTCTCTCTCTCCTCCTTTTTGTCATCAGCCAAAAAAGAGATCCTACTATTATTGTATTTTCTTTTCTCTTTACAAATTATAGAAAAATAAAAAGCATAAAATAAAATTACAAGAAATTTAAAAACTCCTAAGATGACTACTTGAGCTAGTCAGATATGGAGGTAACGCTTAGATGCTTCTTGATGAACTCAAACCTATCTTCAAGTAGTGCTTTAATGAAGATGTCAGCCCATTGAACATGCAGTGTCCACAAACTGGATGCTTAAAGTCCCTTTTTGAACATGGTCCCTAATGAAATGGTGTTTTATTGCATTGTGTTTTGCTCTAGAGTGTAAGATAGGGTTCTTGGTTAGGTTTATGGCTGAAGTGTTATCACAGAACAAAGGGATATTGGTTTCAAAGATGTTGTAATCTTCAAGTTGATGTTTCATCCAGAGTAACTGTGAGCTGCATCCTGCTGCTAATATATACTCAGCTTCAGCTCTTGATATGGCAATGGTGCTTTGTCTTTTGATTGACCAAGAGATCAAATTATCACCTAAGAAAGTGCAGTTGCCACTTGTACTTTTCCATTCCAACTTGTCTCCTGCATAGTCGGAATCACAAAATCCTTTTAGTTTGTAGGTGGGGGTTTTCTTGTATATCAGGGTAAGGTTGGTGGTTCCTTTAAGGTATCTCAGAATTCGTTTGACAGCAGTTAAATGGGATTCCCTAGGGTCAGCTTGAAAACGGGCACAGACACAAACACTAAACAAAATGTCAGGTCTAGAAGCAGTTAAATAAAGAAGGGATCCAATCATACCTCTGTATATTTTCTGGTCTACCTTTTTGCTGGTTTCATCTTTCTCAAGAGAGCAGGTTGGGTGCATGGGGGTGGCCATAGGCTTACAGTCACTCATGTTGAACTTTTTGAGAAGTTCTTTAGTAGATTTAGATTGGTGAATGAGTATACCTAATTTACCTTGGTGAATATGAATTCCCAGGAAGAACTTAAGTTCTCCCATCATGCTCATTTGAAACTCTTTCTGCATTAAGTCAGAAAACTCTTTGCACAAAGTGCCATTAGTGGATCCAAATATGATATCATCAACATAAACTTGAATAATCAAAATATCATTTTTAATGGATTTCCTAAATAAAGTATTATCAATCTAGCCTCTATCAAATTCATTCTTAAGCAGAAAGTTGCTAAGTCTGTCATACCATGCCCTTGGTGCTTGTTTTAAACCATATAAAGAGTTTTTGAGTTTAAAAACATGGTATGGAAAATCAGAGTTTTAAAATCCAAGGGGCTGTTTGATATAGACTTCCTCACTTATGTAGCCATTCAAGAATGCACTTTTAACATCCATTTGATACAGCATTATATCATGATTAGCAGCAAATGATAACAGAGTTCTAATTGCTTCTAACTTGGCCACTGGAGCAAAAGTCTCAGTGTAATCTATACCTTCCTGTTGACTGTATCCTTGAGCTACAAGTCTGGCTTTGTTCCTTACGACTTCACCTTTTTCGTTGAGTTTGTTCTTGAACACCCAGTTAGTTCCAATAATGTTTTTGTTTGATCTGGATACCAGATCCCAAACATAATTCCTTTGGAGTTCAGTAAGCTCTTTTTGAATTGCAAGTATCCAACCTTCTTCTGCCAAAGCCTCATCAACACTACTTGGTTCAATTGTTGAGAGTAAACCAAACAGACTGGTTTCTCTACTTGATGATCTGGTCTTTAAAGGTTCTGCTGCACTGCCAATAATGAGAGATTCGGGATGTGAAGACTTGTATTTCCATCCATTCATTCCTTCTAACTTGTCTTCAGAGTCAGCATGTTCTTCTTCATCTTGATCTTTCTCAGATTCTGCTGCTAGTCCAGCTTCTGGTTCCTGTGCCTCTGGTTCACCTGCAATTTCCTCATCTTGCTTTGACTTTTCAGAGTCAAGCTGTTTATCATCAAACTTAATGTGGATTGATTCTTCCACAGTGTTAGTTTCTTTGTTAAACACTCTATAAGCTTTTGATCTCTTAGAGTAGCCAATAAAGATACACTTTTGATATCTAGAATCAAATTTAGCTAGGTTATCTTTAGTGTTCAGCATAAAACAGATGCAGCCTAATTGCTTAAAGTAGGAAATATTGGGTTTCTTACCTTTCCACAGTTCATAGGGAGTTTTATTTAAGATGGACCTAATGTAGACTATATTCTGAATGTAGCAGGTTGTGTTGACAGCTTCTGCCCAAAGGTAGGTGGCAACCTTCATATCATTCAACATGGTTCTGGCCATCTCCTGCAGTGATTTGTTCTTCCTTTCTACCACTCCATTCTGTTCAGGTGTTCTGGGGGATGAGAAGTTGTGAGAGATGCCAATCTCATCACATAACTCTTCAAAATACTTGTTCTCGAATTCACCTCCATGATCACTTATGATGATTATTGTGACACTCGACTTTAAAAGACAACGCGAGCGTATTTTTTTTTTCAATAAATAATTAAAATGAGTTTTCCAAAATTAATGTCAAGGGAATTAAAATAAAATTTTCATCAGTTCATTTCAAAAGAGAATACCCGGCATGTGGCCACTAAAAAGTATCAGAGTGCGGAAAATACAACGGAAAAGTCATACATTAATTTCCAAAATAAATTACATTTCCCAAAACTCAAGACCCTATACAAAAGTCTAGTCTGATCATGCACTAAGCTACAGTAGCACGGTCTCCACCGTATCCTCTATAAGTCTCGTCTTCAGCCAGTTGTCCGCCCCTCTGCGTTGTCCACGAAGACTCCGTACGTAAAGATCAGGGAAAAGCCCAATTTCCACAATATAATAGCAAGGGTCACCGACCGAAATTAACAAATAGTCACATAGCATATATTTCACAGCAACAATTATATCCATGGTATAACATATGATGATGAGGAAATAATAATGCTCATTTGAAATTTAATGACATATATGCCTTTTCAAAAACAGCAGCCAATTATTATGAAGTATGTGGTAAGTACAAACAACACCTCAGCAAATCACATTCATTTAAATCAGAAATTCAGATTCTGCACAGTATTCACACACATCAATTTCCAACCATTCATCATATAATCAAACGTGACCCACCGGTCAATCCCTCAATGCAATATGGTATATGCTCATGTATACAATTTTCTTGGAATCACCAAGGTGCAGTCGCTCAACAGACCAACACAATATGTTTGACTTTAACGGCCCTCAAAACCAAGGTGCAATCGCTCAACAGATCAGCACCTAGTGCAGTCTCTCAACAGACCAGCACTCGTGCAGTCGCTCAACATACCAGCGTGTTTGACATATACGAAGGTACAATCGCTCAACAGATCAGTAACTAGTGCAGTCGCTCAACAGACCAGCACTCGTGCAATCGCTCAACA
Organism: Cicer cuneatum; assembly: GCA_037974295.1. Lineage (NCBI taxonomy): Eukaryota > Viridiplantae > Streptophyta > Magnoliopsida > Fabales > Fabaceae > Cicer > Cicer cuneatum. The sequence continues at coordinate 47,966,703 of JBBPBO010000001.1, forward strand.
GATCAGCACGTGGCTGCGCATTTCAGGGTATAGACGCTCAACAGTCCAGTACCAGTGCAGTCGCTCAACAGACCAGCACCTATATACCAAGGTACAATCGCTCAACAGATCAGCACCTAATGCAGTCGCTCAACAGACCAGCACTCGTGCAATCGCTTAACAGATCAGCACGTGGTTGCGCATTTCAGGGTACAGACGCTCAACAATCCAGTACCAGTGCAGTCACTCAACAGACAACAGCTATATACCAAGGTATAATCACTCAACAGATCAGTACCTAGTGCAGTCGCTCAACAGACCAGCACTCGTGCAATCGCTCAACCGATCAGCACGTGGTTGTGCATTTCAGTGTACGCTAAACATTCCAGTACCAGTGCAGTCGCTCAACAGACCAGAACCTATATACCAAGGTATAATCGTTCAACAGATCAGTACCTAGTGCAGTCGCTCTACAGAGAAGCACTCGTGCAATCGCTCAACAGATCAGCACGTGGTTGCGCATTACTCTGTGGCCCATCGCGGGTACCACTTGACTATGAAATGCATGAATATGTAGTGTTTCACTTCTCTGGAAACAATATGCAAAATTAGAAAATTCATGCCTTTATTTAAAATATCTCAGCACAATCAGGATTATCATCATTACAAACATGACTAAACAGCCAAGTATTCATTAACATTTTGAAATGTTTTCCCAAACTCTCAAAATTCAAATACAGTGTTTAAAATTGGGATTTTCTGTAATTTTACGAATCTGAATTCGAATACAGCTCCTCTGTATTCGAATATAGAGCAAAAAACAGTGCAGAATTACACTCTGTATTCGAATACAACCATCTGGTATTCGAATACAGAGGTAGTCTCAGTGCACACAACAACATCTTTCACTACATCAGTAAAGTCTCAAAAACTTCATCACCACAACTTCAAAATATCACAAAAAGTTCCATTTTAATTCACCACAACAATCCCAATATTCCCCAAACACTCAGGGTTTACAAAACACTCTTAAAAACTTGGAATTTCTGGAAACTCGAATCTGTATTCGAATACAAACCCCTTATATTAGAATACATAAGCCAAAAACTGCAATTTTAACATTCTGTATTCGAATACAGCATGCCTGTAGTCGAATACAGAAGACCAAACCTTGAAAAATTCAGCATTTTCTCCCAGGTCATTAAAGTTTTCCAAAACATCATCCTCTCCTCTTCAAAAATATTTCAAGAACTCGATTTAAAATCACTTTAACCCTTCTCAAGGTTTCCCAACACTTTAGAATTCACAAGGTAGAGTTTAAAACTTGATTTTCTGGAAAACACGAATCTGTATTCGAATACAGCTTCCTTGTATTCGAATACAGAAGCTAGGAAACTGAGCTTCTGGAAAAACACGAATCTGTATTCAAATACAGAAGTTGAAACTAGTAAAAATTTGCATTCTGTATTTGAATACAGCGTGCCTGTAGTCGAATACAGATGCGAATACAATGTTAAAATCCCACTTCTATATTCGAATACGACATGGTTGTAGTCGAATACAGATGCTGAGTCAGAAGCAAAAATCCTTCCTTTGTATTCGAATACAGGGGCTCGTATTGGAATACAAGTTTGAAAACTTAAGTAAAACATAACTTGACACGTTGTAGTCGAATACACACATGTTGTATTCGAATACACCTTCGAAAACCAGTGAAATTTTCCTGAGATTTCAACCCTTTTCAAACTGTTTTCTTTTAAAAACAAACAACCAAACATTAAAACAGATTTAGCACTTTTTCCAGACAATACTTTCCTCATTAAAAATCCCTTTTCTTTTTAAATCATCAACATCACCAGAATCATTCACAACAGAAATAGAATCAGACTCATCAACACCAAATCATCCAGAAACAGAAACAGAATGATCAATCATCAGAATCATCACACAGCATTTCAGCTTTCTCAATATCAGAATAACATGCAAGCATTTCATCTTTCACAACACATCAGAATAACATGCATGCTTTTCAGCTTTCACCACACATCAGAATAACATGCAAGCTTTTCAGCTTTCACCACACATCAGAATAACATGCAAGCATTTCAGCTTTCACAACACATTAGAATAACATGCAAGCATTACAGAGAAGCAAAACACCAACAGAATGCATTTTTTTGTATTTCAAAACCATTTTCAAAATAGTTTTATGAACATGCATTTTAATCATGTTTAAAGTAACATACAAGACATTTTTCCACTTTCCCATATAAACAACACAACTTTTAGTGCATTCAGCCGAAACAACAATCATCACAGAGCTTTTAAAACATCAAAAAATGAATTTTTCATTTCTTTCAAGCAACAGGCAAACCAGTTTCAAAACGGTAATGAAAACACTATTAATGCCACGAAAGTTATGCACTTACAGCTCTAATGCAACTAGAAAGTGGAAGGTGCCCTTACCCTTGTTGCGTGCTGTTTCTCTCGTTTCTGTTGTCGTTCCCGTTTCTGCGCCAAAAACCGGTGAAACTGTAGCCTGCGTTTGCTGCTACGAAACTGGGTTGTTTAGCTCCATAATGGTATGGGGAATAACTTTTGTACTGGGGTTTTGGTGTTTCAGTGCTTGGATGTCCAAGTAATGGCACTTTGAAGAGTTCCCTCTTTTCTTCTTTGTAATCGTGACTGGAAATGGAGGAAGGCAGAAAATAGCAAACAGAATGGGAGGGAAGAGTGTTGTTACATGCAGTATGGGCAGTGAGGAAGGAGGGATGGTGTTCTGATTTCACCATCCTTCTCACTCCTATTTATAGGCTTTTGTGGATCCACCTCACCCAAAAATAATGTTAAAATAATGCTGGATCCTTCAGCACTTAATTGTCTTGTAACTAGCCACTAATCCTCAATTAACTGATTGATTAATTTAATTACTCGTAATTAAATTAATTTAATCTTCATCCAATAATTTTTATTCATCCTCCAAAACAAATATTTATATATAATATATTTACTCAAAACATACATGTATTAAATATTTTACAAATATCTTCAAATACACTTAAAATTAATTCCATAATTTTAATTAAAATTTAAGGGTCTTACAGTTATGATCTTAATACCCTGTTTATTCATAACTTGCTTACAAAAAGAAATAAATAATCTATGAGATTCATCTTTGTTCTTTAAAGAATTTTACCCAAGTCCACCTTGAGTAATCATCAACGACCACAAAACCATATTTCTTACCACCGAGAGAAGCTGTTATAACAGGACCAAACAGATATAAGTGAAGCAGTTCAAGTGGTTGAGAGGTAGAAACACATTTTTTAGTTTTAAAAGAACTTTTAGTTTGTTTACCTCTTTGACATGCTTCACACAGAATCTCAGTTTTGGAACTTACCTTGGGAAGCCCTCTTACCAACTGGAGTTTGCTCAACTCGGATATAACTCTAGGGTTTGCATGCCCTAGCCTCTTGTGCCAAATCAGATTCTGCTCACTTACAGATAACAGGCATTTAACCTGTTGCTTAGCAAGACTAAACCAATCAATTTTATAAACATTATCCTTCCTAAAGCCAGTAAATAAAACAGTCCCATCAAGTTGACTAACAGCTTTGCAAGTTTTTGTTGGAACCAAGTTGGTTCTAAGTACTTAGGATTTTGATGCTTACAAATGTACTCAATGTAAACTTATTTTGTACTTTGAATTATTAAGTTAAATGCCCCAGAAACTGAAGGAAACAGAAGCAGAGATCAAAGGAAAATGAATTCTGGAATTTCCAGAAGATGTTCCAGGATGTCAAAACATCACCAGAGGATATGTTTGGTCGCCCAAAACAGAAAGAATAAAAATCATAATGAAACATGGATCATACCATTGGAAAGCCTGCCAGAAGGAGAGTTGTTCCAGACAAACAGGAGTCGAATATCAATTTTATTCCTGAAGTTATTCTGACCAGAAGATGGGCTGGCAGGGAAAAATTACACAGTCCAGACTTGTTCCAGACTTGGCCAAGACCATAAGATAGCATGATTCAGGACATGAAACTAAGTCCAGACCAAAAGAAATGAGTTCTACAGTCAATCCAGACCTGGTCCAAAATTAAAGGTAAAATGTCCAGAATGAAATATTTTTTGTTCAAGTTAATTTCAGTTTGTTCCAGACCAAAGTCCAGAATTTGTCCAGATCAGAGTAAAAACTTCCAGATCAATGGTTCAGAAATAATTATTTGGTCCAGATCAGAAAATCAGAACATGGCCCAGTGGTGGCCGAAATTAGAGGGACAGACTGTGCAGTCCAGCAAAGGCCGAAATCAGAGGATTACAGCATATCAATTCGGCTGGTCCAGTTGTGGAATATTGCATGAAGATCCAAGGGTGCAGATTTGATCATGAGGATTAAAGAATCTGAGAAAAACGTTCAAAACAGAATTGGAGAAAAAGGCTCAAAACAGAATCTGAGCAAAAGGCTCAAAACAGAATCTGAGCAAATTACTCCAGAATATTCTCAAAACAGATTAATCTAAATATACTGCAGAAGTAAAGCATCAGTGAAATTCTAAAGTTCAACTATAAATAGAGACTTAATGCTGAAGAATAAAGTATTGAAAAACACAAGAACTCAAGCTTCAATTCAAAGATATCTGAGAGTTCAAAAGAGAGAAACACAAATGAACAAGAGCAATATTTTCTAAGTGTTTTCGAGGGAGAAATACAGTGCAACAAACAACTTTCCAGAAGCAACGTTGCAAAGTTCTAAACCTTTATTATAGTGGTGTAGATTCGTTCTTCAATCTGGGGTTGTCAGATTGGAGGGAGAGGACTTAGCTGGTTTAGTTAAGGTGTTGTTGTTCCTCAAAAGTCTGGGGTTGTCAGGCTGTTTGGGAAGACTGACTTGAAGGGTCAGTGGAGTTGTAATTCAAAGGAGTTGGAATTAGTAAAAGGCCTTCTGGAGGAAGGGACTGGACGTAGCCTAGTTAACGGTGAGCTAGTATAAATTGCTGTGTTATTATTATCCGCTGCTGAATCTGATTAATTGTTTATCGAATAATTCAAATCAATATTTAATAAAACAGCAAAAAGAAATTAAGTTTGACAAACACAATTCAACCCCCCCTTCTCGTGTTTGCACATTCAGTTTTTTGATAAAATCATAATTGCAATCACTTAATTGACTTAAGCTCATAATGTTATGTTTTAGCCCTTTAACTAACAGAACATTTTTAATAGACAAGGAAGAAGAAGTGTTACCAACAGTTCCTGTACCAATAATCTGACCTTTCTGGTTTCCTCCAAAGAAAACTTTGCCTCCATTCTTCATAGTCAGATTCAGAAACATGGATTTGTCTCCTGTCATGTGTTTGGAGCAACCACTGTCAAGATACCAAGCTTTGTGTTGCTAATCAGACCTTGCTTCAGAGTCAGAGTCCGAGTTAGCTTCTGTTCGAGCCATTAGAGCCAGTTCAGCTTCTGGCCTGTTTGATCAGTTTCCTTGATTCTGCTTTGGTCGATAAACCGTGTTCCTCTGATGATTCTGGAACATGTTTTGGTTCTAGTAATTTTGGTGAATCCTGTTATTCTGGTAAGCTTGATGAATCTGGTGATTTGGGTGAATCTGGTGGTTCTGATGAATCTAGTGATTCTGGTGATTCTAGTAATTCTGGTAATTCCCGTTCTGGTACTGGTTCTGGTTCCAGTACTGATTCTGATTCTGGTTCCAGTATTGGTTCTGGTTCCAGTTTCTATGCTTCTGATACTGGTTCCAGTTCTGGTTCCCGATCCTGTACTGGTTCCAATTTTGATTCTAGTTCCAGTTCTGGTTCTGAATCTGATTTCGGTTCTAGTTGAGTTGACCAGACCTTTTTCCATCAAACTCAGATTGCCTTTGTCTTGTTGTAGCAGGAACATAAACGTTCTTCTGCTTGTGCATTGCCAACATCCATTGTCCAGGCACCATTGTTGGTGTCTTCTTCTGGTTGCTCATAATATCTGCAACATAGACAATTTGATCTTTTGGTACACAGAACTGATTGGGTCCAGGTTTGTTAGTTTTCGCAGTTCTCTGATCTTGTTCAGATTTTACCATTGGACAAGATAGTTCAGAGTGACCTTTTTGAGCACAAACATTGCATAAAACATCAGAATGAACAGCTTTACTTTCAGCAATCGTTTCTATAAAACCAAGACATCTCTTTCCAGTGTTACTGTTTCCATAAATCATAGATGCATATTTACTTTTTTCCATTCCATTGGAAATAATATTTTGAAAAAATTACTCATGCATATCAGATTCACAAACAGTTCTAGATGTGGAACAAGCATTACTTTTGAGAGTTTGGTTTTCAGAGTTGAGTCTTGCAACTTCAGTTTTAAAATCCTTGTTTTCAGTTGCATACTCAGAATTTTGATTCTTTAAAACTTGGACTTCTTTGGTCAGATTTTTCTTATCTTCCCTAAGAGTTTTCAGTTTTAAAGCCATCTTATTGTTTGCATTTAAAAAAATCTTTTAAAGCATCGATTAACTCAAATTTAGAGAGATCAGAAAATACCTCATCGTCTTCATCTTCTGAATTTGTTCTAGAGCCTGAGCTGTATTCAGAACTTGAGTTTGTATGAGCCATCAGAGCTAGAATTGCTCCCTCTGATGTGCTTCCAGACTTGCTTGAATGACTGCTTCTATCATTCTTCCTTCTGCCTACATTCCTTCCTGAATTCTAGCCTTTATGAAGTCCAGAGGCAGACCTGATGTGTGCCATCTTTACTGTTTTTACCTCTTCTTCATCAGACGATTCTTCCCCTAATTTTGATACATCCCAGGCTGCCATCAGACCCTTCTTTCTAAATCTGGAACTCTTCGTGTTATGTTTGCCTTTTTCCAGATTTGGACATTCTGACTTGATATGTCCAGGTTCATTGCATCCATAACAAACAATACTCTTCTTGTCAGATTCTTTCATTCCTTTGTTGTTATGTTTCTTCTTGAAGCTTCTTCTCTTCCTGTTTTCCCAGATCTTAACCATCTTTTTGGTTAAGTAAGCCATATCATCACAGTCATTGTCACTATCCTCTGATTCTGATGTTGCCCTTGCAGCTTTCTTCTGTTTCGACTTCAAGGCCAGATTCTTCTTCTTCTTTAGTTCATCTGCTTCTAGTTCTAATTGATGAGACCTGAGTGAGCTGATCAGATCTTCAAGTTTTAAGTTGTTCAGATCTTTGGCTTGCTGAACTACGGTAACCATTGGTCTCCACTTGGTTGGTAAGCTTCTTAAAATCTTCTTGACATGATCTGCTGTTGTGTAGCTTTTCTTCAAGACCTTTAGTCCAGATATCAGAGTATGGAATCTACAGAACATTCCATCAACAATGTTTTCATCATCTTCCATCTTGAACATCTCATACTGTTTGACCAATATGTTAGCCCTTACTTCTTGAACCTGCTCGCTTCCTTCATAGGTCAGAACCAGACTTTCGAATATGCTCTTTGCTGTTTCTTTATCTATGCATCAAATTCCTTGAATGTGATGGCACTGATCATGATGTTTCTGGACTTGTGATGAAGTTTGTATTGAAGGTGCACACACGAGAAGGGGGGGTTGAATTGTGTTTGACTAACATGATTACTTTTCCTGTTTTTATACTTTTAAAACAAAACTTGATGAATAAAAAACAGTGTTAGCAGCGGATATAAAGTAAAAAATAAAACACTGAATTTTTATACTGGTTCACCGTTAACGAGGCTACGTCCAGTCCCTTCACCTAGAAGGATTTCACTAATTCAAACCTTGAATTACAGCAGTTTTACTGACCCTCCAAGTCAGTCTTCTCAAATAGTCTAACAATCCTAGACTCTTGAGGAATTCAACACCTTTCTTCTCTTGCCAATCTGACAACCCCAGATTGTAGAAGGAATTACAACACTTTGAATCTAATTGCCAAGTAATCCGCTACCACTTCTGACTCCCTCAGATTATAGACTCTACTTCAACAACTTAGATCACACGAGAAAGAAAATAACAAGTGTGCTTGCTTCTTGAAAGCTGGAACTCATAATTGACCTCACTGAAAACCTGAGTGTTTGCTTTGGAAGTGTATGACTCTTTTTAATTTTCGATACTAAGTATTCTGCCTTGAACCTCTTTATATAGATGCAGATTTGGGCCTCTTCCAAGCTTAATTTCGAGCTGAATCTTGCTGGATTCTCTTGGAAAAATAACTTGACCAATTAGGCTTTATTTCAATAAAAAACATATCTTTTATTTAGCTTCAGATTTTCTTTCAAAATAACTGGCCAATCAAGTCTTTAGTTCCTTCCCGCCAACAGCTCCTGAGTTCCACAATACTTCACTTTATTTTTGTAACAAATCTTTTTTATACTTTGATTAAAATAAATTAAAATTTCCACCGTTAATCCTCATGATTAAATCTGGACCATTTGATTTTCTGCGCTAGTCCGCATCTGGACCATACTAATTGATATGCTGTGATCCTCTTATTTCGGCCTTCCCTGGACCACACTTCCTAAGCTTCTGATTTTCTGATCTCGGCCATCCTGGTCTAGCAAACTGATCTGCTGTGATCCTCTGACCTTCTGATTTCGGCCAACATTGGGCCATGGTCAAATCTTCTGATCTCGGCCAACACTGGGCCAAATAATTAAATCTAAACCATTGATCTGAAAATCTTCCCTCTGATCTGGACCAATTCTGAACTTCGTCTGGATTAAACTGAAATTAAATGTAGACAAATAATATTTCAGTCTGGACATTTTACCTTTGATTTTGGATCAGGTTTGGATCAATTCTGGAAATCATTTCTTCTGGTCAAAACTTAGTTTCATACCCTGAACCATGCTATCTTCTGGTCTGGGTCAAATCGAGGTTCATTCTCTTGTTCTTAACCCATTAATTCATCCTCTGATTAAGTCTGGAACAAGTCTGAACTATTTATCATTTCACTGCCAGGCCATCTTCTGGTCAGAATAACTTTTGGAATAAATCTGACATTTGATTCCTTCAGGCCTGGATCAAGTCTCCCTCTGGCAGGCTTCATTCTGGTCTGGTCCAGGTTTCCTTCTGACTTTGCTTCCTTCTGATCTGGGCCAGCAAAGAAAAACACGAGTGCTTGCTTCTAGAAAGCTGGAACTCACAATTAACCTCACTAAAAACTTGAGTGTTTGCTTTTGAAAGTGTATGACTCTTCTGTGATTTTTCGATGCTAAGTATTCTGCCTTGAGCCTCCTTTTATAGATGCGAATTAGGGCCTCTTCCATGCTAAAATTCGAGCTATATCTTGCTGGATTCTCTTGCAAAAATAACTTGGCCAATCGGGTTTCATATGAATAAAAAACATATCTTTTTAAGCTTCAGATTTGCTTTCAAAAATAACAGGCCAATCCTGTCTTTAGTTTCTTCCCGCCAATAGCTTCTGAACTTCCATACGACTTCATTTTATTTTTAATACTCCACCGTTAATCCTCATGATTAAATCTGGACCGTTTGATCTTCTGCGCTAGTCCACATCTGGACAATACTAAGTGATCTATTGTGATTCTCTGATTTCGGCCAACCCTGGACCACACTTTTTGATCTTCTGATCTTCTGATCTCGACCAACCTGGTCTAGCAAACTGATCTGCTGTGATCCTCTGATCTCGGCCAATGTTGGACCACACATTCTGACCTTCTGATTTCGACCAACAATGGGCCATGGTCTGATCCTCTGATCTCGGCCAACACTGAGCCATATTCTTAAATCTGAACCATTGATCTTGATATCTTCCCTCTGATCTGGACCAATTCTGGACTTGGTCTGGATGGAACTGAAATTAACTCTGGACAAATAATATTTCAGTCTCGACATTTTACCTTCTGTTTTGGATCAGTTCTGGATCAAATCTGGAGATCATTTCTTCTGGTCTAGACTTAGTTTCATACCATGAACCATGCTATCTTTTCGTCTGGGTGAAATCTGGATTGATTCTCTTGTTCTGGACCCATTAACTTATCCTCTGATTAAGTCTGGATCAAGTCTGGGCTGTTATCATTTGCCAGGCCATCTTCTGGTCAGAATAACTTCTGGACTAAGTCTGACTTATGATTCCTTCTGGCAAGGATCAAGTCTCCCTCTGGCAGGCTTCCTTCTGGTCTGGTCCAGGTCTCCTTCTGACTTTGCTTCCTTCTGATCTGGGCCAGCAAAGATATCCTCTGGTAATTCTAGGATGCATCCTCTGGTACCTTCTGGATGCATTTTCTGGTGTCTTCATCTTCTGCCTCTGGAAACTTCATTTTCTAGTGGCATTTGATGTAATAATTCAAGGTTCAAAATAAGATTACATGGAGTGCTTTTGTAAACATCAAAATCCTAAGTACTTAGAACCAACTTGGTTCCAACAATCTCCCCCTTTTTGATGATGACAAAACCTTAACTCGAAGACTTGAATTACTCCCCCTCAGACCCATCTCTACCCCTAGGTCTGATACTGACTTTTTCTTCTCCTTTTCAACTCCTTCTTAAATCACTTTTTCTTTTCTTCTCTTCTCCTCTCCTTTTCAACTTCTTCTCTTTTCATCTCTTTCTGATTTATTTTTCTCTCTCCCTGTTTCTTCTCCTTTTCAACTCCTTCTCTTTTCACTCTTTCTTTTTCTCTTTTCACATTGCCTCTCCTTTTCAACTCTTTCTCTTTTCACTCTTTCCTTTTCTCTCTTTATTTTTCTCTCTCCCTGTTTCAACTCCTACTATTTTTGTATTTTTTTTCTCTTTACAAATTACAAAAAAATAAAAAGCATAAAATAAAATTACAAGAAATTTAAAAACTCCTAAGATGACTACTTGAGCTAGTCAAATATGGAGGTAATGCTTAGATGCTTCTTGATGAACTGGAACCTATCTTCAGGTAGTGCTTTGGTGAAGATGTCAGCCCATTGATGATCAGTGTCCACAAACTAGATGCTTAAAGTCCCTTTTTGAACATGGTCCCTAATGAAATGGTGTTTTATTTCATTGTGTTTGGCTCTAGAGTGTAAGATAGGGTTCTTGGTTAGGTTTATGGCTGAAGTGTTATCACAGAACAACGGGATATTGGTTTCAAAGATGTTGTAATCTTCAAGTTGATGTTTCATCCAGAGTAACTGTGAGCTGCATCCTGCTGCTAATATATACTCAGCTTCAGCTGTTGACATGGTAATGATGCTTTGCCTTTTTCTTGACCAAGAGATCAAATTATCACCTAATAAAGTGCAGTTGCCACTTGTATTTTTCCTTTCCAGCTTGTCTCCAGCATAGTCGGAATCACAAAAATCTTTTAGTTTGTACGTGGGGGTTTTCTTGTATAACAGGGTAAGGTTGGTGATTCCTTTAAGGTATCTCAGAATTTGTTTGACAGCAGTTAAATGGGATTCCCTAGGGTCAGCTTGAAAATGGGCACAGACACAAACACTAAACAAAATGTTAGGTACATAAGCAGTTATATAAAGAAGGGATCCAATCATACCTCTGTATGTTTTCTGGTCTACCTTTTGGCTGGTTTCATCTTTCTCAAGAGAACAGGTTGGGTGCATGGGGGTGGCCATAGGCTTACAGTCATTCATGTTGAACTTTTTGAGAAGTTCTTTAGTATATTTAGATTGGTGAATGAGTATACCTGATTTTCCTTGGTGAATCTGATTTCCCAGGAAGAACTTAATTCTCCCATCATGCTCATTTGAAACTCTTTCTGCATTAGGTCAGAAAACTCTTTGCACAAAGTGCCATTAGTGGATCCAAATATGATATCATCAACATAAACTTGAATAATCAAAATATCATTTTTAATGGATTTCCTAAATAAAGTATTATCAATCTAGCCTCTATAAAATTCATTCTTAAGCAGAAAGTTGCTAAGTCTGTCATGCCATGCCTTTGGTGCTTGTTTTAAACCATATAAAGATTTTTTGAGTTTAAAAACATGGTCTGGAAAATCAGAGTTTTCAAATTCAGGGGGTTGTTTGACATAGACTTCCTCACTTATGTAGCCATTCAAGAATGCACTTTTAACATCCATTTGATACAACATTATATCATGATTAGTAGCAAATGATAAAAGAATTCTAATTGCTTTTACCCTGGCCACTGGAGCAAAAGTCTCAGTGTGATCTATACCTTCCTGCTGACTGTATCCTTGAGCTACAAGTCAGGCTTTGTTCCTTACCACTTCACCTTTTTCGTTGAGTTTGTTCCTGAACACCCACTTGGTTCCAATAATGTTTTTGTTTAGTCTGGGTACCAGATCCCAAACATCATTCCGTTGGAATTTATTCAGCTCTTCTTGCATTGCAAGTTACCAACCTTCTTCTGCCAAAGCCTCATCAACCCTGCTTGGTTCAATTGTTGAGAGTAAACCAAACAGACTGGTTTCTCTAGTTGATGATCTAGTCTTTAAAGGTTCTGCTACCCTGCCAATAATGAGAGATTCTGGATGTGAAGACTTGTATTTCGGTCCATTCTTTCCCTCTGACTTGTCTTCAGAGTCAGCATGTTCTTCTTCATCTTGATCTTTCTTAGACTCTGCTACTGGTCCAGCTTCTGGTTCCTGTGCCTCTGGTTCACCTGCAATTTCCTCATCTTGCTTTGACTTTTCAAAGTCAAGCTGTTTATCATCAAACTTAATGTGGATTGATTCTTCCACAGTGTTAGTTTCTTTGTTAAACACTCTATAAGCTTTTGATCTCTCATAGTAGCCAATAAAGATACACTTTTGAGATCTAGAATCAAATTTAGCTGTTGAGGTCTCCTTCTGACTTTGCTTCCTTCTGATCTGGGCCAGCAAAGATATCATCTGGTAATTCTAGGATGCATCCTCTGGTACCTTCTGAATGGATTTTCTGGTGTCTTCATCTTCTGCCTCTGGAAACTTCATTTTCTGGTGGTATTTGATGTAATAACTCAAGGTTCAAAATAAGATTACATGGAGTGCTTTTGTAAACATCAAAATCCTAAGTACTTAGAACCAACTTGGTTCCAACAATTAATTCATATCTTCTTGTGATAAATCTTGATCATATCTTCTTGTAAATAATTCATATCTTCTTGTAGATAAATCTTGATCAAATATTCTAGTAATTAATTCATGTCTTCTTGTGATAATTCTTGATCAAATCTTTTTGTAAACAAATAATATTTTCTTGTAGATAAATCTTGATCAAATCTTCATGTAAATAATTCATATTTTATTGTTGACAACTTGTTGATCATATCTTTTTCAATTATTGACCATATCTTCTTTTCAATTTGGTCAAAGATTTTCTTGAATAATAAATCTGAATGAAATCTTATTTTAAATCTAATATAGACTCTATTTTGAATATAACTTGCAGTATTAATTGCTTCAGCCTAAAATTGTTTTGCAACATTTATATCATTTAACAAGGTTCTAGAAATTTCTTGGAGTGATCTATTCTTTCTTTCTACAACTCCATTTTGTTGGGGTGTTCTAGGAAAGGAGAAGTTGTGAGAGATTCCATTCTCATCACAAAAACATTCAAATAACTTGTTTTCAAATTCTCCTCCATGATCACTTCTAATTGTTACAATCTTAAGACCCTTTTCATTCATGATTTGTTTGCAAAATGTGATAAACATTTTGTGGGATTCATCCTTACTTCTTAAAATTTTTACCCATGTCCACCTAGTGTAATTATCTACTATAACAAAGCCATATTTCTTTCAACTTAGAGAGGCTGTTTTCACAGGCCCAAAGAGATCTATATGTAACAGCTCAAGGGGCTTTGAGGTAGAGACTGAGTTCTTAGGGGTAAATGATTTTTTTGTTTGTTTTCCCTTTTGACAAGCTTCACACATAATTTCAGTTTTGTAACTAAGCTTAGGTAGACCTCATACTAGTTGAAGTTTATTCAGTTTTGAAATTAATCCAAGGTTTGCATGACCTAATCTTTTGTGCCAAATTAGTTTCTCTTCATTTACTGACATAAGACACTTAACCTCTTGTTTCTCTAGACTAAATAAACTTTTGACTAATTGTCGTGCATCCTATGAAGAGTACAGGTCCTATAAAGAGTACAGGTCCATCCTATAAAGAGTACAGGCCTCTGACCTATAAAGAGTACAGGTCCATCCTTTTGACTAATTGTCGTGCATGTTTTTTGATTGAATATAATATCATAATTATTATCACTTAACTTACTAATACTTAATAAGTTATCCTTAAGACGTTTAACAAACAAGACATCTTTAATATAAGGGGAAGTACCATTACCAACTGTACCTTGACCAATGATTTAGCCTTTTTGCTTTCCTCCAAAAGTCATTGTGCCTCCTTTGCTCAATGTTAGTTCTTGGAACATAGACTTTTCTCCCGTCATTTGTCGCGAGCATCTAATGTCCAGGTAGCATGATTGGTGTTTTAACTTGATTACTGAACACATGTGCAACAAAAATAATTTTGTTCTTAGGTGCCCAAATTTGGTTGGGTCCTGTTTTGTTAGTCTTCAAAGGTTTCTTGTCTTTCCTTGTATTTAACATGGGACAAAATAATTTGGAGTGACCTTTCTTAGAGGAAACAGTACACAAGATATCAGAGGGAATAGGTTTAGGCTCAGTTACAGTTTCTTCAAATCCTATACCTCTTTTACAATTTCTACTAACTCCATAAATCATAGAAGCATATTTGCTTCTTTCCATACCATTAGCAAGAAAATTTTGAAATACTTGTTCATGCATATCTGAGTTACATGTGGTATTTTCAATTGATGTTGAACTATGATTACTTTTTAGAGTTAGATTTTGAGCCTTAAGTTCAACAATATTAGTTTTCATATTTGTATTCTCTGTTTTAAGTTCAGTAATATCAGTTTTCAGAGTTACATTATCTGTCTTAAGTTCAGTAATATCAGTTTTAAGAGTTCTATTTTAAGTTTAGTAATCAGAGTTGCATTTTCTGTTTTAAATTCTTCACTTTGATTCTTTAAAACATTAGGTTTTTCAGTTAGATTTGTATTTTCTTTACTAATTGTTTTAAGTTTTGATGACAATTTGTGATTATTATTTAAAAAATCATTTGTACCAGTAAATTTAGAAAATACCTTAATTTCTTCATCTGCTGATTCACTTCTAGAGTCACAATATGTGTTGGATCCAGATGCAGAGTTGGTATAAGCCATCATAGCCAAATCTGCTTGTTCATCATCAGAGGATTCATCAGAATCACCCCATGTAGCCATCAGACTCTTCTTCTTGGGTCTGGAATCTTTCCTTTGGTGTTTCCCTTTCTCCATATTAGAACATTCTGACTTGATATGTCCAGGTTCATTGCATCCATAGCAAATGATGTTTTTCTTGTCATATTTATCATCATTTTCTCTATTTGGATTGCTTGGAATATCTTTGAGGAAATTTCTTCTTTTTGTTATGCCACATCTTTCTAACCTTTCTAGATGTGAAAGCAATCTCCTCTTCCTCTGAGTTCAAATTATGTTCATCTGAATCACTATCTTCTGATTTCGATGTTGCTTTTAGAATATTTTTCTACTTTGATTTCAAGGCTAGAGTCTATTCTTCTTCTTGGGCACATCTTCAAGCTTAATTTCATGTGATCTGAGAGAGCTGATTAATTCTTCCAGCTTTAGAATATTCAAATCCTTTGCTTCCTGAATGTCAGTGATCTTAGGTCTCCACTTGCTTGTCAGACTCCTAAGGATTTTCTTTACATGATCAGCAGTAGTATAACTCTTCCCAAGTACCTTTAATCCTAAAACCAAGGTCTAGAATCTAGAAAACATTGTTTCAATGTCTTCATCTTCCTTCATCTTAAATAACTCATACTTTTTTACTAGGAGGTTGGCCTTTGCTTCTTTAACTTGCTTGCTTCCTTCATAGGTCAGAATCAGACTATCATAAATACTTTTTGTTTTCTCCTTGTTAGTGCACTTGTCAAACTCCTTGAAGGTGATTGCATTTATCATGAATCTTGTACATCTTCTTCTGACCAGCATTCAACTCATTTCTTGGTATTTCAATACCATCAATACTCTTCAGCGCAATATAACCATCTTCCACCAAGTCCCAAAGTTCAGGATCTTGTGAAATATAGAAACTTCTCATCCTGTCTTTCCAATACTCAAAACTTTCTCCATCAAACAAAGGTGGTATGTTGATGTTTCCTCCGGCAGCTTCTTCACTGAATCCAGACATATTGAATCCTTGGATCTTTTCTCAAACACTGTAAAGTGCTCAGCCTTGAGACCGAGCTCTAATACCAATTGAAGGTGCAAATACAAGAAGGGGGGTTGAATTGTGTTTGCCAAAGTTGATAACTTTTTGATAATTTATAAATAAATTAAAAACTAGTTTGGTTTTTGGTTACTTACTTGGAGTTAAAGCAATTGGATTCAGAGGCAGCAAGTAATGAAAGCAAAATTAATTTGACACATAGATTTATCCTGGTTCACCACTAACTTGCCTACGTCCAGTCCCCTCATTTAGAAGGATTTAATCCACTAATTCAAATACCTTGAATTACAAAGCACCTGAGCCTCCAAGCCAGTGTTCCCAAACAGCCTGACAACCACAGAATTTTGAGGAACAACACCACCTTGACCCTACAAGCCAAATCTTCTCCTAACAACTTGACAAGCCCAGATTGAAGAATTAACTAAACCACTATCGCGTTGGATACAAGAGATTGGAACTTGAGTAGTTGCTTCTGGAAAGCTGATAATAATAATAATAACTCTCACACTCTAAGAAAAAAACACTCGGAAAATATTTCTAACTTGAAAGGAGTATTTCTCTCTTTGAACTGTAACACTACTCTTTTCGGCTTTTCAATGTTTTTTTTTAGCCTTGAGTATCTATTTATAGTTAAAATTTGGGCTTCAATTTGGTTCTTGTTTAATTCTGAATTGTATTTTGTTCATATTGCGTTTGTAAATTCTTCAAATTGATTATGTTTCTTTTTTGTTTAGATTGAGGTTGTAAATTCTTCAGATTGATTGTGCTCGTAATCTTGATCAAATATTCTTCAAATTTTGATCAAATCTTAATTAAATCTTCTTCAAATTTTGATCAAATGTTCTTCAAATGTTAATTAAATCTTCTACAAATTTTGACCATATCTTCTTTTATACTCTTTGAAGTCAAATATATTGTTCTCATAAAATACCTTTGTTAACATCAAAACTCTAAATATAAAACTAACTTGGTTCCAACAGATTAAACATCATTTTATAAGGGATTATGTCTATAAGGGTATTTTAGATTTGAAATTTGTTGACACTGTTTATCATTGGGCTGATATTTTCACAAACCCTTTTCTCATAGCATATTCAATTTTATAAAGAAAAATCTAAACATTCTATTTTTAAATGAACGATGTTGAAGCCTCCATATTTTCTGCCTCTAGTAAAACAGAGTAAATGCTTAAATGTGTATATGATCTTCTTTTGATCAAATTGAATTTATTTGTGCCTCTAGTCAATCTAAATTCAATTAATTTTAGTATGAACAGTTTTTCTTGTAAGTTGTGATTCTCCGATAGAAATTGTTCACGTGTATTTACGTGTGCAAGCTAGTTATTGTTTTAGAAACTCAAGCATTTTCATAAAACCTACTCACCATTCATGATCACTCACATTCCTCACGTACTCCCACACTTTCTCTCTTTCAAACCATGAAGCTTCCTAGAAAATCTCTAAATCTCTCTTGCTTCAATGGCTACAAGTTCATCCTCAAACCCTACACTCGGAAATGTCTCATATGCTATTACCATGCGATGCAAACTTGATTAGCTAGAAATTCTTCATGAACTTAAAATCAACATCGCAAACCTTGATGAAAATTATTTTGATTTTATTAAGGACTTTGCTGGTGTGGGTTGGTTCGAGTACTTTAACCTAGAACAAGATGTGGTTTTGGACGTTCTAGTCAAAGAATTTTGGAGATTTGCTGAAACAAACAATGATGTAGATGTATCTAGTACTATGTTAGCACTTCCAATCTAGATAACTCAACAATCCCCCGCTGCCATTACAAGATGCTCAGATGAAGGAATGTTCATTCAAGTTTTAGAGGAAGTTGGAAGAACTATTGAAGAGGAGCGCATGGTTTCATCATTTGCACCAGTGTTCCACATTTCAAATGTTATTAATATGAGGCTGATCTCACCTAAGAATTGCATTTTCTCTAGTGGTGACGTCAGAAGAATATAAGGTCAAACCAGTGGATCTCAAGCCATTCCCTTTGTAGTTGAAGACCCCCTACACTCCTATGGATGTATCAGTCTAACCAAGAGATGGCTCCAGTCTTCCTCCCTCTGCCCAAAGCTACCCATGTTTTCGAGAAGAAGAGGAAAAAGGTTGCCACGTTACTGAGTATAGAAGAAGAAACAAGTGCCATTGAGGATGCAGTAAACCTAATTCTAAGGAATAAATAAAAGGTAACACGAAACTCAAAGAAAATTACTCCTTCTACTATTTTTGGTAACATGAGTAGTATTGAACAACTAGAATATCTCATACCCTCTACCCAACATACGAACTTAGTTGACCCTTTCTCTAATCCTACTCCTGATACCTTTGTTGACTCTGACATTGACACCTTGGATGAAATGTTTGAGGCTACCAAAGCAGAGCGACTTGCGTCCCTTAGATATAAAACACATTCTCTCCCTCTCAAGATCAACACTCCAAACCAAACACAAATAGCTATTTCCACTAACCCACAACAAACACCTACCAACTCTACCATTCCATAAACACCTCCCTTCTCCACCCCTATATCTGACCCTACTTCACCAAGACTTGTGAATCCCCTTTACCAAGAAGTTGAGACAATAGCTCAAGTCATCATTGATTTACTCTCTGATACCTCTTTAAAAGACTCCATTGTTCATCTCTCGACCATTTTTCTTTTTGAACCTGCTACCTCCATCATCCGTCTAGACCTCAATCCCCTCACCCATTCCATTCCTTCTGGCTTTCCAAACCTTGATTCATTTGTTACCACTCTTATTGCAAAAATCACTTCCACACGTAATAGGATTGCTCAAAGTTTGGACCCTAATGACGTTTCAACCCAATGGAACCAGGTCCTCTCATTTGTAAAAAATTGGATAAAGGACAAAGTGGATCATGGAATGCAGTTGGCCATCGCCTTTTTTTTATAGTGCTATTTCATAAAGCTATCTTTTCAGTGATGATAAATATTTAAACATGGGTTCCATACCCTGCCTACCTTAAGATGATTTTATTTTATTCTTTTTTAATTTCAAAAATAGTGGTAGTGAAGTTGCACAAACTAAATATTGAACAAAAATTTATGTATCTCCGAAATCGCTCTCTACCATATCAAATATATTTGGTACCAAAGAAAAGAAAATTTTGAAAACAATGTCACACCAGTATTAGTTTTCTAAAGTTGTATATTTCCTTTATTTTTATTACTTTTTTATTTATTATTTTTTTGTTTAAGTCGTTTACTTACATTAGGTCTATTTTTCTTTTTTGCCTTAATTGCAGTTTCGGTTCCTCAATTTTCACCAATTCACAAAATTGGTCCCCTTATTTTAAAAGTAGACAATTTTGGTCTACCTTTTAGATTTTTGAACTAAAAAATCACGATTTGACATATTTTAAATGACATGACATAGATTTTAAATATAGAATTGTAACACCCTGATTTTTAACAGATCCCACAATGTAACACCTAGATTTTTAACAGCAAAGTGCATTTTTTTATAAAAAAACAACATCAATAAATAATATGCCGTAGCACAAAAAGACAAGATTCATAAATAACTACTTAATATATACAAACAAGTTATGATAGTTTTTGGGACAATAATCCAAAGTATGAAAATGGAAAATACACCGGGTCTATAAGACCTATCAAACATCACTCATACCTCTGGGGTATTCTCGACAGACACCTGCACAAAAGTATTGCTCCAACAATTTTATCCCCCCATGTTCACTTCAAAAAAATAGAACATGGACCCAGCAAAAACTCAATTGTCAAGGTATATCATAGATACATCCCGAAACAAAATAAGTACAACCACAAAAAAAAAAAACTAAGACCCTATACAACCAAAAACTAATCTGATCATCCACTAACAACTACAATAACAAGTGTGACCTCCAATATCTGCACAAGTTCCTTTAGACGCATTATCTCTCCTCAAAGTAACTTCTTCCCCTTCATTAGCCATGGAGGGATCAATCCTCAGAGTCATGTTCACCCCCGAGATAGGTGGCTTCGGCAGCACTGGAATCTCAAAAAAATTCACTACCTCAGTGGCAGTCGGGAAAGGATCATTCATCGGAAGTGGAAGCTCTGACTCAACCCGTGGTGGTGTAACACCCCGAGTTTAAAACACAGCGCGGGTGCATTTTTTTTTTTTTTTGAAATTAATAATTAAGATGACTTTTTCCCGAAAATACTAAAATAAAGTTTTCGTAAAATAGTACGTTATGTATTAATCGATGAACGTAAATCAATTACTTCATCAGGATTATCACTAAGTACTTATCTTGGAAATTAGTTTTTCAACATTAATACATCCCAAAATATCATTGTCATAATACATCAATAGTAAATATCAGAGTACATGGTTCAGCGGAAAATAGTACAGAATTTCCAAAATAAGGCAAATTACAATTTCAACCCCAAAACCTAATACAATAAGTCTAACTGATCATGCGCTGAAGCTGCAGTAGCACGGATTCCCTCCGCATCCCACACAAGTCCTCTCTGAATCTGCAGCTCGCTTCGACGTAACCTCCTCCTCTTCCTCGTCATACATAGAAGGGTCGGTCTCCTCCGAAGTCAAGTCAATACATACTCGTGGCCGCTTTGGCGGTGCCAGAATCTCGTAGCAGTCATCGAAAATCCTAGATAGACCCGGAATCTCGGTCGCTACTGGTCTCAGCTCATCACGCTATTCTTCCGTATCAGACTCATGTATCTCCTTTCCAACCACAGGGTTGGGAGTCACCACTCCTACAGTGGCCTCCGCCTCAACCTTCTCAACAGAATCCTCCGCGTCGTCAAAAACTCTGTGCGCCTCTAGCACCAGGCGAGAACGCACGGGAAACTCTATGCTCACGTGTGTATGCTCTACGAAGTCTTCAACACCATCCGTCCTACTAGTCCTCTCTAGCCACCCCGTATAGGTCGCTCTGCTTGATAGGGGGTCGAAAGCCCAAGCAGTGCGCGAGTAGCGGTCAAGGAAATTCACCAACGTTTCCGTCGTTCGGGTTCCCACGGAGGGCGCGGGTTTGGGAGGCATCTGAGGGCAAAGCCCAAAGTCCACAATATATACCAAGGGGTCACCGACCGAAAATAACAGATAATCACATAGCATATATTGCACAACAACATGTATAATCATGGTATAACATATGATGATGAAGAAATAATCATGCCTTTTCAAAACAGCAGTTAATGATTATGAAGTATGCGGTAAATACAAACACACATCAACAAAAAAAATCATCAGTTCAGAATTTCAGATTCTGGACAGCAACCACACACATTAATCTCCAACATTCATCATATAAATAATCATGACACAACGGTCATAACCCTCAATGTAATGCATATATGCTCATGCATAATTTTCTTGAAATCACCAAGGTGCAGTCGCTCACAGACCAGCACAATTTAACGGCCCTCATGACCAGGGTGCAATCGCTCACAGATCAGCACCAGTGGAGTCGCTCACAGACCAGCACTCGTGCAGTCGCTCACAGACCAACACGTTTGACAAAACCCAGGGTACAATCGCTCATAGATCAGTACCTAGTGCAGTCGCTCACAGACCAGCACTCGTGCAATCGCTCACAGATCATCACGTGGTTGCGCATTTCAGGGTACAGACGCTCACAGTCCAGTACCAGTGCAGTCGCTCACAGACCAGCACTTACATACCAAAGTACAATCGCTCACAGATCAGTACCTAGTGCAGTCGCTCACAGACCAACACTCGTGCAATCGCTCACATATCAGCACGTGGTTGCGCGTTACTCTGTGGCCCATCGCGGGTACCACTTGACTATGCAATGCATGAACATGCAGTGTTTCACTTCCCTAGAAACAGAATGCAAACTCAGAAATTTATGCTTTCCATCATGTTTAAAATATAATAGCACAGTCAGAATTAACATCATCACAATCATGATTACAGTCAACTAATCATTCACACTTTGAACTGTTTTTCCCAGACTCTTAAAATTCAATCACAGAATTTAAAGCTGAGGATTTCTGGAATTTTACGAATCTGTATTCGAATACAGTTCCTCTGTATTCGAATACAGAAGCCGAAAACAGTGCAGATTCACACTCTGTATTCGAATACAGCCCTCTGGTATTCAAATACATAGGTAGATTTTCAGTGCATAAATCAACCTCTTTCTTGATATCAGTAAACTTTTTAAAACATCATTACCACTACTTCAAAATCTCATCAAAAGATCCATTTAAATCCATCACAACATTCCCAGTATTTCCCCAAATACTCAGGGTTTTCAAAAACATTCTTAAACTTGAAATTTTCTGAAAACACGAATTTGTATTCGAATACAGACTCCCTGTATTCGAATACAGAAGGAGGAATTGAAATTTAACCTTCTGTATTCGAATACAGCATGGCTGTAGTCGAATACAAGAGTTAAACCTTTGAAAAATTCAGCCTTTTCTTCCAAGTCACTTAACGATTTTCAAACATCTTTCTCTCCTCTTTAAAACCATTTCACAGACTTCTTTTCAATTCATTTAAAACTTCTCAAGGTTTCTCAACACATTCAAAACTCACATGACAATGATTAAAACTTGTTTTTCTTGAAAACACGAATCTGTATTCGAATACAGAAGCTAAAAACTGAGTTTCTGGAAAATCTTGAATCTGTATTCGACTACAGCATGTCTATAGTCGACTACAGATGCGAACACAGTGTTAAAATTTCACTTCTGTATTCGAATACGACATGGTCGTAGTCGAATACAGATGCGAATAAAGAGGCAAAACTCTTTCCTCTGTATTCGAATACGGGGGCTCGTATTCGAATACAGGTTTGAAAACTTTAGAATAAAACAGAAACCTGGAAGGTTGTATTCGAATACACACATGCTGTAGTCGAATACACCTTCGAAAAACCAGTGAAAATTCAACTCTTTCAAAACTGATTCTTTTAAAATAAACAGCCAACATCAAACAGGTTCTGCACTTTCTCAAGGAAACCTTTCCTTTTTTAAAAATCCCTTTTTCATTAAAAACCATCAACACCACCAGAATCAACACAAAACAACCAGAATCAGAATCAACAATATCATCAAGATCACCCAGAACAACCAGAAGCAGAATCATCATTATCATCAGAGTCACACAAGACATCCAGAAGCAGAATCATTAATATCATCAAAATTATCCAGAACAAAACAGAATCAGAATTGTCCAGCTTTTAAACCATCAACATATCATGTAACACTTCAGTTTTCTCACTTATCAGAACAACATGCAGCATTTCAGTGTTCACACTCAACAGGAACAACATACAACATCTCAGAGTTCTCAAACACCAGAGCAAACATGCATGCATTTAGTTTTCCCAAAAACACCAGAGCAAACATGCATGTTTTTAGTTTTCTCAAAACACAACAGAATGACAAACAAACATCACAGAACACCAAACACCAACAGAATGCATTTTGCATTTTAATGCTATTTTCAAAACAGTTTTTAAGACATGCATTGTAATCATCATTAAAATAACATGCACACATTTTCCAGCTTTCACCCATAAGTAAAACAGCAATGTTTTATCAGAAAAACAGCCAGCAACAACCATCAAGATAATCACATATCAACCAAATGCATTTTCTTTCAAAATGTCATTTTTCGAAAACAGTTTTTCTTTTAAAAACAGAACTGAAACAGCACACTTTATGGCCCTAATGCAGCTAAAAGATGGAAGGTGCCCTTACCCTTGTAGCGTGCTTTGCTATCTCTCTTGTTCCTGCTGCGTTCCTTTTTCTGCGTCCAGAAACGGTGAAGCGGTTCCCTAAGTTTGCTGCTGCAAAACTGGGTTCTTTCTCTTCGTATTGAAGTGGGGATTAACTTTACTACTGGGGGTTGTCAGGTTTGATGGCTGGAATTTCAGTTAATGGTGTTTGAAGGTTTTTCCCTCTCTACAATTTCAGTTCAGGAAAGGCAGAAAGTAGAAAACAGAGATAGAAAATGGGAGAGTGATGGAGTTGGTACATGCAATATGGGCAGTATGGTGGAAGGAATGGTGTTCAGAAATTACCATCATTCTCATTCCTATATATAGGCTCTCAAAGTGCCACCTCACTTGCCACTTGTCTGATTTTCCAGCTCTTTAATTATCTTGCAATTAGCCACTTAATCCTTACTTAATTGTCCAATTAATTTAATTACTTAAAATTAAATTAATTTAATTCTTCACCCAATAATTTTAATTCATACTTCAAAATAAATATTTATATATATATATATATATATTCACTCAAAACATACATATATTAAATATTTACAAAATTCCCAAAATGCCCTTGACCATAATTCCAAAATTAATATTTCAAATTAAGGGTCTTACAGGTGGCACCAACCCAGATACAGTCGATCCATCAACAGAACCCTGGACCCCCGCCTGTACGGTGGGAGTCACCACACCTACGATGTCCCATGTCTATCGTCTAACTGAAGTATCCCCTGCATTTGCCCATGCTCCATTCACCCTGAGTACTAATCCCGAGGGTATAAGATAGTCGATACTCTCATGAGTGAGCCCCACGTGAAATACTTCCCCAGCTCTCCTACTTGTCCTCGCCACTCTCCCTGTAAATGTAGCCTTGCTTGAGATGGGGTCGTATAACTAAGCAGTTGGCAAATGCCGATCAGGGAACTCTAACGATGTTTCCATCGTCAAGGTATCATCGTAGGGCAAAGCCGAATTTCCATAATAATGTAAAGGGTCACCAACCGAAATTAACAGTTAACAATTATATCATAAAAACAAACAGTAAACACTTAGCAATTAAGGCATGATAACAAACAATAACAGAGCACGTATATACATATACCTTATCATAACAAACATGACTCGCGTGCCAAGAACCCTAATGCAATGTTTTTAATATAATGCATATGATTCTGGAATTTCCAAATCCTCCTTGAGGGGTGTAAATCATAAATGTACTACCTCTCCCAGACTAATACTAATTACCGAGGTGCCACCTATCATAGATCAGCACGATTTACCAAAGTGCAGTCCATCACAGACCTACACGACTAAAAATCCTCGTAGGGATAAAATGGATCAATCAACTCATGGAACCATCTTGTGGCCCATCGCGGTCACCACTAATACTGTGGCCCATCACGATCACCACTAACTATTAAATGCATGAGCATACTCTGACTCTTTCACAACAATCATTATGTAAACGTAGATATTCAAAGATTTCTCTTTTAATACTCATTAAACACTAATAATATTTCATACTTTTCACATAGCATACTCAAGACATATTCTCGTCAATAAAAATTCAAAACATGTAGCAACTCATATTATCAATCATGAATGCATAATCACGTCATTATTAACCATCATATATTCACACATCAATCACATATATAAATTCCCTATGTATAAACTAAATATTTGGAAGGAGCCTTTACCTCATCAATTATAGCTTTTTCAACAACTATTGCTACCACAATCAAACACAACGAAAATCTCGCTCGTGCCAACACCTTCAATCAAATAGTGTTTGACTTAATCAAATTAGTCCCTGAGACTTTAACTACCTTACAACCCCTTTTTTACTCCTAACCCCTTTAGAGTATATTTCACTAAAAAAGTTTACACCGAGTAAGGACTAATAGTATTATTATTCACAATACCCACTTTCAACATATAAAAACATATTTTTAGAAATCAACATCCTTCAAATTTTCAGAGCATTCACTAGCAATACTAGAGCCCCCCATGGTGACACACTTGGTCTGATAAATACTTTCTCCAATAAATCTTCAATTTGGCCCTGAAGTTCATTCAATTCCAATGGCGACATTCGTTACGGCGCAATCAAAATAGGTCCAGTTCCTGGGTGTAGATCAATGAAGAACTCCATCTCTCTTACTGGTGGTAATTCTAGTATTTTTGTTAGAAATACGTATGGGTACTCCTTGACAAGCACCACATCTTCTATGCTCACATATATCTTGGCCTCCACGTTAGCCAATGACAGAAACTCTTGAGTTCCTTATCTCAGTGACACTCCGAGTTTGTTAGCAGCTAGATACCAAATGACTCCTGGTTCGGGGAAAATAACCAATTTGCGAGCACAGTCCAAGATTACATAATAATACGACATCCAATCCATACCGAGAATGATCTCTAATGATTGTATGGGTAAACAAACCAAATTAATCAAGAATCTCTATTCTAAATAATTACTTGACAGTGTAAACATGCAGTATTTACGGTCAAAGTCTTAGCAGGTGTGGAAACAACCAAATCAAAAGGCAAAGAAGACATAGATAGCTTCAAACGATTCACACAGTCCATAGCAATGAAGGAATGAGTTGCTCCCGAATCAAAAAGTGCAGTTAGTTAGTTACCTGCAATCTTGCAGTCTCATTGGATCAAATTGTGAGATTGATTTCCAACTTCAGCACCATGCAATAAATGCGTCCCTTAGCAGTAGGACGAGTAGCTCTAGTTGCATTCACTGTTGGTTCCACCTTCGAAGCCTTGCAATCCCTTGCAAAGTGCCCTGGCTTCTAGCAATTCTAGCATGGAAGACTCTTAGAGGTACAAGCATTAGCATAATGTCCCTCTTCCCCACATCGGAAACATCGAATCACTTGTCCTAATTGTCTTCCAAAGTTCTGGTTCCCCGTGTGAATCTGACCCCTGTTGTTGTTCTATGGTCCGTTATAGGGCTTAACAACTTGCTTTCCTTTGTTGTGATGATGGTTCACCCGACTAGGCCCCCTGAACTAAAGTTTCCTCCTCGATTGGCCTTCTTGTTCTTCATGTCCTCAACCTCTCTACATTTCTCCACTAAGACTTGGAAATGCTGAATTCCTAATGGTAGGACAGAGTCTTGAATCTCGTACTTCAGTCCATTTTAGAAACGGTGACACATAAATTTTCATCAACCTCTTCACGGAAAAACCTAAAATGCCTTGAAAATTACTCAAACTTAGCAGCATATTCACCCGCTATCATATTTCCCTGGTACAGTTTAAGAAAATCATCACCCAACTTAGTTCCAGTACTCATCAGAAAGTATTTGTCTAAAAACTTCCTTTTGAACGACTCCCAATTCACCTCTACATGAGTCGATCCCATCAGAAGCCTTGTACTTCTCCACCAATATTCAACATCCCTTAGTAGCAGATACGTAGCATAGTTGACCTTCACTCCTACCTGGCAATTAATCATTTCGAAGATCTTTTCCACTTCCTGAATCCACTTGTCGGATTTTTCTAAATTCTCATCACCCTTGAACTTTGGAGGATTGTGACGACAGAAATCTTCTAATCCCCTTGATTCAGCATCATGAATATCTCTTTCTCTCTTCTCCAGATCCTCTAGAGTCTTTGCAGCTGTCTGTGCAACAACAGAAGCAGCCCTGTTATTCATTGCTTCCGCCATTTGATTATCCCGATTGACATTGACTCATGCAGTGTTGTTCCTTCTTGGAGGCATTATTCCCTACAACACCAACATCAAATAGAAATCTTAACACCACTTAGAAGAATTCCGAAATATAACTTTCGGCAACATCAACACTTTAGCACACAACAACTACACAAGACCTGACAACTCAAACAACTTACCCCGACTAATGATTAGATAAGGAAACCCAGCCTACAGGTCGACCTGTAATCTAACCAAAGCTATGATACAACAATTGTAACACCCCGATTTTTAATAGATACCACAGTATAACAACCCAATTTTTAACAGCGCGAGTGCATTTTTTTAAAACAAAAACAACATCAATAAATAATACGTCGTAGCACAAAAAGGCAAGAGTCATAAATAATTACATCATATATACAAACAAGTTAAGATAGTTTTTGGGACAATAATCCAGAGTATGCAAATGGAAAATACACTAGGGTAATGAGACCTATAATACATCACTCATACCTTTGGGGTATTCTCGGCAGACACCTTCACAGAAGTATTGCAACAAGAATGTTATCCCCCCATGGTCACGTCAAAAAAATAGAACATGGACCCACCAAAAAATCAATTGTCAAGGTATATCATTGATATAGTCATCCCGAAACAAAATAAGTACAACCACAAAAAAAAAC
The DNA here is from genome assembly GCA_037974295.1 of Cicer cuneatum. Classification (NCBI taxonomy): domain Eukaryota; kingdom Viridiplantae; phylum Streptophyta; class Magnoliopsida; order Fabales; family Fabaceae; genus Cicer; species Cicer cuneatum. Next base: position 47,995,026 of record JBBPBO010000001.1, read on the forward strand.
ACTAAGACCCTATACAACCAAAAACTAATTTAATCATCCACTAATAACTACAATAACAAGGGTGACCTCCACTATCTGCACAAGTTCCTTCTGATGCAGTATCTGTCCTCGAAGTAACCTCTTCCTCCTCATCAGCCATGGAGGGATCAATCCTCGGAAGTCAGGTCCAACCATGAGATAGGTGGCTTCGGTGGCGCTAGAATCACAAAACAGTTCACTACCTTAGTGGCAATCGCGAGAGGATCATTCACCGGAAGTGGAAGCTCTGACTCAACCCGTGGGGGCACCGGCCCTGGTACAGCTGATCCATCAACAAAACCCTGGACCCCCGCCCCTACGGATTGAGTCACCACAACTACGGTGGCCTCCGTCTCACCTCTAACTGAAGTATCCCCTGCTTCTACCCATGCTCTGTTCACCTCGAGTGTTCATCCCGAGGGAACAGGATAGTCGATCCTCTCGTGAGTGAGCCCCACATGAAATACTGCCCTAGCTCTCCTACTTGTCCTCACCACTATCCTCGTATACGTAGCCTTGCTTGAGATGAGATCGTATACCCAAGCAGTCTGTGAATGCCGATCAGGGAAGTCTAACGACATTTTCTTCGTCAAGGTTACAGTCGGTGGAACAAACTCCAGTATCATCTGAGGGCAAAGCCCAATTTCCGCAATAATGTAAAGGGTCACCAACTAAAATTAACAGTTAACATTTAACAGTTATGTCATAAAGACAAACAGTAAACACTTAGCAATTACGACTTGATAACAAACAATAATAGTGCACGTGTATATACATATACCTTATCATAACAAACATGACTCGCATGCCAATAACCCTAATGCAATGTTTTTATGTCAATGCACATGATTCTGGAATTTCCAAATCCTCCTTGAGGGGTGTAAATCATAAATGTACTGCCTATCACAAACCAGTACTAATTACCGAGGTGCCACCTATCATAGATCAACACAATTTACCAGAGTGCAGTCTATCACAGACCTACACGACTAAAAATCCTCGTAAGAATAAAATGGATGAATGAACTCATGGAACCATTTGGTGGCCCATCGCGGTCAACACTAATACTGTGGCCCATCACGGTCACCACTAACTATTAAATGCATGAGCATACTGTAACATCCTCTAAATTTATTATTTAAAATAATTAAGACTTATAAATATATATATATATATATTTCATTATTAATTTAGGTGTGATAATTATTTGCCTTGTTTGACTTATTGTAGTTGATAAAATTATTAGTATGAATTATTTAATCAATGGAGAAGTTTTATATAATTATATATATATATATATGTTTTTTTAGTACAAGAAGAATTTGAGCTAAGGTTTGTGGCTAGGTGTGACCCAACCCATAATAGAAATTTCGGTTTGGAGTTGGTGGCTTAGTTTTTGTATGATTAAGGTCAAGAAAAAAAAATAATAAATAAATAAAATAATATTTTCTCCCTTCTACTCTTTATTTGGGATCAACACTATCTACCCAATAATCTCCACTTTAAATTTTCCCTAAAGTCCACAATATTTCTATACTAAGTAATAATAAGCAGAAAAGAATACCGAAACCCTAGCCGTCATCTCTTTCACACCTCCTCTCCTTCGTGCATCAAACTTTTCGTGTGAACAACTTCGTGAGGGCTTAGAGCTTCGTACTAGGAAGAAAAGCGACCAAGGTAAGGGCTTTTCCCCGAACAAATTATAGTTAGACCGTTAGTTGGATACATGAAATTAATAACTGTAATTGCTTATTTTTAAAAGAAATAAATGTAGACTAATAAAATAAAATAATGAAATCCGAAATCTTTTACGTTGAGTTTGATATGTAATGTATGTCTTTTTAAGAAGTAAACTACGAATTTTTATATATTATATGATAAAGTTTTAATTTTTATGATGGATATGAAGCAAAACATGATTTTTATGTTATATATATATGATAAGATTTTTGATTCGATGATGTATATGAGTTGGAGTTTTGAAGTTTCTTGTTATATATAAAGTTTTAATCTTTATGGTGTAAATGAAGTCAAATTCCGATTTTTATGCGTACGTGGTGAAAATTATTATTTAATGATTATTTGTCTATGAATATATGGTTCTCATGATAAGTATGTGTGATATGTGATCTTTGTGATGTGTGAATAAGATGCTTGTTTTAAAAATGTTACATTTTGTTGAATTTATATGACATGATTCTTAGTGGGCTGTGTGCGAGTATAGTTTTGATAATATATGGTCATGTCATGGCATATGCATCTTTGTGGGAGTTGCCTTAGTGGTAGGTTTATTTTCCCCATTGGTATGGGTGATTTTTCTGTGTGGAAGTTGCCTTAGTGGCAGGTTTATATCTGGATCATATAGTTTTAGGAGCATGCATTATACATATATTTTTTATATACGATTTGCCGTTTGCACATTTTTTTTCTTTTAAATTAGAAGTTTTCACCTTTATATGTTTTGTGTTATTCTTCTATATGTTTAGCTTGATTTGATGTGGACGATGGAAAAAACTGACTCTTACAACAACATTTTAGGTACTAATGAGTTCGAGGACATTCAAGAGTAGTTGATAAGTATTAACATGCGGCAAACTTGGGGTAAAAATAGGGTTTTTAAGAAAATTTTGTAATAATAAGATTGCTGCAATATTTTCTATGTCTATTTTTAAATCCTTGTCACCAAATTTTAATAAGTTATTTTTGGTTTTAGTTTTTTTTAATAAACTGTTTTTATAATATTAAATAAACGTGATTGTTACTAATTATTTAAAAGCATAAATGTTAGATATTCTTACCCAAAAAAAATTGTCGTAAATTTTTCTAAAAGTAAATTTTTTTTAGTAACGTTTTGGACCAAAAAATCTGGGGCGTTACACATACTCTGACTCTTTCACAACAATCATTATGTAAACGTAGATATTAAAAGACTTCCCTTTTAATACTCTTTAAACACTAATAATTTTTCATACTTTTCACAGAGCATACTCAAGACATATTCTCGTCAATAAAAATTCAAAACATGTAGCAACTCATATTATCAATCATGAATGGATAATCACGACAATATTAACCATCACATATTCACACATCAATCACATATATAAGGTCCCTATGTATAAACTAAAAATTTGGAAGGAGCTCTTACCTCAATTATAGCTTTTTAAACAACTAATGCTACCACAATCAAACACAACGGAAATCTCGCTCGTGCCAACATATTCAATCAAATAGTGTTTGACTTAGTCAAATTAGTCTCTCAGACTTTAACTACCTTTCAACCCCTTTATTATTCCAAATCCCCTTAGAGTATATTTCACTAAAAGAATTTACAACGAGTAAGGACTAATAGTATTATTATTATTCACAATACCCACCTTCAACATATAAAAACATATTTTTAGAAATCAACATCCTTCAAATTTTCAGAGCATTTACTAACAATCATTCGAAATGTCAGAAATTATTTTTCTCAAATTTTTTCACCTAACCACAAATTTTCTCAAATTTGCCATAACTCATTTTTTAATTTCAAATAACTACATTTATAAAGACTAAATGATCAATCAAAGTATTTACCTCGTAACAACTTAACCACACACAAGAATATCAATAAATGTTTTTTCTAGTTTCACAGTTCTAACTACTCCTTCGAAATAGTTTCAATAAATGTTTTGTCTAGTTTCACAGTTCTAACTTGAATTCACAATTCACTAATTTTCCTTAAAACACAAGTTCAAAGATTTGATAATCAGATTTATACATTCTTGATCATGAATCATAACAACTATTTTTGGTAAGGCATAAACTAAGAAAAATTATTTTTCTTTAATCACCACAACAACATTAATATTTCAGAGTTCTCCCCACCGCTAACTCGGTATCAATGGTCTCAATTCCTTTTCGAGACTCAAGAAGCTAACTACATAAACATAAAAATTTATAAAAACTTATTCACCACCAAAATTTATCCAAAAACATTTTAAACGAGGACCAGAAAGCCTAAATACTTAACCCAAGAATAGTAGCTCTTTTTTATGAGGCATCTCGTGGCAAATTCAAAAATTCCATAGTACGTTTCATGTTTCAGCAGCTTTGATGTCACCAACAAAAAGTAAAATATAAAATTAAATTGTATATTAAAATCAATGCGGAAGGTGATGAGACCCACTAAACACATTTTAAGCTACAACGTCAAATGTTATTTCAAACCCAACCAAACACCAAAATTGCTATCCATCTTTAACAGAACAGATCAAACACATAAATAAGAAGTAAAATCTAGCTATTTTAGGACAGAGTTATTTACAAAGTGGGCATTTACTTAGTTTAGGGTTGAAACTAGAAATTGGTAAAGTTTATTTCATGCAAGCTAAAAAAAATGGAATCAATGCCACAAGAAGTTTCATTCACCCCATGTTCATGGGTAACAAAGGGAAGGTACTTTCTTTTATTTTTTCCTTAAAGAAAGGTAAGCTTCAGAGATCCAATTATTATAGTGTAACACGCATCATCTAAGAATACAATTTTTGACTTAGCATTATAAATGTAGTTACAACAGAGACCAACTAAACACATACTCGACAATTCAAAGATTTTTAACTTTCAAGTTATATCACTCAACCACTAGAGTACAAAAATTTGAGGTAACAAACTATTCTAAACTTCTTCTTTAAATTCAGTCCAAGAATAATTAGAATAATAACATTTTTAACTCTAGATATATTAATTTCATAATCTAACTATTATCTCGAACTCTTTAACTTAGTTAAAATTTGAACTTTTTTACAACTTTAACAACACTAAATTCAAACTCATTTAATTGAAAACAACTCATTATATAACTCAAACAAATCAAAATCAAATTTTCTTTCTAACCATTACTAACAACATCAATAACAAGGATAAAAATTTTATTTTATTTTATTTTTCAATAACACCCTCAACACCAATACCTCTCTAATTTCACATTAAACCAAATTAATCAAACAAAACCAACAAAACATTATCTCCCCTTAGTTTATGAGGGAGAGAAGGAAACTCATTCACTTTTCTCAACAACAACAAACATCAAAGGATTGGTTAAGAACTCCAACATTTCAGTCATCCCCCCGCACATATAAAATTTTACGAATTTAACAAAAAGGGAAAGGAAGTAAGTGTCTCACCTCAAATAAATTAGCTCACAAGCACCACCTTGTAGAAGAGAGCAACTTTTCTTCCTAACACTTCTTGAATGAAAGCTTAGATCTAATAAAAAAATGGAGGTTTGTGTTTTTTTTTTCAAACTACCAACAGTTGTGTTTGTTTTTGGGTTTTTACAAAGAAGGAAAAAAGAGAATAACAAATGGAAGTGGAAACAGAACACGGAGGGGATCGCTCATGCCTTTTAAAAGGTTGGGTTCTCTTTTTTTTTTTTTTCAAAAAGAAATAATTATTATAATTAACATGTTTAGGTTTTAACTAAAATAATCATTACAACATCTAATCACTCTTACACACATTACACCACTCACTTCTTAATCTAATTTAATAATAATATCTACTTTTGCCACAACTCAATTGACAGATAAATTTTTCAGTAACATGTGACATTTTAAAAAATTTATTCTGTAATAAATTTTTTTGTAACTTAATTAAATTATACACTAATAAATAATTTTAATTGGGTCTCCAAATATATATATATATATATATATATATATATATATATATATATATATTAAACATACTACTAACTCTACCAAAATATATTTTTGGTATTTACTTCATAAAATAAAAATTCGGCTAATAGCCTAAGCAATTCAACACAAAAACATTAAAATTGCATAAATTAGATTTTAGATAATTCAGAGTCTTACAAGAATCATCTAGATGCATTAATTATTCATATTTCATTAATTAAATTACAAAATTAAAAAATTTCAAAGTTGAAAGTTACATTTTTAGAAGGTTTAATTCCAATTTCATGGGTGTTAATCATTTAGCATCATCGTATCATATGTTACGTAAATTATGTCACATTACCATTTTTTAATTAAAAAATCAGAATGAATGATCAAAATTGTGAGGTTTTAAAATAGGGGAATCGATTTTGTGAATTGGTAAAAGTACAAGGACAAAAACTACAGTTACATCTTCCTTTTTTTAGTTTTTGGCCTTTTTATTTTAGATTTTATTTTATTTTTAGAGCATATTTTGAAGGTGCAAACACGAGAAGAGGGATTGAATTGTGTTTGCAAAACTTGAATTCTTTTGCTGTTTTGTTGAATTGATGCAAATTATTTGATGAATAAATAATCAGATTTAGTAGCGGATAATCACAACATAAGAACACACCAATTTATCTTGGTTCATCTTTAACTATGCTACGTTCAGTCCCTTCCTTCAAAAGGCCTTTTTCAATAATTCAAACTCCTTTGAATTACAACACCATTGACCCTTCAAGCCAGTTTTCCCAAACAGCCTGACAACCCCAGACTTTTGAGGACCAACATCACCTTAACTACACCAGCCAAGTCTTCTCAAACAGTCTGACAACCCCATAATTTGGAGGAACAACAACACCTTGACTATACCAGCCAAGTTTTCTCAAACAGTTTGACAACCCCAGACTTTTGAGGACCAACAACACCTTAAACCTACAAGCTAAGTCTTTTTCTAACAACCTGACAACCCTAGATTTTAGAAGAAACTTCAACACTATAGGATTTTATACAAGGGATCGAAATTAGAACTGAGTAATTACTTATGTAAAGTTGATACTCACAATAAACTTAAAGTGAACTAGAGTGTTTGCATGTAAAAACTTATGATAACGATCTGCTTCACACTCTAAAAAAAGAACACTTAGAAAATATTTATCTTTTAAGCAAGTGTTTCTCTCCTTTGAACTCTTAGGAATTTTTTGCTCGAGTTCTTCTATTTTTCGATGCTTCATTCTTCAGCATGTAGTCTCTATTTATAGTTGAAATTAGAGCTTCACTTTGATATGTTGCTTTACTTCTGGAGTGTATTTCGATTGATTCTATTTTGAGAATATTCTAGAGTATTTTACTCAGATTCTATTTCTGGAGTCCTTTACTCCGATTTTGTTTTGAGCATTTTTCTTAGATTCTGTTTTGAGCATACTTTTAGCTAGATTATGTTTCTTGAGTCTTTTACTCCAATTCTATTTTGAGCATTTTGCTCAGATTCTGTTTTGAGCATACTTTCAGTTTCTAATTATGTAGCTTCTGATTTTTTCTCTAATGAGATCCTTTGGAATCATCCTCCAACAGGATCCTCTGATTGTATCCTCTGATGGGAACTTCTGATTATATACTCCGATGCGATCTTCTTATGATATCCTCTGACAGGTTCCTTTGATGATATCCTCTGGTGATATCCTCTGATGATATCGTCTGGTGACGTCATCCTCTAATAACATCCTCTTATGATATCATCCTCTGATAACATCCTCTGGTGACGTCATCCTCTGATTGTTGCTTCTAGTGACATCCTCTGATGATGTCATCCTCTGATTTTTGCTTCTAGTGACGCCATCCTCCGATTTCTTCTTCTGGTGGCATTTTTCATTCTTCTTCTAAATCAAATATGTTATATTCATAAAATACTTTTGTTAACATCAAAAGATTAAGTGAAAGAACCAACTTGGTTCCAACATATTTTTCCAGATTGTTTTTTTCCTTTCTTCTCCTACCCATTTGAGGATTATATGGTTCAGTTTCCTTGTTTTTCATAAATAGAGATTTTGTCTTGTTTTGTTCTTTCCTTCCTAGTTTCACATAAATAATAACTAAAAATAAAAGGAATAAAAAGACAACTCACTAGTGTATTGTGCTATAACACTTCTTATCTAATATGTCTCACACCAAAATTTATCGTGGTATAACACTTCATATCTATTTTTCATCAAACAGGCTTAGATCATATTTTCTCACCACCATACGTTTGTTTTATTTCCCCACTGCTTTGTTTCGTGTCGCTCTGCATCGCAACATCTTTAAGTCACACATTTTCCCTCCATTCAGTGTCAGGTTAGTTGTTTTCTCTCCACTTAGTTGTGAGAAATAGTTTATCTTTTCACTTTTGTGAGATGTTTTTTGTGGTCCTTCATTTCTTTGATTGTATAGGTTATGTATGGATTTCTTTAAAGACTTATCCTTGATTTCTTGTAACATTCATGGCCTATTTTCTAAAATTGAATCTATGCGGCTATCATTGGGTTATCATTTTGTTTATATTGTAGAGGCTCGTGGGTTCTCAAGAGGTATTTGCATTCTTACTTGTAACAAAAACTATGTTTTTCTCTGGTTGATAGTTACTACAAATTGTAACCTTTTCCACTCAAAACGGTGGTGTTACTTGGTTTTATCCGTCACTTTATAACTCTCCTATTTTCACTGCTTCTCAATTGTTGTGGGATCGTCTTAGACACCTCCATAACAATATTTTAGGGCCTTGGATGATTATTGGTGATATGAACAAGGTGCTTAACCCTGAGGTATCAGGAGGGATTGCAACTTGATCTAAATAGAGCCATTCAATTCAACAATATGATGTATGATAGTACCTTGTCTGATTTAATTGCTATTGGTGATCTCTTCACTTAGAGGAACAACACTCGACAAGGGATGCACGTTATAATTATTGGAACCAAGTTGGTTCTTTCACTTAAAGTTTTGATGTTAACAAAAGTATTTTCTGAAAATAACATATTTGACTTAGAAGAAGAATGAAAAATGCCACCAGAAGATGACGTCACCAGAAGATGAAGATGATGTCACCAGAAGATACAAATCAGAAGCAGGATGAAATCACCAGATGACGTCACCAAAAGATGAAGACGACGTCACTAGAAGATACAAATAAGAAACAGGATATCACCAGAGGATATCATCAGAGGATATCATCAGAGGATAACACCAGAGGATATCACCAAAGGATATCATCAGAGGATATCACCAGAGGATATCATCAGAGGATATTACCAGAGGATATCATCAAAAGAACCTGTCAGAGGATATCATAAGAAGATCCCATTGGAGGATATAATCAGAAGTTCCCATCAGAGGATACGATTAGAGGATCTCGTCGGAGGATAATTCCAGAGGATCTCATTAGAGGCAGAAATCAGAAGTTACATCATTAGAAGCTGAAAGTATACTCAAAATAGAATCTGAGCAAAATGCTCAAAACATAATCGGAGCAAAAGACTCTAGAAAAATAATCTAGCTGAAAGTATGCTCAAAACAGAATTTGAGAAAAATGCTCAAAATAGAATCGGAGTAAAAGACTCCAGAAACAGAATCTGTGCAAAATACTCCAGGATATTCTCAAAACAGAATCAATTGAAATACACTCTAGAAGTAAAGCAACAGATCAAAGTGAAGCTTAATTTCAACTATAAATAGAGGTTTAATGTTGAAGAATAAAGTATCAAAAAATAGAAGAACTCAAGCAAAAATTCCTAAGTATTAAAAGAGTTCAAAGGAGAGAAACACTTGCTTAAAAGATAAATATTTTCAAAGTGTTCTTTTCATAGAGTGTGGGGCTGATTGTCATCATAAAATTTTCAAAAGCAAACACTCAAGTTCATGTTAAGCTTGTTATGAGTATCAACTTTCCAGAAGTAGTTACTCAGTTTTAATTTCGATCCCTTGTATAAAAATCCTATAGTGTTAAAGTTCCTTCTAATATCTGGGGTTGTAAGGTTGTTAGAAAAAGACTTAGCTTGTAGGTTTAAGGTTGTGAATTTCCTCAAAAGTCTAGGGTTGTCAGACTGTTTGAGAAGACTTGGCTGGTATAGTCAAGGTGTTGTTGTTCCTCAAAAGTCTAGGGTTGTTAGGCTGTTTGGGAAGACTACCATGAAGGGTCAGTGGTGTTGTAATTCAAAGGAGTTTGAATTAGTGAAAATGCCTTTTGAAGGAAGGGACTAGACGTAGCCTAGTTAAAGGTGAACCGGTATAAATTCATGGTGTTAACTTTTATTATCCGCTGCTTATTTACTCTGATTGCTTATTATTCAACTAATTAGCAAAAAGAATTAAAGTTTGTGAAACACAATTCGACCCCCCTTCTTGTGTTGCACCTTCAATAATAAGGTTCGACAAATGTATGGACGATATGGATTGGCGTCTCCTATTTCCTCATACACTTGTGGAAGTGCTTCCTAGCCACAACTCTTATCACAATCCCTTCTTATTTAGTTGTAAAAAATATCTTTCCCTTAAGAATAAGTGTTTTCATTTCTAGGATGCTTTGTTAAATCAGCATGACTACGCCCCCTTGTGAATTAAAATTAGACATTTGTCCAGATAATTTTATTGCAAAGTTGCATAAGGTCAAAGAAGAATTCATCATTTTTGACAAAGAAATTTTTGGGAATATTTTTAGGAACAAGAGGACTTTGGAGGCTCGAATCAAAGACGTTGACCACTAGTTTGATATTCATCCTTCTTCACCTTCAAAGAATTTGACAAGTGCACCAACAAAGAAACAACAAAGAGCATTTATGATAGTCATATTCTAACCTATGAAGGAAGTAAGCAAGTTCAAAAAGCTAAAGTAAACATTCTGGTCAAGAAATATGAACTGTTCAAAACGATGGAAGATGAAGACATTGAAACTATGTTTTCTAGATTCCAAACTCTAGTATCAAGATTAAGGGTACTTGAAAAGAGTTACACTACTGCTGATCATGTAACGAAAATACTTAGAAGTCTGACAATCAAGTGGAGACCAAAGATCACTGCTATTCAGGAAGCTAAAGATCTGAATACTCTAAAGTTGGAAGAATTAATCAGCTCCCTCAGATCACATGAAATTGAGTTGGAAGAAGATGAACCCAAGAAGAAGAACAAAACTCTAGGCCTAAAATTCAAGTAGAAGAAGGCTCTGAAAGCAACATCAGTATCAGAAGATAGTGATTTAGACGATCAAAGTCTGAACTTAGAGGAAGAAGAGATTGCTTTCTTATCAGGAAGGAAAAAATTTTCCCAGAGATATTTCAAGTAGTCCAACAAAGGAAGTAATGATACACATGACAAGAAAGGTATCATCTGCTAAGAATGCAATGAATATGGACATATCAAGTCATGATGTCCAAAACATTTTAGTTTTGTTGATAATGTTGATATGATTATATGGATAGAGTCTTCTATTGCAGTGTATTCTGCTTATAGGTAGTTGATGAAGCGACAACACAACCAAATACTCCATGATGGTATTTGGTTTTGGATTTGGAAGCTGAAAATCCCAGAAAATACTCCATTCTTTATTTGGATAGTTTTTCACTATAGTCTTCCCATCCATTGCTTCAGGGTTTGGCGGCATGTGAATTTGATCCTTCTTATCATAGGTGTGGCCATCACTCAAACTATTCTTCATACTATTCATGATTGTCTGATAACTAAAGTTATTTGGAATTTATTATCCTTAGGTCAACATTACCAATTTTGTAGTTTGGAGTGTGAGGAATGGGTTACTAATAATTTTCAATCATTCAATGGGATCATGTTTTCTATTATCTTTTGGATTATTTGGAGAGCTAGGAATCATGAGAACTTTTCTACCGAAAATGGGCACATTGGTTTACTATCAATAAAATTAAGACTCTTCATAGCATATATACTTAGATTTGTTTTACATCTAGCATTTCTCATAACACTTGTCATGTCTCCTGGTTGCCTCAACTTGAGAACCACTTTAAGCTTCATGTTGACGGCAGCTCACATGAAAATCAAGGGTGTTCCGGCTTTGAGGGAATCGTCATAAACTCTAGTGCTAAATGGATATCAAGTTACTTCGGCTTATGAGGCATAGACACCTTTATGAATGTCGGAGCTATATGCTTTGGGGATTAGATTTGACTTGGAATGATGGACATAAATATGTTATTTGTGAATCCAATTCTCTTGCAACCATCGATATGGTTAAAATGGAATTTCTTCGACTCACCAATGTGCTCCTACAATACAGAAATAAAAAGACTTCAAATGGAACTTCTCTTTTATCTACACCTAAAAGGAAGGCAATATGTATGCAGATTGGTTTGCTGTGAATAGAGCTTCACATAATTTTTCCTTTATTATTTTAAATGTGTGTCCACTCACACTTTGTCGTCTTATTCTCTCATATGTTATTGGATATGTAACTCTAAGGAACTAGTTTTTTTGCTTTTGTATTTTACTTTTGTTATGCATAAAAAAAAATATCATTCTTCAAAAAATACATAATATTAATGTTACTGATTATGAATTCATACATTAGCAAACCTTTGGCTTAACCTTAGATTGAAACATCCACAATCTATATAGATATATGCAACTATAAATAGTATTTCTCCGATGAGAGTTCCTTAGTGGTTTCATAAATAATAAAATATTATTTTTGTGTGTCACGTGTAATTTTTAATTTTACAGATTTGGTCATAATAAATTGCAAATTTAAAGAATCTTAAAATTGTGTAATTTTTAATTTCACATATTTGGTCATATTAAATTGTAAATTTAAGGAATCTTAAAATTGAGTTATCCTGAAATAAAATATTAATTTGATTCATTTGAAAGTGCAAAATTGATAGAGAATGTGTGATATTTGCATGTTACACATGCAATTTAGTGATTTAATCTCTTAGTAAAAGTTGAGTGATTATTATAAATGGAATTAACATACTTTAAATCATAAAGTTGATTCCTTTTTTTTATAAGCAAAGATTTTATTAAAATGAGTATAAGGGGTATTCTAACCTATACAACAAATGCATTTCGGGCTTAACATCAAAGTAGAGTGAAACTACCTACTTCCAATAAAGAGTTGCAGAATCTCCATCAAATCATGTGCTCGAAAGTCGAACAAATCTATACAATAATGACTTTATTCCCACAATTTCTCTTTTGTTATGTATGTTGATTGAGTTTTGTCTTTTTTTGCTCAGATTTATAAGGCCTGAGAAATTCCTATTCGATATGGTGGATTGAGTCTACCAAGTGATTTTCAAAATGTTCCTCCAAAACTAACTTCTTAGTTCACTGTTTAAGGTGGAGAAAAAGTGAACATACAAATAGAAGGAGTTGAGGTAACAATTTACTTGATTCTATATAATCTTATCACAAATTATAATGGTTACTTATGGTTCATGAGTTGATGGTACGCTTGGTAGTATCACATTTTAGAAATAGCTACTATGGTTTTGAATTACAATCGTAGTTCGTCTAGAAACCATTTTGCAAATTGTCTTTAGATAGGATTGAATTTTGTTTCAGGAAACCTATTTATAAAATCTCATGAGAATTGTTTGTCTTTGGTTAAAAATATCAATTGTGTAATGATTGATATTTGCTATATGAGAAATTTAGTTGATTAGTATTTGACAATGTTTATCAAGATTCATTGAGGTTAATATAATTTTTTTTTCCAAGTAACAGACATAGAATCGCCAATAGATAGTAGACATTCATCTGTTTCTAGCCACCAACTTGATGATTGTGGAGCAACATCATTAGGGACTGATTAGATATTTTGATGAACTTTTATGTTTCATGGAGTTGTTTTGTATGTTTAGCCACTCCACTAATGTTTTGAATATTTAAACTACTTTATTTATTATTTTAGTTAAGTTCAATGAATGAATTGGTGTTATTTCTTTTGAAAAAATTATATAAATTGAATTTAGTTACAATAGTTATATAATTGTGTATTTAAATTATGTGGATGATATTTATGAATATTTTTTATTTTAATTAATAAAAAATAGGAAAAAATTGTATCTTAATTTTTTAATTTAAATGATTAGGCTTGCGACGGATCAAATTGTCTCAAAATGAATATAGAGATGGTTAGGAACCATCGCAAATGTTGCCGACGGTTGGAACAACAATTTTCTGAACCGTTGCAAACTGGCATCGCAACGCACAAATCTGCGACAGTCGAAGAACCGTCACAATCATCCCTTTTAGGCGGTTATAATCGCCGCAAGTGTCCTTAAAAATCGCCGCAAATCATTTTTTTTGTTGTAGTGAATTTCTTACAATTTTTTTTTCATCTAACAAAACACCAGCAGCGTATTCACTCAAAACTCACATTTAAAATGCATCTTCCCTTGCTTCCAAACTATAGTACTTCCTCGCCTTTGAAATTTGCTTCACGGCCTTAAATTCACACTTGCTATAAGCTTTCTAACAGCAACATAGACAAAGAATCAGTCTTTGATATTACAGCGTCAAATCTACTCAAAATTTTATGATATAATGAACCATACTAAAACTTAGAAAGTCATACCAGGGAGCATTGTTTTCTACTATACACTTTCACTTACTTAGCAAAACTAAATTAAAGACTTCAACATTTTTTACTCCCAAACTGCCTTCTTAAAATTTTACCATCGGAGATTTTTCAAGTAACATATATTTTGTTTTAGATACATCGTTATACCATTTTTTTTAGGATATGTTAATAGTCCTATGGATTAAGGGCGGATCTTGCTATGGCAACCCAAAAATTTGATTTTTTTTTATTAACTATCAAATATATGTATATATATTGTAGCCTTAAGTAGTATTTATATATATGATGTTTGATAAAAAATGGTAAGAATATCACGTTGGCATGTGGCAAAGATAAAATTATCTCAATCTATTATTTGTACACAAATCAACATAAATCATCTCAATCTATTATAAGCACACAAATTAACATAAAAAAAAAATAAAAAATAAAAAACCTATTTTTTATGGGATTCAGATAAAGATAAAATTATCTCAATCTATTATTTGTAAAAATTAAAAATTACTTTTATTTTTTAGAGACTACTTAAGTCTTGTAGGTTTTTTTTTATGAATTAAATAGAATTTTCACTCTCCAATAAATATATACTATTTTGATTTCTCCTTCAATTCCGGGGAGGCTAACAGATCAAAACATATGTGGGCAGTGACCAAATGATGAGTGGAGATAATACTACATTCGACTGCTATAACAGGTTGAAAACAGATTGTGCATTTTTTTCGTTTTTAGAAAAAATTTATGTGCATTTTTGTTTTTTATATGGTCTTATCTTAAAATATATTTTTTATGGTTATAACAAACTTTCAGAAAATTATGAATTTGAGGAAATTATGTTTGATTAAGTTAAGAACCGTAGAAAAAGTACATAAAAAATGCATCTAAGTTTTATCTTTAATTTTTTGCCACATTTTGGTTTTGAACGTCATAATGTGGGCCAACTCAATAGAAATATAAGATATATTATCTTATATACAACTCAATACCATATTCAATGTGAGCAAACACGAGAAGGGTAAGTTAAATTGTGTTTGTCTAATTTTGACATTCTTTATCTTAATTCTAATTCTGATTCTAGTTTGGTGACTTAAATGTTTGGACTAATCAGGGACAACAATAAACAAACAAAACAAGAGTAAAAATAACACACCAAATTTTATCCTGGTTCGGCACCCACTTGGTAGCTACGTCAAGTCCTCTCACACAAAAGGATTTATCCACTAATCAAAACATGAATTACAACAGCACAAGACCCTACAAGTCAGTCTTTTCAAAACAACTTGAACCTACATACTTTTTGAAGCAAACTACACCTTGACCCTACAAGTCAAGTCTTCTCTACACAATTTGATATTCACAAATTGTTAGATGCAAAATAAAGCCACTATCAGACTGGATTACAAGAGATTGGAACTGGTTTGGTTTTGCTTCTACTAAGTAGATTTGATACAATGATTTTTCACTCCACAACACTTAGAATATTTTGAAGGTGCAAACACGAGAATGGGGGGTTGAATTGTGTTTGCCAAAGTTGAATTCTTTTTGCTGATTTGTTGAAAGTTGATATAAATTATTTGGGGAATAATAACAACATAAGTATTTGAACACAAAGATTTATCCTGGTTCACCATTAACTTGGCCACATCCAGTCCCTTCATTCAGAAGGCTTTAATCCATTAATTCAAATACTTTGAATTACATAGCACCTGACACTTTAAGTCAGTCTTCCCAAACAGCCTGACACCCCAGACTTTTAAGGAACAACAACACCTTGACCCTACAAGACAAGTCTTCTCCTACCAATATGAAAACCCCATATTGAAGAAGGAACTTACACCACCTTGACCCTACAAGTCAATTCTTCTCCTACCAATCTGACAACCCCAGATTGAAGAAGGAACTTACACCACTATCGGGTTTAATACAAGGGTTTGGAGCTTTGAGTAGTTGCTTCTAGAAAGCTGATTATTACGATGACTCTCTTGAGTAGTTGCTTCTGGAAAGCTGATTATTACAATGACTCTCCTGGAAAGCTAATTATTACGATGACTGTCTTGAGTAGTTGCTTCTGGAAACCTGATTATTACAATTACTCTTGAGTAGTTGCTTCTGGAGTTTTGAGGAATAACAACACCTTGACCCTATAAGCCAAGTCTTCTCCTACCAATATATCAACCCCAGATTGAAGAAGGAACTTACACCACCTTGACCCTACAAGTCAATTCTTCTCCTACCAATCTGACAACCCCAGATTGAAGAAGGAACTTACACCACTATCGGGTTTAATACAAGGGTTTGGAGCTTTGAGTAGTTGCTTCTAGAAAGCTGATTATTACGATGACTCTCTTGAGTAGTTGCTTCTGGAAAGCTGATTATTACAATGACTCTCCTGGAAAGCTAATTATTACGATGACTGTCTTGAGTAGTTGCTTCTGGAAAGCTGATTATTACAATGACTCTTGAGTAGTTGCTTCTGGTGTTTTGAGGAATAACAACACCTTGACCCTATAAGCCAAGTCTTCTCCTACCAATATAACAACCCCAGATTGAAGAAGGAACTTACACCACCTTGACCCTACAAGTCAATTCTTCTCCTACCAATCTGACAACCCCAGATTGAAGAAGGAACTTACACCACTATCGGGTTTAATACAAGGGTTTGGAGCTTTGAGTAGTTGCTTCAAGAAAGCTGATTATTACGATGACTGTCTTGAGTAGTTGCTTCTGGAAAGCTGATTATTACAATGACTCTCAAACTTGAAAAAACACTTAGACAATATTTCTCTTTCACACAAGTGTTTCTCTCTTTTGAACTCTCAGATGACTTTGAACTTTAAGCTTGAGTTCTTGTGTTTTTCGATTATTTCTTCTACTGCCTGAAGCCTCAATTTATAGTTGAGATATAGCCTTCTACTTGATCCAAGCTTAATATCGAATTGTATCTTGCTCATATTCCTTTTGAAAATTCTTCAACCCGATTATGTTTCTTTTTAATTTTGAACCAAATCTTCTTCAAATTGAAATGAAATCTTCTTCAAACTTTGATCAGATCTCCTTCAAATTTCCATCAAGTCTTCTTCGAATTTTGAATCAAATCTTCTACGAATCTGAATCAAGTCTTCTATGAATCTGGACCAATGTCTTCTTCTGATCTGGACCATGTTTCCTTCTGATCTAAACCATGTCTTCTTCTGATCTGGACCATGTTTCCTTCTGATCTGGACCATGTCTTCTTCTGATCTGGACCATGTTTGCTTTGGATCTGGACCAAGTCTCCTTCTGATGTTTGCCTCGGATGGTATCCTCTAAAAATGTCATATGATTCTTGCCTCTGATTATATCCTCTGATTTTTGCTTCTGATGATATCCTCTGGTAACATCTTCTAGAGGTATCCTCTGGTGATATCCTCTGGTATCCTCTAGTGACATCTTCTGGCTGTATCTTTTGAGGATTGAAGGTGCAACATAAGAAGGGTAGTTGAGTTGTGTTTGACAAACTTTAATTCTTTTTGCTAATTAGTTGAATAATGAGCAATCAGAGTAAATAACCAGTGGATAATAAAATTTAACACCTCGAATTTATACTGGTTCACCTTTAACTAGGCTACGTCCAGTCCCTTCCTTCAGAAGGTCATTTCCCTAATTCAAACTCCTTTGAATTACAACACCATTGACCCTTCAAACCAGTCTTCCCAACAGCCTGACAACTCCAGACTTTTGAGGAACAACAACACCTTGACTATATCAACCAAGTCTTCTCAAACAGCCTGACAACCCCAGACTTTTGAGGAACAACAACACCTTGACTATACCAGCCAAGTCATCTCAAACAGTTTGTCGACCCCAGACTTTTGAGGAACTTCACAACCTTAAACCTACAAGCTAAATCTTTTTCTAATAACCTGACAACCCCAGATTTGAGAAGGAACTTTAACACTATAGGATTTTCTACAAGGGATCGAAATTAGAACTGAGTAACTACTTCTGGAAAGTTGATACTCACAGTAAGCGTAACTTGAACTAGAGTGTTTGCTTTTGAAAAATTTATGTTGACAATCAGCCACACACTCAAAGAAAAGAAAACTTAAAAAATATTTATCTTTTAAGTGTTTCTCTCCTTTGAACTCTATGAATACTTAGGAATTTTTGCTTGAGTTCTTCTATTTTTCAATGCGTTATTCTTCAGCATTAAGCCTCTATTTATAGTTGAAATTAGAGCTTCACTTTAATTTGTTGCTTTACTTCTAGAGTGTATTTCGATTGATTCTGTTTTTAGAATATTCTGGAGTATTTTTCCCAGATTTTGTTTCTAGAGTCTTTTGCTCTGATTCTGTTTTGAGCATTTTTCTCATATTCTATTTTGAGCATACTTTCAGGTAGATTCTGTTTCTGGAGTCTTTTGCTCCGATTCTGTTTTGAGCATTTTGCTTATATTCTATTTTGAGCATACTTTCAACTTCTAATGATGTAGCTTCTGATTTCTGCCTCTAATGAGATCCTCTGGAATTATCCTTCGACGAGATCCTCTAATTGTATCTTCTGATGTGAACTTCTGATTATATCCTCCGATAGGATCTTCTTATGATATCCTCTGACAGGTTCCTTTGATGATATCCTCTGGTAATATCCTCTGATGATATCCTCTGATGATATCCTCTAATGATATCCTCTGGTGATCATCCTCTGGTGACTTCCTCTGGTTACTTCATCCTGCTTCTGACTTGTATCTTCTGGTAAAATCATCTTCATCTTCTGGTGACATCATCTTCTGGTGGCATTTTTCATTCTTCTTCTAAGTCAAATATGTTATTTTCATAAAATACTTTTGTTAACATCAAAACTTTAAGTGAAAGAACCAACTTGGTTCCAACAATCTCCCCCTTTTTGATGATGACAAAACCATGTATTTTTTATAATACTTTTTCTTTCTTTTGACTTTGACTCCCCTTAAGACTAAGCTTCATTTAATATTTTCTCCTCCTAAGTCTAATGCCCAGATACCATATCAAATACATCATCTTCAAATACATCATCTTCTCCCCCTTTCAAATACATCATCTTTTCCTCGTATATTTTATCGAATACTACATCTTATCCTCCTTTGTCATCAGACAAAAAGAAATGTTGCTAAATTATTATGATTTTTTTTTCATCCTCTGATGATTTTTTATTTATAAAAAACACCTAATGTAAACTAAACTACTTGAAGACATTACAATATTAATTGTTTAACAAAGTAAGGTTTAGGTTTTTCTTGGTGAAGTCAATCCTATCTTCAAGTAGTGGTTTGGTGAATATGTCAGCCCATTGACGTTCAATGTCTACAAAATGAATGTTGAGTACTCTTTTCTGAACATAATCTCTGATAAAATGGTGTTTGATCTCTATGTGTTTAGCTCTTGAGTTTAGGATCGGATTTTTGGTTAGACAAATTGCAGAGGTGTTATCACAGTAGATGGGTATGTTGGATTCTAATATTTTCTAGTCTTCAAGTTGATGCTTCATCTAGAGTAGTTGAAAGCTGCAGCTAGCTGCTGAAATGTACTCAGCTTCTACTGTTGACATGGCAACGGTGTGTTGTCACTTACTGACCTAAAGATCAAGTTGTCACCTAAAAAGGTGCAATAGCCACTGGTGCTTTTCCTTTCAAGTTTATCTCCAGCATAGTCAGAATCACAATATCCACTAAGTTGGTACTTAGGAAATTTCTCGTAGACCAAGGTAAGGTTTGTAGTGTCTTCTAGATATCTAAGAATTCTCTTAACAGCAGTTAGATGAGATTCTCTGGGGTCAGATTGAAATCGGGCACATACACACACTAAACATGATATCAGGTCTAGAAGTAGTAAGGTAGAGTAATGATCCGATCATTCCTCTGTAGATTTTCTGGTCAATTTTTTGGCCTAATTCATCTTTATCAAGTGAATATGATGCATTAGTGTAGCTGTAGGTTTCCAATCACTCATTTTAAACTTCTTGAGAAGTTCCTTTGTATATTTAGTTTAGTGAATGTAAATACCTTCTAGACTTTGCTGAATTTGTATCCCTAGGAAGAACTTAAGTTCTCCCATCATACTCATTTTAAATTCATGCTGCATTAATTCCGAAAATTCTTGACAAATAATGCCATTAATTGATCCAAAAATAATGTCATCAACATAAATTTGAATGATCAGAATATCATTTCCTATTGCTCTTCATAGACAAAGTATTGTCTATTTTTCCTCTTTCAAAGTTATTTTTAAGCAAGAAGTTGTTGAGTCTATCATACCATGCTCTAGGTGCTTGTTTTAACCCATACAAGGATTTTCTCAGTTTAAAAACATGGTTTGGAAATTCAGAACTTTCAAAACCTGGAGGTTGTTTAACATATACTTCTTCACTCAAAAAACCATTGAGAAAGACACTTTTAACATCCATTTGAAATAGTTTGATGTTATTATTTATAGCAAAAGACAATAAGATACGAATAGCTTCTAACCTGGCCACTGGAGCAAATGTCTCAGTGTAATCAATGCCCTCTTGTTTACTATAACCTTGTGCCACAAGTCTTGCCTTATTTCTGACCACTTCACCTTTTTTATTTAGCTTATTTCTAAAGACCCACTTGGTTCCAACAATTTTCTTCTCTGGTCTTGGAACTAGATCCCAAACATCATTCCTGTTAAATTCATTTAACTCTTCTTAAATTGCAATAATCCATCCATCATCTGTCAATGCTTCACTAACAAAGGTAGGCTCAATCGATGAGAGTAAGCCAAACAGACTGATGACTTTTAGTGATGATCTGGTTATTAAGGAATCACCTTCACTTCCAATGATTAGATTTTCAGGATGAGATTACTAGTATTTCCATCCACATTTCTCTTCTGACTTCTCATGACTGGTTATGATTTGATCAGATTCATCCTTTGAAGATGTGTCACATGCTTTGGACTTGCTTGTATCCTTCACTTCTCCATGTTCTGCTGCTTTATCTGCTTCTGCTGGTTTGTCTACTTATGCTTCCTCTGGTTCTGGTAAATCTGCAATATCAACATCTTGCTTTGACTTTGCAATGTCAAGCTATTTGTCATATAACATAATAAAAATCAAATAATTTAAAAATGAATTCAATACAGCCAAACCACTAATTCTGCTTCTGGTGGTTTCTACTTGTTTTTCAAACCACTGGAATGTTGTTTCTGCTGAAGTGTTCAATTCTTGTGGATCACCTAGTTCCTTTAAATCTTTGAGAAACTGAAATATACCTTTCTAGCTTTGATTTTTAAGATCAAGCTTCTTGTTATCACAGTAAACAGAATATCAATACAATAATAATATTTAAAGAAAGATATAACCTATATGACCAGTTTTAGTTTCACTCTGAAAACCCCCGTATTTCTTCTTTTTTGGTTTTCAAATTTTGAACTTGCATATTCTGTTATTAGAGAGTCTGGATGAAGGAATTTGAATTCCCTTCCAGGTTTGTAGTCTTGATGAATTCCACTAGAGTGTGTGAAGAAGTCTCCAGATTCTGACACTTCTCTTTCTGCTGATATATCAGGTTCCTCTTATAGTTCTGGAACTGATGATAAATTTGTTTCTTTTGGTAGTTCTAATTTTGTTGATATGTGTGTTTCCTCTGTCTGTTTTGATATTTCATGTTCTTCATATGGTTCTGGTTCTGATAGTTATTTTGTTGACCAGTTCTTCTTCCACCAGAGTCACTTTGCTTCTGCTTGGTAAGTGCTGGAACATAGACCTATTTCCCTTCATATATTGCCAGCATCCTTGACCAGGCACCATGACTGGTGTTTTACTTTGGTTGCTCAGAAAATTTGTTACATAAACAATTTTATCTTTTGTTACCCAAATCTGGTTGGGTCCAGGTTTGTTAGTCTTGAAAGATTTCTTGTCTTTCCTTGATTATATCATGGGACAAGACAATTTTGAGTGACCTTTCTTAGCACATATAGCACACAAACCATTAGAGGGAATATGTTTAGTTACAATTACAGATTCATCAAATCCTAAGCCTCTTTTACCATTGTTACTAACTCCATAGATCATAGAAGCATATTTGCTTCTTTCCATACCATTAACAATTAAATCTTGTAAAACTTGTTCATGCATATCAGAATTACATACAATATTTGATGTTGAACAAATATTACTTTTTTGAGTTAGATTTTTAGATTTAAGCTCAGCAATATCAATTTTAAGAGTTGCATTTTCTGTTTTACATTCTGCATTTTGATTCTTTAAAACATCAATTTCTTTTGTTAGATTTGTATTTTCTTTCTTAAGAATTTACAGTTTTAAAGACAATTTGTAATTGCTGTTTCAAAAGTCATTCAGAGCGGTAATCAAATCAGATCGAGTGAATTCAGAATATACCTCAGTTTCATCATCTTCTGATTCTCTTCCAGAATCAGATTCTGTGTTGGATGTAGAGGTAGAGTTAGTGTGAGCCATCATAGCCAAATCTGCTTGTTCATCTTCAAAGGATTCATCAGAATCATTCCATGAAGCCATCATACTTTTCTTCTTGGTTCTGGAATCTTTCCTCTAGTGCTTCTCTTTCTCCATATTTGGACATTATGACTTCATATGTCCAAATTCATTGCATCTGTAGCAGATGATACCTTTCTTGTCATGTGTATCATCACTTCCTTTGTTGGAATGCGTGGAATATCTTTGGAAAATTTTCTTCCTTTTGGATAAGAAAGCAATCTCTTCTTCCTCTGAGTTCAGACTTTGATCGTTTGAATCACTATCTTCTGATGCTGATGTTGCTTTCAAAGCCTTCTTCTGCTTGGATTTCAGGGCTAGATTTTGTTCTTCATCTTGGGTTCATCTTCTTCCAACTCAATTTCATGTGATCTGAGGGAGCTGATTAATTCTTCCAGCTTTAGGGTATTCAGATCTTTAGCTTCCTGAATAGCAGTGATCTTTGGTCTCCACTTGATTGTCAGACTTCTAAGTATTTTCCTTACATGATCAGCAGTAGTGTAACTCTTTTCTTGTACCCTTAATCCTGATACTAGAGTGTGGCATCTGGAAAACATAGTTTCAATGTCGTCAACTTCCTCCATTTTGACCAGTTCATATTTCTTGACCAGAATGTTTGCTTTAACTTCTTGAACTTGCTTACTTCCTTCATAGGTCAGAATCAGACTATCATAAATGCTCTATGCTGTTTGTTTGTTGGTGCACTGTCAAATTCTTTGAAGGTGATTACATTGATCATAAAGATTCTAGATTTGTGATGCATTTTGTACATCCTCTTTCGATCTGTATCCATGTCTTTTCTTGGAATTTCATTATTGTTTTCATCCTTTGGAACAGTATAGCCATCTTCCACCAAGTCCCAAAGTTTAAGATCTTGTGAAATAAAAAAAAACTTCTTAGCCTAGCCTTCCAGTACTCAAATTGTTCTCCATCAAATAGAGGAGGTCTATTGATGTTTCCTCCAACAGCTTCTTCAAACATATTAATCCTTGCATCTTTCCTCAACACGGTAAAGTGCTCAGCCTTGAGACCGAGCTCTGATACCAATTAAAGGTGCAACACAAGAAGGGGGTTGAATTGTGTTTAACAAACTTTAATTCTTTTTGCTAATTAGTTGAATAATGAGCAATCAGAGTTAATGTTAACACCTCGAATTTATACTAGTTCACCTTTAACTAGGCTACGTCCAGTCCCTTCCTTCAAAAGGCCTTTTCACTAATTCAAACACCTTTGAATTACAACACCGCTGACCTTCAAGCCAGTCTTCCCAAACAGCCTAACAACTCTAGACTTTTGAGGAACAACAACACCTTAACTATACCAGCCAAGTCTTCTCAAACAGCCTGACAACCCCAGACTTTTAAGGAACAACAACACCTTGATTATACTAGCCAAGTCTTCTCAAACAGTCTGTCAACCCTAGACTTTTCAGGAACTTCACAACATTAAACCTACAAGCTAATCTTTTTCTAACGACCTAACAACCTAAGATTTTAGAAGGAACTTTAACATTGTACGATTTAATACAAGGGATCGAAATTAGAAATGAGTAACTACTTCTGGAAAGTTGATACTCACAATAAGCTTAACTTGAACTGGGGTGTTTGCTTCTGAAAAATTAGAGCTTCACTTTGATCTGTTGCTTTACTTCTGGAGTGTATTTCGATTGATTCTGTTTTGAGAATATTCTGGAGTATTTTGCCCCGATTATGTTTATGGAGTCTTTTGCTCTGATTTTGTTTTGAGCATTTTTCTCATATTCTAATTTGAGCATACTTTCAGCTAGATTCTGTTTCTAGAGTCTTTTGCTCCGATTCTATTTTGAGCATTTTGCTTAGATTCTGTTTTAGGCATTCTTTCAGCTTCTAATGATGTAGCTTCTGATTTCTAACTAAATGAGATCCTATAGAACTATCCTCGAACGAGATCCTCTGATTGTATCCTCTGATGGGAACTTCTGATTATATCCTCCGATAGGATCTTCTTATAATATCCTCTGACAGGTTCCTCTGATGATATCCTCCGGTGATATGCTCTGGTAATATCCTCTGATGATATCCTCTGGTGATATTGTAAGACCGTTAAATTGAAGAATTAAATTATGGAATTAATATTAAGTGTATTTTGGGGATATTTGTAAAATATTTAACATATGTATGTTTTGTGTGAATATATATATATATAAATATTTATTTTGGAAGATGAATTAAAATTAGTGGATTAAGAGTAAATTAATTTAATTACGAGTAATTAAATTATCGGGCGGTTAATTAAGAGGTTATCAGCTAATTGCGACGAAAACGGTTAAGTGCTGGAAAGTCCAGCAATATTATAATATTATTTTTGATGAGGTGGCACATAGATGCGCCTATATATGGACGGGAGTGGACAGAGCAAAGGCAGAAAACCTTTCCTCCTCCATATTGTTTCTAGTTTGTTCAAAAAAAAAAAGATAGTTGCTCAAAAGTGATATTAATTGGAAATCCAAGCACCGAAACACCAAGTACCAAGACCAAAGTTGTTCCTCTCCTCATTACAGAGCTAGAGAACCCACTTTGGTAGCGGCAAACGCAAACGGAAACTTCGTCGATTTTTGACGCAGAAACGTGAACGGGAGCAGAAACTTAACAGGGGTAAGGGCACCTTCCACTTTCTAGTTGCATTAGGGCAGTAAATGCATACTGTTATGGCATTAATGTTATTTCATTACCGTTTTGAAGAAAAACTATTTTGCATGTCACTTTGAAGGTTGAAAAATGCATTCTGTTGTGGTTTTAACAACATGTGATGTTGCTGTTTTGGTGGTTACCTCAATGCTGTTTTGTTTGTGTGGGAAAGCTGAAAAATGTTTTGCATGTTATTTTGAAGATGATCAAAATGCATGTTCATAAAACTGTTTTGCATGTTGTTATAAAATGTGAGAAATGCATTCTATTGATGTTTGATGTTATGCGATGTTTACTGTTTTGGCTGAAATACATCAATGTTGTTCTGTTGTGTGAAAAAGCTGGAAAATGTTGTGCATGTTGTTTTGGCTGTGTAAGAATACTGGAAAATACTCTGCATGTGTTTTGAGAAATGATCCAAATGTAAACATGTAAAAATGTCTGTTTTATGGAGGGGTTGACATTCTGTTTTGAGTGATTCTGGTGTTGCTGATGTTTTCAAAAGAAAAGGATTTAAAATGATGAAAGTACTTTTCTGGACAATCTATTATTGATGAATAATGCCTGAGTTTTGTGGTTCAAAAGAATGTTGAATCTGTTTTGGTGTTGTGTTGGTTTTTCAAAGGAAAAAGTTTGAAAATGTGTTGAAGTTTCAGGAAAATTTCACTGAATTCGAAGGTGTATTCGAATATGGCATGAGTGTATTCGAATACAACCTGAAAAGCTTCTGTTTTATTCAAATTTTTGAACTTGTATTCGAATACGAGCTTCTGTATTCGAATACAGATGAAGGATTTTTGCTTCTAACTTAGCATATATATTCGGCTACGACCCTGTCGTATTCGAATACATAATTGAAATTTTTGCCACTGTATTCGCATCTGTATTCGAATACAACACCCTCGTCTTCGAATACAGGATGCTAATTTTCACTATTTTTGCTTCTGTATTCGAATACAAGGGAGCTGTATTCGAATATAGATTCGTGTTTTTCCAGAAAATCAAGTTTCAGACACTGTCATGTAAACTTTAAGTGTTGGGGAACATTGGGAAGGTTTGAAATGATTTAAAATGGAGTTTTTGAAATAGTTTTGAAGAGGAGATGATGAGGTTCTTGAAACCTTTAATGATATTGGGAAAATGCTGAATGTACACTGTTTTTTCTTCTGTATTCGAATACAGGTATACTGTATTCGAATACAGAGTGTTGAAATTGCAGTTTTAGCTTCTGTATTCGAATACAAGGGAGCTGTATTCGAATACAGATTCGTGTTTTTCAGAAAACCAAAGTTTTAAACGTTGTTTTACAAACCTTTAGTGTTGAGGAGCATTAGGAAGGTTGGTGATGAATTAAAATGGTGTTTTTGTTGATGGTTTGAAGTGGTAATGATGAAACTTTTGAGATCTCTACCGATGTTGTGAAAAATACTGATTTTTGCACTGTGACAGCTTCTATATTCGAATACAAGTGTATTCGAATACAGAGTGTTGATTATGTACAAGTGTATTCGAATACAGATTCTTGTTTTCCAGAAATCTCAGTTTTAAACACTGTTTTATGAATTTTAAGAGTTGGGGAAACATTCGGAGGACTTATGACAAATAAGAATGGAATTTTGAGATAATGTGAAGTGGTAATAACGAGATGCTTGAATGTTTAACTATTGATGTGATGATAATGAAATTAATTGTGTTGAGATGTTTTGGGGAAATGATGGAAAGGCTGAAATTTACTGATGTTGCATATTGTTTTCAGTGAAGAGAAAACATTGCGTGTTCATGCATTGCATAGTCAGGTGGTACCAGCGATGGGCCAAAGAGTAATGCGTAAACGTGCGGATCTGTTGAACGATTGCATGAGTGCTGGTCTGTTGAGTGACTGCACTGGTACTGGTCTGTTGAGCGACTGTACCCTGAAATGCGCAAAAACGTGCTGATCTGTTGAGCGATTGCACGAGTACTTGTCTGTTGAGCGACTGCACTGGTACTGGTCTGTTGAGTGACTGTACCTTGGTATATGTAAAATGTGCTGGTCTGTTGAGCGACTGCACTGGTGCTGATCTGTTGAGTGATTGCACCCTGGTCTGAGGGCCGTTAAAGTCAAACATATTTAAATTGTGTTGGTCTGTGAGCGACTACACCTTGGTAATTCCAAGAAGTTGAGTACATGAGCATATACATATTTCATCGGGGTGATTGACCGGTGGGTCACGATTTGGATATATGTTGATGATTGGAAATTGATGTGTGTAAGTGCTTTATAAAATCTGAATTGCTGATGAATGATTGTGATTGTTTAGGTGTTAGTTGTACTTACAACATGTTTTCCATATTAATTGGTTGCTGTTTGAAAAGGCATACATGTCATGAAATTTCAGAATGAGCATCCTTATTTATCATCATTGTTATATGATATGCCATGGATATGTTTGTTACTGTGATATAAATGCTATGTGTTAATTGTTAATTTCGGTCAGTGACCCTTTACTATTATTGTGGAAATTGGGCTTTGCCCTCATATGCCCCCCAAACCCATGCCACTCGTGGGTCCCCAGACGACGGAAACGTCGCTCGATTTCACTGATCTTTTCATGCCTACTACTTGGGAATACGACCCCATCTCAAGCAGCGCCACGTACACTGGGAGACTGAAGAGGACCTGCAGGACTAATGGAGTGGTGGACTATGTGGAGCACACCTATGCGAGGATTGACTTTCCTGTGCCTTACAGATTGGTATTGGAGGCGCACAGAATTTTTGAGGATGCGGAGGAGCCGACGAGAGGGGTTGAGACAGAGGCCACAGTAGGTGTGGTGACTCCTAACCCAGTGACTGGAAGAGCTGTACATGATAGAGAGGTAGAAGGGGAGAATCAAAGACCGACGCTAGTAGCAGATGATGTTCCGGATCCATCTAGGACATCTGATGACTGTTTTGAGATTCCGGCACCGCCGAAGCGACCCCGATTGTATATTGATCTGACTTCGGAGGAGACCGATCCTTCCCTATATGATGACGAAGAGGACGTTACGTCGAGGTGAGCTGCAGAGTCGGACGAGACTTGAATGGGCTGCGGAGGGAATCCCTGCTACTGTAGCTTTAGTGCATGATCAGTGTAGACTTTCTGTATAGGGTCTTGATTTCGGTGGATGTAATTTATTTTGGGAATTAATGTATGACTTTTCCGCTGTTTTCTTCCGCATTCTGATACTGTGGGCCACATGCCGGGTGTTCTATTTTGAGATGATATGACACTGTTCTTTTGAAATGTATTAATTACGTTCATCGATTAATTTACGACGTACTATTTTATGAAATGAATTAGTGAAAATTTTGTTTTAATTCTTTTTGAATTAATTCTGAAAATTCTTTTATTTATTTATTTAAAAAAAAATACACTCGCGCTGTGTTTTAAACTCGGGGTGTTACAGATATCCTCTGATGATAGCCTCTGGTGACCATCGTTTGGTGATCATCCTCTGGCAACTTCATCTGGTGACCATCCACTGGTGACTTCATCCTGCTTCTGACTTGTATCTTTTGGTGACATCATCTTCATCTTCTGGTGACGTCATCAATCTGGTGGCATTTTTCATTCTTCTTCTAAGTCAAATATGTTATTTTCATAAAATACTTTTGTTAACATCAAAACTTTAAGTGAAAGAACCAACTTGGTTCCAACAAGGAAGTCATTAGAGGATGCATCTAGAGGATGTCACCAGAGGATAGCAGAAGATACCAGAGGATTCTGATCATGCATAGGAGCAAGTAGTTAAAGTGTCAAGTCTTGTGTAAGTTGTGGTGTGACTGAAGTGGTGATGGTTTTGTAGGAAACAATGCCTCCAAGAAGAGACGACACTGCAAGAGCCAACGTCAGCCAAGAGGATAGGATGGCTGAAGCGATGAATAACATGGCCGCATCTGTTGCTGCATAGACAGCTGCGAAGACTCAACGTGATCTGGAGAAAAGAGAAAGAGAGATTCGTGCTGCTGAATCAAGAGGGCTAGAGAATTTTCGTCGTCATAATCCTCCAAAGTTTAAGGGTGATGAGGGTCCAGAAAGACCGGACCAATGGATTTAGGAGATGGAGAAAATCTTTGAAATGATTAATTGTCAGGCAGCGGTGAAAGTCAACTATGCTACCTTTCTGCTACTGATGGGGTTAGCTCATGAGGAGGTGAACTGGGAGTCGTTCAAAAAGAAGTTTTTGGACAAATACTTCCCGATGAGCATTAGAACCAAGTTGGGTGACGATTTTCTGAAATTGCACCAAGGAAACATGACGGTGGGGGAATATGCAGCTAAGTTTGAATCTCTATCAAGGCATTTTAGATTTTTCCGGGAAGAAGTTGATGAATGGTTTATGTGCCATCGTTTTCAAAATGGACTGAAGTATGAGATTCAAGACTCGGTCTTACCATTGGGAATTCAACGTTTCCAAGTCTTAGTGGAAAAGTGTAGAGAGGTTGAAGATATGAAGAACAAGAGGGCCAATAGAGGAGGGAACTTTAATTCATGAGGGCTTAGTCGGATGCACTATCAGAACAATAGAGGAAAGCAGGTTGCTAGGCCGTATAACCAGCCACAAAACAACAACAGAGGCCAGAATCGGCCGGGAAATCAGAATTTTGGACGACAATTGGGACAAGGAATCCGATGTTAGAAATGTGGGAAAGAGGGACATATTGCTACTACTTGTACCACAAAGGATCTGATGTGTTTCAATTGCCAAACACTAGGGCACGTTGTAAGGGATTGTCGGGTTCCGAAGGTGGAACCAACAAAGAACGCAACTAGGGCTACTCGTCCTATTGCTAGGGGACGCGTCTATCACATGGGTGCTGAAGCTGGGAATCAAGCTCCAAATTTAATCCAGCCAGATTGCGAGATTGTAAGACCCTTAATTTTAAATATTAATCTTGGAATTAATGTCAAGGGCATTTTGGGAATTTTTGTAAAATATTTAAATATGTATGTTTTGAGAAAATATATATATACACAAATATTTATTCTGAAGTATGAATTAAAATTATTGGATGTAGAATTAAATTAATTTAATTTCAAGTAATTAAATTAAACAGACCATTAAGTAAGGATTAGTGGCTAATTGCAAGACAATTAAAAGCTCGAAATCAGACAAGTGGCAAGTGAGGTGGCACCATGAGAGCCTATAAATAGGAGTGAGAAGGATGGTGAAGTCAGAACACCATTCCTTCCTCCTCACTGCCCATATTGCATGTACCAACCCCATTTCCCCTCTCATCCTATCTCTGTTCTGTCAAGTTTCCCGAATTCAAATTGAAGAGAGGGAATTCCTCAAGACTCCAGTAATTGAGAATCCAAGCCTCAAACCTGAAAACCCCCAGTAGTAAAGTTAATCCCCATCTCAATTGAGAGGAGCCGCGGTGTTTTCAAAGATCGATTTGAAGTCAGGATACCATCAGATTCGAGTAAGAGAAGGAGATATTCAAAAGACTACTTTTAGGACCCGTTACGGACACTATGAATATCTCGTTATGCCATTTGGAGTTACGAATGCACCAGCAATTTTTACGAATGCATCAGCGAGTTTTCAAAGATCGATTTGATGTCAGGATACCGTCAGATTCGAGTAAGAGAAGGAGATATTCAAAAGACTGCTTTCAAGACCCGTTACGGACACTATGAATATCTCGTTATGCCATTTGGAGTTACGAATGCACCAGCGATTTTTATGGATTATATGAATAGAATCTTTAGCCCATTCCTGGATAAATTTGTGGTGGTTTTCATCGATGACATATTGATTTATTCAAAGGATGAAGAAGAACACAGAAAGCACCTACGCCAATGGATATGTTTATCATCATTGTTATATGATATGCCATGGATATGTTTGTTACTGTGATATAAATGCTATGTGTTAATTGTTAATTGGGCTTTGCCCTCAGATGCCCCCCAAACCCATGCCACTCGTGGGTCCCCAGACGACGGAAACGTCGCTTGATTTCACTGATCTTTTCGTGCCTACTGCTTGGGTATACAACCCCATCTCAAGCAGCGCCACATACACGGGGAGACTGAAGAGGACCTGCAGGACTAATGGAGTGGTGGACTATGTGGAGCACACCTATGTGAGGATTGACTTTCCTGTGCCTTCCAGATTGGTATTGGAGGCGCACGGAATTTTTGAGGATGCGGAGGAGCCGACGAGAGGGGTTGAGACGGAGGCCACAGTAGGTGTGGTGACTCCTAACCCAGTGACTGGAAGAGCTGTACATGATAGAGAGGTGGAAGGGGAGAATCAAAGACCGACGCTAGTAGCAGATGATGTTTCGGGTCCATCTAGGACATTCGATTACTGTTTTGAGATTTCGGCACCTCCGAAGCGACCCCGATTGTATATTGATCTGACTTCGGAGGAGACCGATCCTTCCCTATATGATGACGAAGAGGACGTTACGTCGAGGCGAGCTGCAGAGTCGGACGAGACTTGCATGGGCTGCGGAGGGAATCCCTGCTACTGTAGCTTTAGTGCATGATCAGTGTAGACTTTCTGTATAGGGTCTTGATTTCGGTGGATGTAATTTATTTTGGGAATTAATGTATGAATTTTCCACTGTTTTCTTCCGCACTCTGATATTGTCTAGTGGGTCACAGATGGGTGTTCTATTTTGAGATGATATGACACTGTTCTTTTGAAATGTATTAATGTTTGTTATTAATTTCCAAAGTACCTAGTGGTGTTATGATGAAATTATTTAATTACGTTCATCGATTAATTTACGACGTACTATTTTATGAAATGAATTAGTGAAAATTTTATTTTAATTCTTTTTGAATTAATTCTAAAAATTCTTTTATTTATTTATTTAAAAAAAATACACTCGCGCTGTGTTTTAAACTCGGGGTGTTACAGATATCCTCTGATGATAGCCTCGGGTGACCATCGTTTGGTGATCATCCTCTGGCGACTTCCTCTGGTGACCATCCTCTGGTGACTTCATCCTGCTTCTGACTTGTATCTTTTGGTGACATCATCTTCATCTTCTGGTGACGTCATCATTTGGTGGCATTTTTCATTCTTCTTCTAAGTCAAATATGTTATTTTTATAAAATACTTTTGTTAACATCAAAACTTTAAGTGAAAGAACCAACTTGGTTCCAACAAGGATGTCATCAGAGGATGCATCCAGAGGATGTCACCAAAGGATAGTAGAAGATACTAGAGGATATCACCAGAGGATTCCATCAGAAGCAAGAATCAGAGGATGTCATAAAAGGCAAACATCAGAGGATATCATCATAGGGAAGAAACAATGACATTATCATAAGGAGACTTGCTCCAGACCAGAAGGAAGCATGTCTAGAAGGAGACTTGGTCCACACCAGAAGGAAACACTGTCCAAAATAAGACTTGGTAAGACCAGAAGGTAATCTTGTTCAGAAGCAGACTTGGTCAGACCAGAAGGAAACAAAGTTCAGAAGACAACTCAGTCCAAATCAGAAGACATGTTCCAGACTTGGTCCAGAACAGAAGACATGTTCCAGACTTTGTCCAGAATAGAAGACTTGGTCTAGACTTAGTCCAGACTAGAAAATAGCATGGTCCAGAACAGATCACATAGTTCAGATCAGAAGATCACAGGTCCAGATCATAATGTCACATAGTCCATATCAGAAGGTTACATTGAAAAACACAAGAACTCAAGCTTCAATTCAAAGTTATTAGAGAGTTCAAAAGAGAGAAACACAAGTGTGCAAGAGAAATATTTTCTAATTGTTTTCGAGAGAGAAATTCAATGTTATAATCAGCTTTCGAGAAGCAACTATTCAAGAAATTCAATGCAGCAATCAGCTTTCGAGAAGCAACAATGCATAGTTCCAAACCTTTGTAATCAAACCCGATAGTGGTGTGAATTCCTTCTTCAATCTGGGGTTGTCAGATTGGTAGAAGACTTGACTTGTAGGGTCAAGGTGTGGAAGTTCGGTCTTTAATATGGCGTTGTCAGATTGGTAGGAGAAGACTTGACTTGTAG
This sequence comes from Cicer cuneatum, assembly GCA_037974295.1. Classification (NCBI taxonomy): domain Eukaryota; kingdom Viridiplantae; phylum Streptophyta; class Magnoliopsida; order Fabales; family Fabaceae; genus Cicer; species Cicer cuneatum. The sequence goes on from JBBPBO010000001.1 coordinate 48,028,508, forward strand.
GGTCAAGGTGTTGTTATCGTTCCTCAAAAGTTTGGGGTTGTCAGACTTTTCGGGAAGACTGTCTTGGGGTCAGGTGCTATAATTCAAAGGTTTTGAATTAGTGGATTAAAGCCTTCGGGATGAAAGGACTGGATGTAGCCAAGTTAATGGTGAACCAGGATAAATTGTTGTGTTCTTATGCTATTATTATCTGTTGCTTAATCTGATTATTTATTCAACAAGTAACTTACATCAACATTCATCAAAAACAGCAAAAAGAATTCGAATTTGGCAAACACAATTCAACCCCCTTTCTCGTGTTTGCACCTTTAACTTGAACGGTGGCTTCAGATTTCAGAGGCATGCTAAAGTTATGGTTCATTAGACGCATGGAACGGTTACTGTTCATCAGAGCCATGCTATAGTTACTGTTCATTAGAGTCACGTTAAAGTTACTATTCATCAAAGGCATTGAATAGTTAATATTCATTAGAGGCATGGAAACTCCAGAAACATGTTGAATCTTTAGAGACACATAATTCTTCAATGGCACGCTAATTTACCAGAAACACGTCGAGCTTCCATAAGCACGCTAAACTACCAAAAGCATGCAATCAGAGGAAAATGTGTGTACTTTTCCAGAGCATGCATTTGTCCGATTATGAGGATTTCGTTTCCTTTGACCTTTTTACTTCATCTGGTCACTTCCTCTAGTGATATCCTCTCGTTACTTCCTCAACTCAAGCCCAACCTGATCCAAGTCAAATTTGAATATGGCATACTCTCTTAACTAGAGCATAACAACATAGTCGAAAGATCTTAGGTAAGCGGCCATTAGAACTCATCTCGATCTCCTTCCAAGGCCACTCAATGACAATTGTGACTTTGTTGGATCTTGTGTTGGGGATTTAAGAAAATTTTGAACAAGAATAAGATGGAAATGATGTTGATAAATATTATATAAATAATTTCCAAAGCATATGTGTCGGACTAGTCTCTACTAATTTTAGGTTCATTAGAGGCATGCTAATCTACCAAATGGGACTATCAATGAATCCCTTACAAGATACTTTAAAAATCATAAAGTGAATAGTACACTCATATCAAATAGAATGATTAGCTCAATGTTTGGCATGAGCACCCATTCATTCAATTTTTCTCGTGCTCAAATCCCACCAAACACGACTTTATATCGTTATTTTGAATTTTGAATTATCCATTTAAATATACAACACATGACCTCACGCCTTGCGGAAGTGGTACAACCATTAGACCTTCACATAAATTATGTCATGTTCATTAGGTTGCATGTATATATACATGACAACAATGAAATGCTATTTTGGAAATTTTCTCATAGACTCTCATATCTCGATCTCAGCCACACAATGACAACAGTTATCATCAATCATCATGGACATGCGTTAGAGTTCAAGCGATGATCCTTGAAACACATATCACATCACTCATAACTATAACAAATCCTTTCTAGAAATCTTAGATGGTTTTCCTATAAAAGGACACCTAACATAATTTTCTAACCATAAAAACTTCTCACTCTTAGACACATACTTACTTGATCATCAAAGTATATGTGCAAGTACATCCCCACTACGGAGCAATTGTCATCACCATCGTAGCACTACCACATTTCCACCTTTTCGGCCATAGATTTTTGTCCACTTTGAATCATAAACTATCTTGGATACTTATAAAAATTAGCTGAAAACGATTTATGGACATGTCATAACCTATTTTTATAAATTTTCTCAAAAACAAATTAACAAGTGTTTATACGGACATATAAGCTCAAATTAACTAATCCAAATAGATCTGATAAAAATAAATAATAAATATTTAGAGGTTTGTCACTTTGTCACTTATAATATTTGTTTTACATCAAATAAACTCTACCTTTATTTGTTAACATTAGCCTTTTTTTTTTTATACTTACTAACATGCTACATTTTATGTTTTGTTAAAAAAAAGCTATATTGTATCTTTTGTTAAAAAATATATACTTTATGTTGATAGTTTTTGAAAATTTAACAATTTAAAAAAAAAACCTTTAAAAATCTAGCACTAATGAGCATTGAAATTGTAATAATAAATTTTTTAATAATATTATTAAAATAAATACAAATAGAAATATTTTAAATTAATTGATTCTATTGTTAAGTGAGATCCTTGTTGGTTATTGTGGTTTTATCTGGTTCACTCGCGGATAAATTCACTTCAAATCAAAAGAAATTATTAATCTTAAATAGTTTCTAATAGGTTAAATGACATTTAATATTTTCAAAACCGTTAGTAAGTGACAAAGTAGTTTTTCCACGCTTTATTGTTATACAAAAATAACAAATTTATTCGATTAAGTTAAAATATTGTCGTCTCCAAATATTATAAATCTGTGATTGTTTAAGTTATATATATATATATATATATATATATATATATATATATATATATATATAGATATATAGATTAAAAAAAAATTCTAATTCCAACTCTATTCGTACTTGGTCAACTTTTTTGTATTGTTGAGGATTAAAGCTTAAAAGTTTGAAATAACTAAAATATTTTTATTACATTTAATATTTTGAAATCATTAGTTAGTGACAAAGTAGTTTTTTCACGTTTTACTGCTGTACGAAAATAACAAATTTAATCGATTAAGTTAAAATATTATTGTCTCCAAACATTATAAATCATATATATATATATATATAGATTAAAAAAAATATTCTAATTCCAACTCTGTTGGGGATTAAAGCTTAAAAGTTTGAAATAATTAAAATATTTTTATTAAAATTAATATGATGTGTCTCTAGATAATGATCTCCAGTCGTTGTTTTAAAACACGGCCTCATAGTAATGCTAAAAGTAGCATATTTTGGTATTTAATTTTGAAAGTGGACTATAATGGCATTTTTTTTTTTAAATTGATTTATTTATAACAACCCCAGTAGTATGTATATTATTTATTTTTATAAATCCCTTGTACTTATGCTATAATAATATGGAGGGAAGTATTCCCATTCATTTTTTTGTTAATATAGTTTATTTATCAAATCTGGACATCAGTGCTTTCGGGCAGTGAACCTAACACTAAATTGTTATGGATTAAGAATAGTAAAACAAACCCGTTGATTTAGCACTCGTTTCCATATGTTACGGTTCTTAGTGGTTGTAGGAGATGAGCGAGTCTCTTTCACCAAAAATTAATTCAAACATGGGAGTTGGAAACAATTAGCACCTCTGAGATCTATTCACTCGTGAAACTTTTCAGACTTCCTCCATTGTCACAATTAATTCCTTAATGAATTAATTTGTGTAACAACGTTCAAAAAAATAAATAAGAACACATTCTGCATGTGCATATGTGCATCTCATCTAAGCCTCTAACATCAACTTTCTCCAACAATTTTTGCAAACATATGAGAACCAAAAATCTTATACCAAGCATGCACGTTGGTTTTGGTTTAGCTGAGAGAAGCCCGCATGGCCGGAAAACTATCTTTAAAATTTCAAGTTTTTTTAGATAAAGAGAAATTTCATGTATTAATTAATGCATTGATAAAATAGTGTTGTTATGAAATTTTATTTTGGTAATATGGGTATCCATTAAATTTTATAAAGCTGAAATATTTGGTGGGAAAGTAGTTTAGTTTCCATTCCAAATGTAAGGAAGAAAATGATGGGTAAAGATAGCAGTATGATGAAGGCATGGGAGGCAACAGTGAAGAAGACACAGGCAGTTGCAAAGAAACGTGCGAATAGCATATTTGGGACAACATATGTAGCTCATGAAGAAGAGAACAAGGATGAGGAACATGGAAGCGAAGCATCAGAAGTATACCATGCAGAGAGGGTTCTACCGAATGGAGATTACTATACGGGAGAATGGGCAGATAACTTCCCACATGGGAAGGGAAAGTATTTATGGACAGATGGTTGCATATATGTTGGAGAATGGTTCAAAGGAAAAACAATGGGAAAGGGAAAGTTTAGTTGGCCTTCAGGACCATCTTATGAAGGGGAATTCAAGAGTGGTTATATGGATGGGATAGGTGCATACATTGCTGCTAATGGGGATATTTTTAAGGGACAATGGGTTATGAATTTGAAACATGGTCATGGTGAGAAGAGTTATTCAAATGGGGATAAATATGAAGGAGAATGGAGAAGGGGTTTGCAAGATGGGCAAGGGAAGTATGAGTGGAAAGATAATAACCATTATATTGGAGAATGGAGGAATGGGAGTATTTGGGGTAAAGGGTCATTTGTTTGGAGTAATGGGAATAGGTATGATGGTTATTGGGAAGATGGTTTGCCTAAAGGGAATGGAACATTCAAATGGCCTGATGGAAGTTTTTATGTAGGTAATTGGAGTAAGGATCCAAGAGATCAGAGTGGAACATACTATCCTAATCCATCTGCAGGGTCATCACAAGAGGGTCATCTAGATTGGGATCCTCAACAAGTGTATAATGAGTTGAGTGAGTATCAAGTTAGTCCAGGGGAGAAGGTTTCAATTTTGCCATCACAGAAGAGACTTGCAGTGTGGAGGTCAACAAAGGTCGATTGTGGTAATAATAAGCCAAGGAGAATGTCTGTAGATGGGAATAATGGGAGAGTAAGTGTAGGGTTGGAAAAGCCTAGTGATAGAATGCATTTATGGGGTGGTGGGGACCTTAGTGATCAAAATCATAATAATGGTAATAGAACTCCAACTAAAGGAGGGGCTCCTTTGGATCATGATGATCAATTACATATAAATGGTAATTCTAGTATTCCTCCAAGACTGACTCAGCTACAAACATTGAAAGCACCAAAGAAATCAAAGAGGCAGGGAGAGACTATATGCAAAGGACACAAAAATTATGAGCTCATGCTCAATTTACAATTGGGAATCAGGTAACCAAGATTTCAAAAAATAAATTAAACACAATCAATCTTTCTTTTCAATATAATAATTTCCTTTAATCCCATATATAGGCATTCTGTTGGAAGACCTGCACCATCAGCATCTTTTGATCTGAAGCCTTCAGCTTTTGATTCCAAAGAGAAAGTCTGGACAAGATTTCCTCCCGAAGGTTCCAAATATACGCCCCCACATCCATCCATTGAGTTCAAGTGGAAGGACTATTGCCCTGTAGTTTTTAGGTAGGCTTAATTACTCTACTAATTAATTCATTATTTGCATTTTGCATATTATTATAGGTTCTTTCATGACCAAACTTATTTTAACATTAATTCTCTTGTAATAATTGATCATCAACTCTTATATGAAATAATTTCACAGAACTCTTAGGAGGCTATTCAAGGTGGATGCAGCTGATTACATGTTATCCATATGTGGAAATGATGCCTTACGTGAACTTTCTTCTCCTGGAAAAAGTGGAAGCTTCTTTTACTTAACCAACGATGATCGTTATATGATTAAGACAATGAAGAAAGCTGAGGCTAAAGTAAGTAGAATTGTCATACTTAATTACATTGTCTCCATCTAGAATTTCTTGGAAACAAATAATAATAATTTGGCTATGTTGAATTTCTTTTGCAGGCTCTCTTGAGAATGCTTCCTGCTTATTACAATCATTTTCGAGCATTTGAAAATGCTCTAGTGACAAAGTTTTATGGCTTGCATTGTGTGAAGTTAACTGGAACGGCTCAAAAGAAGGTGTACTTATTATAGGACGTAGAAATTAATAATTTTTTAATTATTGTTTATAAATTTGATATTTACTAGTATTTATCATTAATTAATAAATAGAACAACAGAAGATGTTATTGGAGTTTGATAAGAGAGAATTACTTGATTCCAGGTTCGGTTTATCATAATGGGCAACCTTTTCTGTTCCGAGTATACCATACATAGACGCTTTGATTTGAAGGGTTCATCACTTGGGCGCATAACAACTAAGCCTGACTCAGAGATTACTGAAACCACCATCCTTAAAGATCTTGATCTAAATTTTATATTTCGACTGCAAAAATCTTGGTTTCAAGAATTTTGCAGGTGATAAAATTAAATCAATATATTATTTATCAGTCCTAATTTTTTCGTCGTCCAAATTTTTCAAATATAGGTACAACTTGAATTAACAATGCGTTAATGTGTTATCTCAGGCAAATTGATAGGGACTGTGAGCTTCTGGAACAAGAAGGAATTATGGACTATAGTCTACTTGTTGGCATTCATTTCAAAGATATATCACCAGAGGGAGAACTTATTCCTTCAGGATCTCATACTCCTACTGGTACTTTTCTTAGCCTTAAATTGCTTGCACATGTATCTCCTCTTTTCTCAATAAAAGTAAGGCTTAAACGTATTTTAAGCCTCCCCAAATTTATTAATTGCGCAATTTGGACCCAAAGTTTTTTTTTTTAGCAATTTTTGCCTCCATATTTAACTTCTTAGCCCTTCCCTCATATATGGTTGGATTTATTTGAATTCCAGCATATACCCAAATATATTTCTTTGTTTGATAAAAGGAGTATAAATGATCATGTGAAAGATGTATGTTATTATCATGAATTGAATTTCAAATATGTGTGAGCGGCTAAGAAAATAGAGTAAATATAGAAGACCAAAATTGTTAAAAATTAGAAGTCTACTCGCACAATTGAAAATTTTAAGAATTTAAAATGTATTTAAACTTAAAAGTAATATAAGATACAAAATTTAGATAAATATTTAATCAAATAATTAAAATTAAATGTAAAATTAAAAGGAAAAATGTCATGCTAAAACTCGATATTATCTTAATATATATAACATAAAACTATAGAGAACTTCAACGCCTTACCTATATTTCTAGAAAATTAAAAAAAATATTTTGGCTTTTCATTTTAGGTGATTCAGAGAGTGAAGGAACTCCCCATATATCACGAGCTGACATGGATCAACTTCTTCTAGATCCCTCCAGGTAATAGACTTTTATGAAATTTTATTATTTTAAAGAGTAGGTTTATTTGTCGCATAAGCGAAACTAAGATGAAAGTGTAAGAACAATTGATATACTAGAGTGCAAGTTCCAACACAAAATACCTTTTTTGGTTCGCATTTAATGTGTGTGAATTTGGCTTCTAAACTCTTTTAAAAAAAAAATTATTATATTTGTTTGATGTGCATTAGATACTCAACGAATCGAATTTAAGAATCCGTTGGTTGTGGTAAACATTATGTGACTTTTGTTATGCCTTGATTGCTAATATATACAATATAGGTTCCTCTATTTGGACATGTGAGAAAGACAAATACATGACACCGTATATACTGTATATAATGTGTATGTTTCGCTAGTAGTTAATGACGTGCAAATATTTAATTAATTCAGTTCATTATATGATTAATGGGTTATCAATTTTTATGTGAATTGTTCGTACTATGCTAGATGGTTAACGACATGCAAATACATGGTTATGCCAATTTTTGTTACGGAAATAATTTTTTCTTTCATTGTTAGAATAAAAGAAAATAATTTTTAGGATTGGATTTTAATCGTAGAATATCTCTTAGAATTGGATTTATATTATTTAGGCTAAATAGCACTCGTGGTCCCTTAACTTAATTTTAATTAATGTTTTAGTCCTTTATTTTTTATTTTTTTGATTTGGTCCTTTATTTTAATTTTAAGTGACAATTTAATCTTTTATGTTTTAAAATGTTAACAATATTATCGTTTTTTTTTACAAAAATTCATCAAAATTTTCAACCAAAACCCATAAAATTAATTATATTCTTTAATATAATACAAATTTCATCAAATTCGTAACTCAAATATTCAAATAAACTCATATTTTTATTTTTTATTAGATTTTTAAAATTCCAATAAACATCAAATAAACATCGAATAAAAAATGAAAATATGAGTTTATTTGAAGATTTAAGTTACGAATTTGATAGAATTTGTATTATATTAAAGAATATAATTAATTTTATGGGTTTTGGTTGAAAATTTTGATGAATTTTTTAATTTATTGTAAAAAAAAATAATAATATTGTTGACATTTTAAAATATAAAAGATCAAATTGTCACTTAAAATTAAAATAAAGGACCAAATCGAAAAGAAAAAAAAGATAAAGACTAAAACGTTAACTGAAATTAAGTCAAGAGACCATGGTGCTATTTAGCGTATTATTTAACATTTTAATAATTTGTTTCTGATTAAAAATTGAAACTACGTAGTCATGTAAACAGGGATTATTGTTGAATCTTTTATATAAAGTGATTATTCAATAGTTTTATTAATCCCATTATTGAAACCCTAGCCTTCTTTCTTTATATCCTTGTCCTTTTTCTCTCTTATTATATAAATCTCAGTTGTATCTAAATACTGGCTTGATCTAAGCATGAACTGTTTGGCCATCATTTCATTGTCGAGTTCCTAATTTTTTTTGGAATGTAATCATATTTTTCTGATCCCGAGGTCGTTCTACTTTCTCTTGGATGTGATTATACTTGATTTCCTTTTTAGGATTGGTTCTTTTGGTTGTTCCTTTCTCCTCTTCCTATTTTTCTTTTGGGTCTTAAACTTCTAGTTTTGATTTCTTGTTGGTTTAGTTCCTCTCTTATTGTGACAGTTTGATATGATGAATGCATCTTCTTAATTTGGCTGCTCCTCTCTTAGTTGGTTCCTCTCTTTACTATGACTGTTTGATATGGACGATGCTCCATCTTAGATTCTCTTATCTCTTTTGATTCCTCTCTTTGCCTTCTGCTCCTTCTTTGGTTGTTCCTCTTGTTATTGTGACTGTCTAGTATGATTGTTGCTCCTATGTTGGTTTGGTTTAATCTTCTCTTTTAAATGTGTATTAAAGTTTAGTAAATTTTAACCGGAGGGAGAGCGATAGAATATTAAAAAATAATTTTTGACATCGGATTAGTTTATAATATTTGAGTTTATAATATGTAAAAAAAAAAATTATGTCCAAAATGACAATCCATTAAATTATGTAATGAACCATTTTAATCAAATATTTGTACATTATTAATCACTTCGTATATCGTGAACACTACCGATATAAAAATTGACAAGTCATTAACCATTTAATGAATTGAATTAACCAAATATTCATATGTTGTTAATCACTTAACAAAGCTTAAATAGTAAATCCGGTGTCTCGTATTTGTATTGTTTTTTTTAAATAAGATCTTTAATACAATATGTACGTTACAGGTGGGCGAGTATCAAATTGGGTGTGAATATGCCAGCAAGAGTTGAAAGGACAGTGAGAATGAGTGATTGTGAATTACAACTTGTAGGAGATCCAATTGGAGAGTACTATGAAGTTGTCTTGTTTTTTGGTGTCATAGACATACTTCAAGATTATGACATCAGCAAGAAGCTTGAGCATGCCTATAAATCCATTCAATATGACCCAACCTCAATATCCGCCGTTGATCCAAGACAATACTCAAGACGTTTTCGTGACTTCATATTCAAAGTATTTTCAGAAGAGAGTTGAAATTAATGTATACTCAGCATAGGACTACAGTTAAGAAATTAATCTAATCTCAATCATGCTAATTTATTTTTTGTTTTTGAATTAGCAGCTATATGGAATACATGAACACATCTTCTACACCATTGTTAAAATGTAATTCCTTTTCTCCAAGAGATGGAGGAAGAAAATGTGTTCCTTCATTTTGTAACTAATCGAGATGTATATTATTGTGTAGGAAAATGTAAGATCAATGGATATGTTTATTTCTTTTACTTGTTTACTCTATCACTGTCCTGTTATGGATGTTTTAAACTCATGCGATCACATAGTATCTAATAATTAACTTAAGGAGCATTACTTCTATGAATGAGTCTGGTTGTTAAAGCTATGTTGTGATATGCTTTCTCCATATACTCAATGGTCTAGAGTGCTAATGCAATGATTTTTTTAGAAATGATAAACCGACGGAGTGGTAATTTGTTTCATCTATTTGATCTGGCTTGAAGAAGATGCATAGTGTTATTCAGATTGGTAACTCTAATAAATTGGCAAATATTAGTTTTCAGCTCTTAGGGTTTAGTTGGTGGGATCATTAACCAAATTGTATTATGGAGTATTTTTTTTCCGTAATAAGTTCGGCCTCCTGTAGTTTTTCGTTTCCATTGATTTTACAGTTTTCAAAGTTTGGTTTATGCCATCATGCTTTGTTTTCTTTTTTATAATTGAATATTATTTTTTGAGATGGGGCATAATATTGTTGGATTAATGAGATGTCAAACATAATTGAAACATCAATAATTCGTAGTGCACTTCAAGTTTTTCTTCAAAAAACTAAAATGTTTTCGCTAAAATTTTGGCAATTTTCCGCTAAAATATAGATATCTATAATTAATAAATAATAAGACTTGCCTAATCACAACATCTCAGCATCTACATGAATAAGGCCTCACAGATTTAAATCAAACTACCACTAGACCTAAATGGTTCCACCTAATAATAGAACATTGCCCCTGTAGATTATCACATAATACAATTTTTAGGTACATACAAATGAATACAATTAACATCACTGACTCATTGGACCTAAATGGTTCCATTAAGTTGTTTGGATCATCTATGAAGTGATTTATTAAAGAGAAAAGAAGAAAAAAAATAGAAGAACGTAATACAAAGTAAGGAGGGAAAATAAGTAGCCTGACAGTAATAGTAATCCATTGGAATAGAAGAGACAAAATTCTAACTTCTCAATTACAATATTACTCTCAACTATCAAGACTTCTCTCTTCTTTGAGTCATTTTCCTTCCTTCAACAGTTCCATTGCTGATATAATTGCTCCTCCTCCCCATACCACCATCACACTTTGTCACACATATGCTCACACGTGTTTACACCATGTTGCCTCTGTTACACATAAGTTCCTTTGTCAAGCACAAATCCGCCTTCGTTCACACTTTGTTGTACCTCGAGTGCCTCGATCACGTCATGGGTTGTCTCTATCTTATTCATCTGCAGAGGTGGTGCAATCTCATGCAACGTGATCTAATTTGTTGAATGGAAACATAAGTCGCCGATAAAAGCTTGCCAAAAGACGTTGTCTTTTGGAAAATTAAGTGATTGATTGGCCTAATTGATTGAGAACCTCCTCTTGATATGGTGGCAAGAGGAGGTTGAGAATTGATTGGCCTAATATTTTGAATTCAAAACTTCATTTTATTTTTATTTTATTTTTATCTTTTGGTAATCTAAATGTAAAACTTCTTTAGAAAGGAAATCGTAACATTTGAAGAAATATTAGATAGCCCGCTAGCTAGTTCAACCCACCCTAAAATTGACGGAGTTTAGCTAACTCGACAAAAAGTATAAATTTTTTGTTTATCCACCAAACCTAACCCAAAGGTATATGTATAGAGTAATAAGCTCCGATGGAGAGATCAACCTATGAACAAAAATGCATAAAGGTTTAAAATTATGCATGGGAGGAAAACGTATAAGTTGCAACTTATAGTATAATTTAGTCACAAAAAAAAACAAAAACTTATAGTATAATGAATAATGAATAAATAGGTGAAATCAGATGAGTCATTAGTGGTAATGGTAGGTGAAGGAGCATATATGTATGTTGAAAGCAGCAAACAACATAGAAGAGTGGATGTGTGCTTTTGAAGAGCCACCTTAGATTTTATTTGACGTGTGACATATAATTAGATATGTGTCATTAATAAAATTCACAGGATTGCACTTTATTGAATTTCTTCCACCAAAAAAAGCAAATTATCACCCATGTACAAAGTTGTGTGAATCTTTCACATTCCGTATAATTTTAACATTGAGATCACAAGCAACCATAAATGTAATATCATAACTAACAATGATTTCCTTGATTTACAACTCCCCATACCGTCCATTTGTGCTAAAAGAATCAGAAAGAAAAAAAGATATATACTTAAATAACAAACCAATAATTCATCCGTGCACACTACAAACTGCATTTCTATATAGACTAAAAACATATCAACACTACAAATTAAAGCCAGTACCCGCGGCAACTGGCAACTACCCGCAATCTCAGATTTCACCTGACCCAAGAGGTTGCCTTGAGGGATTTCCAGAGGCCCAGGCTTGATAATCTTTCACAAGCTGTTCAAGAAAAATAACTCTCGTGAAAAAATCAAATCTTCTAAATCGCTCAGTATCAAAAATTAGTAAAAAATTTAAAGTAGCAAGAAATATACTGTAGAACCATAAAAATTAACTACTGTTACTGTAGCCAGCAAGGCAGTATAAGTAGGAGCAATAAAGAACCAAAAGGACAGAGGAAATAAAAGTTGAATTCGAAGAGGATTTTTACTTTGTTATATAAAAACACTGTACATCACTGTTGCAGAATCAAAATATTTTATACATTTATTTTATTTCCTTCTTTAGTTATTATATTTTAGGCAGTCTTTTATTGTCAGTAACCTGTAATTATATTAGAATCCCTGTAATTAAATTAGGATTCTATTTCTTTCTATATTAAAGAGAGAAATTCCCTGTACATTTGAATCAATCAGAACAAAATTATTCTTCTCCTATTCTTTTCAACTAGAACTTGGTATCAGAGCAAGTTCTCTGCAGCCTGCGCCTCTGATTTTACATAGCTGACAGTTCCTCAATCAATAGTGAATAGGAGAATAAAACTCCCAAACACATGCTGCCTCCAACAGAGCATAAGGCTGCCAATGGCAGCGATTCATATTCCATACAAATCACCTCTTTTTGACTCAATGAGGAATTAGATGAAGTTCGTGGAAGAATTATTGGAAAGGCTACCCTACCTTCACTAGGAGAACTTTTTTCTGAAGTTAGAAGGGAGGAAACCTGCAGGAGTGTGATGATGGGAAAGGCAAAAATTGATCCCAATCCTCCTGAGACCGATGCTTTGGTTGTAGATGTTGCTGCATTTTAAAGGTTCGTCAAATCAGAGGAACAGATCTAACCTCTGGTTTGACCACTGCAACAGATCCCGTCACACTCGGAAAACCTGTTGGAAACTCCATGAAAAAACCAGCACATCTGAAAAATGGCAGACCATGTCCTAGAGCACCCACATCTGTCCCTCCAGCACATGAGGCAAAAAACACTTCGCTGAACAAGGATCAAGTTGAGGAGCTCATAAGGTTGCTGAAATCCAGTTCTTTGTCTGGTAATCCCAATGCTTCTTTGGCACAAACAGGTAATTTTAGTACCCCTATTTCTTTAAACTGCACCTCAAACATGTGTGCACCATGGATCATAGATTCAGGTGCTTCTGACCATATGATCAGCCTTCTTTATTTCAAACGTATTTACCTTGTCCGGAAAATAAAAAAGTTAGAATTGCAGATGGAAGTTTTCCACCAATTGCAGGAGAAGGAAAAATTCATTTGTCTACGCACATTGATTTAAAAAATGTGTTAGATGTACCAAAATTTTCATGTAACCTTCTCTCTGAGTAAAATCTGCAAAGACTCAAATTGCAATGTGAAGTTTCTTAACACTCATTGAATTTTTCAGGACCAGACTTTGAGGGAAGATGTGGCAGTGCTAAAATGATGGATGGACTCTATTACTTTGAGGATGCTTTTGAAAATAAAGTCACTCTGGCCTTAGTGGTATTAGTTCTACCTCTGTTAGGGACCAAATAATGCTTTGGCATAATAGAATAGGGCACCCTAATTTTAAATATCTTAGGCATTTGTTTCCAGATTTATTCAAAAATGTTGATTGTTCTTCTTCTGAATGTGAAAGTTGTGTTCTTTCAAAAAGTTATAAAATCCCTTATTCCTCATGACCTTACCATGCATCTAAAAACCTTTTTATTTAATCCATAGTGATGTATGGGGTCCATCTAATATTACAACTCAATTTGAAAAAGGATGGTTTGTGACTTTTATTGATGATCATACATGACTATGTTGAGTCTATCTTATGAAGGATAAATCTGAAGTACCTGAGATATTTAAATGTTTTTCAAAAATGATAGAAACTCGATTTTATGCAAAAATCTCCATTTTGAGAAGTGACAATGGTACTGAATATTTTAATAAAAAACTCAAAGAGTTTCTTCAATATAAAGATATTCAACATCAATCAACATGCCCAAATACGCCTCAACAAAATGGCAAAACTGAAAGAAAAAATAGACATCTTCTTGAAGTAGCTCTTGCCATTATGTTTGAGAGCAATGCTCCTAAGTTTTATGGGGAGATGCTGTTCTAACAGCATCGTATCTCATCAACAGGATGCCCACTCATGTGTTAAGTTATTGCACCACTAGATGTTTTCAAAACCTTTTTTCTAGCATGTCGATTGCATACTGATTTACCTTTAAAAGTGTTTGGTTGCACTGTTTTTATGTATACCCCTAACTCTCAGTCTATACTAGATCCAAGAGCTGAAAAATGTATTTTTGTTGGTTATTCTCCCAACCAAAAGGGGTATAGATGTTACAATCGTAACACAGAAACTTCCTATTAGTATGGGTGTCACTTTCTTAGAACTACAACCTTTCTATCATAAAAAATTCCCTTCAGGGGGAGAGTGTGAATGAAGACAATTTTTTAAGTGACAATTTTTTGAATGAACCTTTGCCAAACCCTGTTTTTAACACTGAGGATATAGAGTTAATTCATCACACAATTGCACATAAAGAGGTAGAACATGTGGAAACAAATGAACATGTGGTGGAAACAGATCCTGAAATTGATGAGGGAAACCTTGTCCCAAACTTAGGTGGTGCCCAAATAGAGGAAAAAGTACCACATTCAAAGTAGGAGCTTCGTGTTTATACTCGAAAATATCCTAAAAAGGCCAGAAACCAGTCCATCATTTATGCATCCAGTCAACCAGAAACCCCAGAAGATGGTTTAACAGAGATGCCATGAGAACAAACAGGTAATTCGAAAATTTCCACTTCTTATGATGATCTACCCATAGAGCCCTTAGGAAAGAAACCAGAAGCTGCACCAAAAAATCACTTAAAACCAGTACAAACCACCCCATTTCCAATTATGTTTCCTACCAAAACCTCTCCCAAATCATCGAGTCTTTACCTCTAAAATTACTGATTTGTTTGTGCCTAGAAACATTGAGGAAGCACTAGATGATCCCAACTGGAAATTAGCAGTCCAAGATGACTTAAGAAAAATGGAACATGGGAAATTGTGAACCTACCACAAGACAAAAAGAAGGTATGTTGTAAGTGGGTCTTTACTATCTAGTGCAAAGCAGATGGAAGTGTGGAGAGATACAAGGCTAGGTTAGTAGCCAAGGGATTTACCCAAACTTATGGTGTAGATTATCAGGAGACCCTTGCTCCAGTTGCTAAACTTAATTCCATACGGGTTCTTCTATCCCTTGCTTCCAACTTCAATTGACCTTTACATCAATTGGATGTAAAAAAATGGTTTTTTAAATGGGGAGCTAGAGGAAGAAGTGTTCATGAGTCTTCCCCTTGGATTTGAGGAAAAACTAGGAAGAAATAAGGTGTGCAGACTAAAGAAGGCTTTGTATGAGTTGAAACAATCTCCAAGAGCTTGGTTTTAGAGGTTTGGAACCGTGGTAAAAGAACTTGGTTATATCCACAAGTTGACCGTACTCTGTTTTATAAACATTCAACCACTAATAAAATTGCTATTTTGATTGTATGTGTGGATGATATCATATTAACAGATGATGATAGTTTGGAGTTCAAAAGCTTGAGGGAGAAACTAGCTAAGGTCTTTGAAATAAAGGAACTTGGTCCTCTAAAATACTTCCTTGGAATTGAGTTTGCAAGATCTAAGTAGGGTATTTTTATGAATCAGCAGAAGTACATTCTGGATCTTTCAGAAGAAACTGAATTACTTGGATGTATGTTGAAACACCCATGGAACCGAACATAAAATTGCAGCCTGCTGAAGCTGAAAATATGGTAGATGAAGGTACCAACGATTGGTAGGAAGGCTAATATACCTATCTCACACACGTCCAGACATAGCCTTTGCTGTGAATTTGGTGAGCCAGCTCATGCATGCACCAGGAAAAATCATGGACACCTTCAAATAGAAGTCTACACTGATGCGAATTGGGCTGAAAGTTTAACTGATAGAAGATCAACATCAGGTTATTGTACCTTTGTTGGGGTAAACTTGGTTAGTTGGAGAAGCAAGAAACAAAGTGTTGTAGCAAGAAGTAGTGCTGAAGCTGAATTTAGAGCTGTATCTCATGGAATTTGTGAGGGGCTGTGGGTGGAAAATCTTACAAGAATTGAAGTTTTATAATTCTCCACCTATAAAACTATATTGTGACAAAAAGTCTGCAATATCTATTGCACACAACCCAGTCCTACATGATAGGACCAAGCATGTTGAAGTTGACGAGCATTTCATCAAGGAAAAAATAGAAAGGGGGCAGATATGTAGTACCTATATTCTCACTACGGAACAATTGGCGCATATATCTTAACCAAAGGACTACTCAAGAAACCTTTTATATAACCAGGAATTTGTGCATGGAAGACATTTTCAAGCCAGCTTGAGGGGGATTGTTGCAGAATCAAAATACGTTATACATTTATATTATTTCTTTCTTTAGTTATTACTTATTATATTGTTTCCTTCTTAAGTTATTATATTTTAGGTAGTCTTTTATTGTCAATAACCTGTAATTATATTAGGATCCCTGTAATTAATTTAGGATTCTATTTCTCTCTATTAAAGAGAGAAATTCCCTGTACATTTGAATCAATCAGAATAGAATTATTCTTCTCCTATTCTTTTCAACTATCACAAATTATTTGCAGATTTATATAATGCCAAAGATATTGCAAAGAATATGTTAATACTAATCAGGTAAGGAAAGAGATTTGTTCCATCTTACTATCATAGAGACCTTCACAATAAGCTTCAAAGGCTCACACAAGGTAGCAAAAGTTTGGATGATTATTATAAGGAAATGTGCTTAATTAGAGCCAATATTAGTGAAGATAGGGAAGCTACTATTGCACGTTTCTTACTAGGACTGAATAGTGATATAAATGATGTTGTGGAATTACAAAATTATGTGGAGTTGGAGGACTTAGTGCATCAAGCTACCAAGGTAGAACAACAACTGAAGAGGAAGGGTATCAAAGAGAGTTCTTCTAACTTTAATTCCTCTAGTTGGAGGGATAGAAATAAGGAGGGAAGTACTTCATCAAACACATCCACAGTTGCGCCTCAGAGAATTCAAAACAAATCCAATGATGCTCATAAGAAAACAAAAAGTAGTGAAATTAAATGTTTCAAATGCTTGGGAAGAGGTCACATAGCATTTGAATGTCCAACTAAGAAGACCATGTTGCTTAAGGAGAATGGAGATATTATTAGTGGATCATCTTTTGAATCTGCTACATCTAGTGATGAAGAGAATGAGGAAGAAGTTGCTAAGGGAGGAGACTTGTTCATGGTTAGAAAAATGTTGGGCAGCCAATCAAAAGACTTGGATGAAACGCAAAGGAAGAATATTTTTCATACTCAATGTCTCATCCAAAGTAAGTTATGTTCTTTAATTATAGATGGAGGAAGTTGTGCTAATGTTGCAAGTGCAAGAATGGTGTCAAAAATGAACCTGGTGACTAAACCCCACCTAGACCCATACAAACTTCAATAGCTTAGTGAGGAAGGCGAACAGATTGTGAGTGAGCAAGTGGAGGTGAATTTTTCTATTGGGAAGTATGAGAATATAGTTATATGTGATGTAGTTCCAATGGAGGCTTGTCATGTACTTCTCCAAAGGCCATGGCAGTATGATAAGAAAAACAATCATGATGGTTATACAAATAAGTTCTCTTTTATACATAAAGAACGCAAAATTACTCTTGCTCCTTTGTCTCAAAGAGAGGTTGGTGAGGATGAATCCAAAATGAGAGAGAAAATAAAAAATAAAAAATAAAAAATAAAAAGAGAGAAAAGAAAAAAACAGTCGAAAGAAAGAGGGAAAAGAAAAAGAGAGTGAAAAGAAAGAGAGAAAACACAAAATTCGTTGATAAGAGAAAAAGAAGTGAAAAAAAGCTATATAATTAAAAAAGTCAATGTTATTGCTTTTGAGCAAGGAGATTGACTTAAAGGTTGCAGGTCTTATTGATTCTTTTCCTAGTGAAGGTGTTTCTTTGTTGTAAGATTTTGAAGACGTAATTCCCAAAGAGGTTCCTCAAGGCCTACCACCTATAAAAGGTATAGAACATCAAATTAATCTCATTCCAGGTGTTTCATTGCCCAACAGGCCAGCATATAGGGCTAACCCCCAAGAGACCAAAGAAATTCAAAGGCAAGTTGAAGACTTGATGCAAAAAGGATGGGTCCAAGAGAGCCTAAGTCCATGTGCAGTCCCTGTTATTTTTTGTGCCTAAGAAAGATGGGACTTGGAGGATGTGCACTGATTGTAGAGCCATCAATAATATCACGGTAAAGTATAGACATCCCATTCCTAGATTAGATGATTTGTTGCATGAATTGCATGGTGCTTGTGTGTTTTCCAAAATTGATCTTAAAAGTGGATATCATCAAACTAGGATTAGAGAAGGAAATTAATTGAAAACAGCCTTTAAAACAAAATATGGCTTGTATGAATGGTTAGTCATGCCTTTTGGATTAACAAATGCACCTAGCACTTTCATGAGGTTGATGAATCATGTGTTAAGGGAGTTTCTAGGAAAATTTGTTGTGGTCTACTTTGATGACATTTTGATTTATAGCAAATCTTATGATGATCATCTTTTGCACTTGAGAAGTGTGTTGGAAGCTCTTAGGCGTGAGAAATTGTATGCAAACATGGAAAAATGTGTTTTATATACAAATCATATTGTTTTTCTTGGTTGTTATTAGCTCACAAGGAGTGCAGGTTGATCAAGAGAAGGTGAAAGCTATTCAGGAGTGGCCAACTCCTAACAATGTTAACGAGGTAAGAAGCTTTCATGGCTTAGCTAGTTTCTATTGGAGATTTGTTAAAGATTTTAGTATAATAGTTGCACCTTTAAATGAAGTGATTAAAAAGAATGTGGGATTTAAATGGGGTGAAAAACAAGAACAAGTATTTGCTACCCTCAAAGACAAATTGACTCATGCACCTATTCTTTCATTGCCTAGGATAGAAAAGCATCAGAACATGGTTCACCAATGATTTCCAGAGCCTTGGAACTCTCCCTTTCCAAATTACCACTCTGATTTTCTAAGATAACTCCCCCTATTCAGTTTCTTTCCCTTTTATTCTAACATAACACACATAACTAACTAGACATAATTAATTACAAGCTGCTCATAGCAGTAACTGCTATAATAACATATAATATTTATTTACTAATAATAAATAGTCTAACAATATGCTTCACAGAGACCAGCTTTACAGTAATTTGTTTTCATTCTCCCATATTGTATTAAGTTGGTTTATGAGAGTCTCTCTGGATAAGAGTCATTATGCTCTGGTTAAGAGTCTTTTGATTTTGGTTTATCATTTCCACCATTGTAGAGCTCTTGAGCTCATTCTTTTCAATTCAATAATATACACTTCAATTACTTTGATTTTGTGGGTTCTATCAGATGATAACAGAAATAGCGCAGTCAACTTTTTTGTTCTTTCCAGGATGCTGAGTATCTGTATCTTATTATGATGCACCTATTGGTTGAGGATATGAATTATATGATGACTCTACTTATGAAATAGGATACCTTGCCTAAAAATGAAGCCAGATTTATGTAGGATATGGGCTATTGAATCAATTCATAAACACAATTATATCATACATTGGTACATAAAAACTTCATTTATATACATTTTTGTGTGTTTTGCTCTTATGTTAAGTAGGACTCCTTGTTCCTCTATCCCCTTGTAATTTGTTCATCCACTTCTTTGACAGAGTGAATTTCTTCTTTCATCCAAAAATAGAAACAAGTCTTAAATCAAACTTGTAAATAATATATTAAGCTTCAACAAACCTGTGACATAAATCGGGGAAGCATGATCTTGAGTATTTGTTCAAGGACTTGAGTCCCAGCTGATTCAATTGCTTGCTTTGGTATTGCTTTGAAAGCAAAAGGAATTTCAATGCTTACCTGAATTGAAATAAGCAATCCAAAGAAAATTTCAACCGAAATCCCACAAATTAAAATCACAAAAAAACAATAGGAAACTAGAGTATAATACTACCTCAATTATAGTGTCTGATTTGAGTTGCTGCACCAATGACTCATTTGAGTCACTCTCACATGATATCTTGTTCACCATTATAGCTGCATTACCATATTAAAGTATTGAAAATGCATTCCTGAAAGTAGCATGAATCACATGGCATGACATATCCTACAGATTTTGTTTTTAATTTTCTCAAGAAGGGTACAAGAAAACTGCCTCTGATTTTGTGGTTTAAATCGATGTATACATATAATTGTAGAATCATCATCACATGATTCACATTTACCAGATTAACCGAATAGTCTCACCTATAGAACTCTTCCTTTCCTTCTACCCTAGTTGTATTGTGAGTCTACATTTTGGGCCTAGTTTCCTTGCACGAAGACACACACTAAGGGGTCTTGACAGTTGGATGAAGATCAGACAACACATATTCTGACTTCACAGAATCAGTTTTAGAATACATCTAAAAAAATAAGCCATTTAATCTTTATCTAACGGTTGAGATTTTTAAATAGAAAGTATTATCTCAGTTCATCCTATTTAGATTCGTCAAGACAAAATCAGCAATTAAAATTATTACCATTCCATATACACCGAGGAAAAGGCATTCCTTATAAAAAAATACACATACACTTTGCAACATACAATCTTAATAAAGTAAGCCACCATTTTGGATCTTAAAATTGTAAGCGTCTATCAACTTGAGACTCAAACTTACGAATTATCAAGTTGCTCCCTCAAATTTTTTAACGTCAATCAAAACTTTAAATGATCTTTGAACTTTCTAACTCGTAGGCAAAATGCTCCTTAAAATAATTGATGGAAGGAGCATTTTGACTCACTTTAAACAATTTGGTGGAACAATTTGATATTTCGTAAATTTAGAGTCTCAAATTGTAAGTCACTTACAATCTCAGAACCCAAAATGATTGTTTACTCGTCATAATATTTTAGCATACAATCCTCACCATCAAACTTATCGTTTTGAGCTGCGACCATGGGCGAGCCTTCAAGCTTGCAGGACAAGAGCTTTATACAGCAGCCATGAGGTTGCTCTTCAACCTTGACTAGCAAAACAGGACAAACCTCAAAGGAGAAAAACTTAATTGTGTATACGTAACACCTGAATGTGTCCTCACTCACACGCTCAATCCTCTCCGCATCCAACACTGAATATTGACTAGCTGGCAACTTCATGTATTCAACTACACACACAAAATCAAATTATTACTCTATCTGTTAGAAACGAGATCGAAAAGATGAAGATGAAACTCATTGAAAATAAGTTTGATAAAATTCCTTATAATATTTCATATTAATGATTGAAAAGATAGTAAATTGTACCATGAAACACTTTATTATAGCCTTGTGTTCCCTAATTAACTTCTTAACCTCCTAACTAACTTCTTAACCAAACTCATTCTAACTTACTCTAGAATTATATTCTCTAACACTATTAATCAATTAAAATTACCCTCTTCAAACTCAAATAATAATAATAATAATAATAATAATAATAATAATAATACTAATAATAAGAGAATTAATTAACTATGGGTGTGTCTAACATTACTTAGGGGACGTTGGAGTTGTTGAACCGAAACAGACTCCTTACGGCGAGCAACGAAACGGGCTTTCTGGGTGGGAGGAGTTGACGCCGAAGCACGAAACAGAAGGCGTTTAGGTTGAAAAAACGAAATAGGAATGGAACGAAGCAGTGACGAAGCCATCCCAATTGTGGGAATGGATAGGTCGGCCTTGAGAAGAAGAAGAAGAGGTTGTGGATATGTTCGGACACTAAACAACACATGCGCACGGGACTATTTTTTTAGTAGACTATTATTTTAGTAGTGTTATTAACTACAAATTCGGGTAAATGAAAAAAATATTAACATAGTAATTAATTATTAATTTGTAAGTTAAATTTTATTAATTAGAGAGTGTAATTAAAAAATAATAATTAAAATTACATTGAAAATAAAAAATAGCAATTGTTTTGGGATAAATTTTTTTTATAAATATTATGGATAGAAGGAGTAGTTATTAACTTTGGTCATTTAAAAAAAAATTATTATTAGTTTTTTTTTGTTTTGATATAAGGAGGATTGCAAAGACATCACATTGTAATAAAGACATATCAATTATATTGATACCTTAAAATAACCCCTAAAATAAGATTAAACAAATAAAAAGTGAACATTATAAGTTTGGGGGTTAGACCAAACTCCAACCGAAAAATCCATAGACGACTGCAAAGACTCTACGAGATCTAGCGAAAAGAGAAAGAGAGATTCGTGCTGCTGAATCAAGAGGACTAGAAGATTTCTGTAAGACCCTTAAATTTAATATTAATTTTGGAATTAATATTAAGGGTATTTTGGGAATTTTTGTAAAATATTTAATATATGTATGTTTTGAGTAAATATATATATATATAAATATTTATTTTGGAAGATGAATTCAAATTATTGGATGAAGATTTAATTAATTTAATTTCGAGTAATTAAATTAATCGGACCATTAATTAAGGATTAGTGGCTAATTGCAAAAGGATTAAGTGCTGAAAAATCCAGCTGGAAAATCCAGCATTATTTTATCATTATTTTGAGAAGGCAGCACTTGAGTAAGCTCTATAAGAACACGTGAAGAGGCAGAGAAAGAGCATAACTTCACATCCTCCCATTTGCATGTAATAGTGTTGCATGTAACAGTAACCTCTTCTCCCATTTCTGCCTCCTGTTTTCTAAAAAGCAGTTTCGCGATTTCAAAATACCAAAGACAGAGTTCCTCAAGAGTTCCATGTAACTGAAAATACAGACACCAAACCAGAAAACCCCCAGTATTAAAGTTAATCCCCACCCCATTACGGAGCTAAAGAACCCAGTTTCGTAGCAGCAAACGCAAGCTGCAGTTTCACCGGTTTTGGACGCGCAAACGGGAGCAGAATCAGAAACGAGAGGAATAGCAGAGCACGCAACAAGGGTAAGGGCACCTTCCAACTTTCTAGTTGCATTAGGGCTGTAAAATGCTTGTTGTTTCATTCTGTTTTTGAAGAAAAACTATTTTACAATCACATGTTTGGAAAATGAAGATAATGCATTTTTGTGATGTGTAAGGAATCTGTGATGTTGTTGTTCTGGTTGTTAGTGCAAAGCTGTCTTATTTGTGTGAGAAAGCTGAAAGAAACGTTTTGCATGTTATTTTAAATATGATTAAAATGCATGTCATAAAACTGTTTTGGAAAAATAGTTTTAAAATGCAAAAATGCATTCTGTTTTGCTGCTCTGTGATGCTGCATGTGATTCTGATGTGTTGTGAAAGCTGAAATGCTTACATGATTATTCTGATGTTTGAGAAAGACTAGAATATGCTTGCATGTTGTGTTGTTTGTGTAAGAATGCTGAAAATGCCTTGCATGTAGTTTGGAGATGCATGTTCTGATTCTGGTGTGATCATTCTGTTTCTGTTCTGGATGATTTGGTGATTAATGATTTTGATTCTGCTTCTGTTGTGAATGATTCTGGTGATGTTGATGATTTAAAAGAAAAAGGATTTTAATGAGGGAAGTATTGTCTGGAAAAAAAGTGTTGAATCTGTTTTGTTGTTGGGTTGTTGTTTTAAAAGAAAACAGTTTGAAAAGGGTTGAAATCTCAGGAAAATTTCACTGGTTTTCGAAGGTGTATTCGAATACAACATGTGTGTATTCGACTACAACCTGTAAAGTTTCTGTTTTACTTAAGTTTTCAAACTTGTATTCGACTACGAGCCCCTGTAGTCGAATACAGAGGAAGGATTTCTGCTTCTCATGATTCTGATAATCATTCTGTTTCTGCTTCTGATGATTCTGATCATCATCCTGTTTCCTGCTTCTGATGATTCTGATAATCATCATGTTTCCTGCTTCTGATGATT
This sequence comes from Cicer cuneatum, assembly GCA_037974295.1. NCBI lineage: Eukaryota > Viridiplantae > Streptophyta > Magnoliopsida > Fabales > Fabaceae > Cicer > Cicer cuneatum. The sequence continues at coordinate 48,052,525 of JBBPBO010000001.1, forward strand.
CTGATCATCATCCTGTTTCCTGCATCTGATGATTCTGAAAATCATCATGTTTCCTGCTTCTGATGATTCTGATCATCATCCTGATTCCTGCTTCTGATGATTCTGATAATCATCATGTTTTCTGCTTCTGATGATTCTGATCATCATCCTAATTCCTGCTTCTGATGATTCTGGTAATCATTATGTTGTTTCTACTTCTGGTGATTCTGGCATGAACCATTCTGTGCTTCTTCTGGTCAATTCTAGATGAAGTCTGGGTGAAGTCTGGGTCATTCAAAATTCGATTGTCATGCCATGTTCTGGTCAAATTATCTTCTGGATTACTTCTTGCTTTTGAAACCTTATGGCCTGGAACAACTCTCCACATGGAAGGCTTCACAATAGTATGGCCCAAAGAATCTTCTGATATTTATTCCCTTTGATATAGTCCATCAAAGATATCTTCTGGTCACGTCTGGACAAGTATGGACTGTGTTGAAATTACACTACCAGGCTATGTTCTGATCAGTATAACTTCTTGATTGCTTCTAATATTTGAATCATTCTTGTTTGGAGCAATTCATATTATGGCAGGCTTCCCTCTGATGTTTTCCAGATGTTCTTCTGATTTTGTTTCTGTTTGATATAAGCCTCCAAAGTTATCTTCTGGTCGGTTTTGGACATTCCAGTTTATCTTCTGATAATTCCAGAAATGCATCTTTTGTAAATTCAGAATGTATCCTCTGATACATTCATCTTCTGATGGTTTTTACCGTAGTAATTCAAGTTCAAAATAAGATTCCATCAAGTGTATTTGTACACATCAAAACCCAGATTATTTAGAACCAACTTGGTTCTAACATCACTCTGTGTTGTTTCTGATGATTCTGGATGAATCATTCTATGTTGCTTCTGATGATTCTGGTGTGAATCATTCTATTGTTTCTGCTTCTGATGATTCTGGCGTAAATCATTCTGTGTTGCTTCTGATGTTTCTGGTGTGAGTCATTATGTTTTGCTTCTGATGATTCTGGTGTGAATCATTCTATTTTGTTTCTGATGTTGATCATTCTGGTTCTGTTTCTGATGTTGATCCTTCTGGTTCTGTTTCTGATGTTAATCCTTCTGGTTCTGTTTCTGATGTTGATTCTTCTGGTTCTGTTTCTGATGTTGATCATTCTGGTTCTGTTTCTGAAGTTGATTATTCTGGTTCTGTTTTATGATGTTATGGTGTTGATGATTCTGGTTCTGTTTTATGATGTTCTGGTGTTGGTGATTCTGGTTCTGTTTCTGATGTTCTAATGTTAACCATTCTGATTCTGGTTCTATTCCTGATGTTCTGATGTTAATCATTCTGATTCTGGTTCTGTTTCTGATGTTCTGACGTTGATCATTCTGGTTTTGTCTTCTGTATACGACTACAGGCGTGTTTTTCCAGAAACTCAATTTTTAGCTTTTGTATTCGAATACAAGAAAGCTGTATTCGAATACAGATTCGTGTTTTCCAGAAAATCAAGTTTTAAACTCTGCCTTGTGAATTTTAAAGTGTTAGGAAACTTTGAGAAGGATTAAAATGATTTAAAATGGAGTCCTTGATATAGTTTTGAAGAGGAGAGGATGATGTTTTGAAAACAATTACTGATGTAGTGAAAAATTTTGATTTGTGCACTGAGACTGCCTTTGTATTCGACTACCAGGGGGCTGTAGTCGAATACAGAGTGTTAATTCTGCACTGTTTTGACTCCTGTATTCGAATACAGAGAGGCTGTATTTGAATACAGATTTGTATTTTCTAGAAAACTCAATTTTAAACACTATTTTGTGAATTTTAAGAGTTTGGGGAACAATGGAAAGACTTGAGATGATTAAGTATGGAATTTGTGAGATAATGTGAATTGTTAATGATTAATGGACTGTTTAATCATGATTGTGATTCTGACTATGCTGAGATATTTAAACATGATGAAAAGCATGAATTTTCTGAGTTTGCATTCTGTTTCTAGAGAAGTGAAACATTGCATATTCATGCATTGCGTAGTAAAGTGGTACCCGCGATGGGCCACAGAGTAATGCGCAACCACGTGCTGATCTGTTGAGCGATTGCACGAGTGCTGGACTGTTGAGCGTCTCCACTAAGTACTGATCTGTTGAGCGATTGTACTTTGGTATATAGGTGCTAGTCTGTTGAGCGACTGCACTGGTACTGGATTGTTGAGCGTCTGTACCCTAAAATGCGCAACCACGTGCTGATCTGTTGAGCGATTGCACGAGTGCTGGTCTGTTTTGAGCAACTACACTGGTACTGGACTGTTGAGCGTCTGTACCCTAGAATGCGCAACCACGTGCTGATCTGTTGAGCGATTGCACGAGTGCTGGACTGTTGAGCGTCTGCACTAAGTACTGATCTGTTGAGCGATTGTACTTTGGTATATAGGTGCTGGTCTGTTGAGCGACTGCACTGGTACTGGACTGTTGAGCGTCTGTACCCTGAAATGCGCAGCCATGTGCTCATCTGTTGAGCGATTGCACGAGTGCTAGTCTGTTGAGCGACCGCACTAGGTACTGATCTGTTGAGCGATTGTACCTTGGTATATGTCAAACGTGCTGGACTGTTGAGCGTCTGCACTGGTGCTGATCTGTTGAGCGATTGCACCCTGGTCTTGAGGGCTGTTAAAGTCAAACATAATGTGCTGGTCTGTTGAGCGATTGCACCTTGGTGATTCCAAGAAAATTGTATACATGAGCATATACAGATTGCATTGGGGGATTGACCGGTGGGTCACGATTGGATTATGATGATGAGTGGAAATTGAATGTGTGTGAGTACTGTTCAGAATCTGAATTTCTGGTTTAATGATTGTGATTTGCTGAGGTGTAGTTTGTACTTACCACATATTTCACTGAGACTGCCTCTAGTCCTCTAGATTCAGCCGCGCGAATCTCTCTTTCCCTTTTCAAAAACAGCAGCCAATTATTATGAAGTATGTGGTAAGTACAAACAACACCTCAGTAAAACACAATCATTAAATCAGAAATTCAAATTCTGATCAGTACTTACACACATTCAATTTCCACTCATTCATCATATAATCAAACGTGACCCACCGGTCAATCCCTCAATGCAATATGTATATGGTCATGTATACAATTTTCTTGGAAAACACCAAGGTGCAGTCGCTCAACAGACCAGCACAATATGTTTGACTTTAACGGCCCTCAAGACCAAGGTGCAATCGCTCAACAGATCAGCACCAGTGCAGACGCTCAATAGTCCAGCACTCGTGTAGTCGCTCAACAGACCAACACGTTTGACATATACCAAGGTACAATTGCTCAACAGATCAGTACCTAGTGCAGACGCTCAACAGTCCAGCACTCGTGCAATCGCTCAACAGATCAGCATGTGGTTGCGCATTTCAGGGTACAGACGCTCAACAGTCCAGTACTAGTGCAGTCGCTCAACAGACCAGCAATTTATATACCAAGGTACAATCGCTCATCAGATCAGTACCTAGTGCAGACGCTCAGCAGTCCAGCACTCGTGCAATCGCTCAACAGATCAGCACGTGGTTGCGCATTTCAAGGTACAGACGCTCAACAGTCCAGTACTAGTGCAGTCGCTCAACAGACCAGCAATTATATACCAAGGTACAATCGCTCATCAGATCAGTACCTAGTGCAGACGCTCAACAGTCCAGCACTCGTGCAATCGCTCAACAGATCAGCACGTGGTTGCGCATTACTCTGTGGCCCATCGCGGGTACCACTTGACTATGCAATCCATGAATATGCAGTGTTTCACTTCTCTGGAAATAGTATGCAAAATCAGAAAATTCATGCATTTCATCATGTTTAAAATATCTCAGCACAGTCAAAATTATCATCATCACAATCATGATTAATTAGTCAAGTAATCATTAACACTTTGAAATGTTTTCTCAAACTCTTAAATTCAATTACAGTGTTTAAAACTGGGATTTTCTGGAATTTTACGAATCTGTATTCGAATACAGAAGCCAAAAACAGTGCAGAATTACACTCTGTATTCGAAGACCGCCCTCTAGTATTCGAATATAGAGGCAGTCTCAGTGCACAAAACAACATCTTTCATTACATCAGTAAAGTCTTAAAAACTTCATCACCACAACTTCAAAATATCACCAAAAGTTCCATTTTAATTCACCACAACAATCCCAACATTCCCCAAACACTCAGGGTTTACAAAACACTCTTGAAAACTTGGAATTTCTGAAAACTCGAATCTGTATTCGAATACAGAAGACAAAACCTTGAAAAATTCAACATTTTTCTCCCAGATCATGAAAGGTTTTCAATACTTCATCCTCTCCCTTTTCAAAATATTTCAAGAACTTCATTTAAACTCACTATAACCCTTCTCAAGGTTTCTGAATACTTTAAAATGCACGTCACAGTGTTTAACACTTGATTTTCTGGAAAAAACGAATCTGTATTCGAATACAGCTTCCTTGTATTCGAATACAGAAGCTAAAAACAGTGCTTCTGGAAAAACACGAATCTGTATTCGAATACAGACCCATTGTATTCGAATACAGAAGCTGAAACTAGTGAAAATCTGCATTCTGTATTCGAATACAGCATGCCTGTAGTCAAATACAGATGCGAATACAATGTTAAAATCCCACTTCTGTATTCGAATATGACATGGTCGTAATCGAATACAGATGCTAAGTCAGAAGCAAAAATCGTTTCTCTGTATTCGAATACAGGGGCTTGTATTCTAATACAAGTTTGAAAACTTAAGTAAAACCGAAACTTGACAGGTTGTAGTCGAATAGACACATGTTACACCTTCAAAAATCAGTGAAATTTTCCTGAGATTTCAACCCTTTTCAAACTGTTTTCTTTTAAAAACAAACAACCAACATTAAAACAGATTCAACATTTTTCCAGACAATACTTACCTCATTAAAAATCCCTTTTCTTTTTAAATCATCAACATCATCAGAATCACTCAAAACAGAAACAGAATCAGGATCATCAACAACAAATCATCCACACTTTCAAACCATCAAAACATCATACAACATTTCAGCTTTCACAACACATCAGAATAACATGCAAGCATTTCAGCTTTCACAACACATCAAAATAACATGCAAGCATTTCAGCTTTCACAACACACCAGAATAATATGCAAGCATTTCAGCTTTCACAACACATCAGAATAACATACAGCATCACAGAGCAGCAAAACACAACCAGAATGCATTTTTGCATTTCAAAACCATTTTCAAAACAATTTTATGAACATGCATTTTTAAATCATGTTTGAAATAACATTCAACACATTTTCCACTTTCCCACATAAACAACACAACTTTAGTGCATTCAGCCCAAACAACACTCATCACAGAGCTTTTAAAACGTCAAAAAGATGCATTTTTCATTTCTTTCAAGCATCAGGCAAACCAGTTTCAAAACAGTAATGAAAACACTAGTAATGCCATGAAAATTATGCACTTACAGCCCTAATGCAACTAGAAAGTGGAAGGTGCCCTTACCCTTGTTGCGTGCTCTGCTTCTGCTAAAGTGTATGCGTCAAAAACGGCGAAAACTCCCGCCTGCGTTTGCTGCTACAAAACTGAGTTCTCTAGCTCCGTAATGATGTGGGGATTAACTTTAATACTAAGGGTTTTCTGGTTTGATGCTGGGATTTTCAAGTAATGGTGTTTTTGAGGAACTCCCTCTTTTTCACTTTGAAATCGTGACTGGAAATGGGAAGGTAGAACAACAAACAAAATGGGAGGGAAAATGGGGTACTGTTACATGCAGTATGGGCAGTGAGGAAGGAGGGATGGTGTTCTGATTTCACCATCCTTCTCACTCCTATTTATAGGCTTTTGTGGTGCCACCTCACCCAAAAATAATGTTAAAATAATGCTGAGTCTTCCAGCACTTAATTGCTTGTAATTAGCCACTAATCCTCAATTAATTGCCCAATTAATTTAATTACTCGTAATTAAATTAATTTAATCTTCATCCAATAATTTTTATTTCATCCTCCAAAATAAATATTTATATATATATATATTCACTCAAACATACATATATTAAATATTTTACAAATATCCCCAAAAATACAATTAAAATTAATTCCATAATTTTAATTAAAAATTAAGGGTCTTACAGTAAACATCAAAATCCTAAGTACTTAGAACCAACTTGGTTCCAACACTTAAGTTCTCCCATCATACTCATTTGAAATTCATGCTGCATTAATTCAGAAAATTCTTGACAAAGAATGCCACTTGGGAACTAGAGAGTAAGATGAGGGAACAACATCTTGAATTGTTTATCAACGTGTAGTTTCGAGGACGAAACTAATTTAAGGGGGGTAGTAATGTGAGACCCTTAATTTTAAATTAATTTATGGATTAAATAACAAATATATTTTGAGATATTTGTAAAATGTTTAATATATGTATATTTATATATATATATATATATATATATATATTGAGATTGACTAAAATTATTTGTCGAGGAATAATTTAATTATATTACGAATAATTCCAAGAGTGTCAAGAGGGAAAGTTACTCCTCTCCTCACTACGGTGCTAGTGAGCTAACTTTGATAGCGACGATGCAAACGAGAGTTTCGCCAGTTTTGGTCGTGGTAACGAAAACGGTCGAGAAAACGTTAGCAAGGTAAGGGGCTCCTTCCAACTTTTTAGTTTGCATGTAGGAACTCTAAATGCAAGTTTGATGGATGATTGAGGTGTTGTCTTTGTTGAAAACGTGATGTTATGTTTGACGATAAAATTGTCATTGTGTTGTTGTTAATGATCAAGAATCATTTCTGTTGTAATATTGTTGTTGATGATGTTGTTGCTATGTTGTTGTGTGGTAAAAATGCTCTTGTTGCTGTGGTTGAAGAGGTTGTGGTTATCGTTGTTGTTGAAAGATTGATTGTTGTGGTGTTTGTAGTGATTTTTCAAAGAAAAGAGTTTGAGCTCAAGTGAAATTTACTTGAAAAATTATACTGTCTTCGAAGATATATTCGAATACGACAATAGTGTATTTGAATACACCTTTGCAAAGTTAAGTTTTTATTCAAATTTTGAACCTCGTATTCGAATACGACACACCGTATTCGAATACAAATACGTGATTTTTTCTATTGACTTGCCATATGTATTCGGCTACGACACCCTCATATTCGAATACAGAATTGCATATTTTGCTTCTGACTTAGCATCTGTTTAAGCTACGATACCCTAGTATTCGAATACAGAATTGCAGATTTTGCTTCTAACTTAGCATCTGTATTCGGCTACGACACCCTCATATTCGAATACAGAATTGCAGATTTTGCTACTGACTTTGCATCTGTATTCGGCTACAACACCCTCGTATTCGAATACAGAATTGTAGATTTTGCTATTGACTTAGCATCTGTATTCGGCTACGAGACCCTTGTATTCGAATACAGAATTGCAGATTTTGCTACTAACTTAGCATTTGTATTCGGCTATAAGGAAGCTATATTCGAATACAACCTGTATTTTTATCAAAAATTCTATTTTTAAATATTTAATCATGCACTTAATCATTTGGAAAACATTTTTAAGACCTATGATAAATTATAGGAGATTTATTTGAGATTGTTCTTGTAATGGTGGTGAAGCGTCCGGGTTTCATAATTGCATTTACGTACTGATTTCAATGAAGAGAAACAGAGTACGCTCATGCTTTGCATAGTTAACTGATGATCGCGATGGGCCACAGAGTTGAGCGGTGACCATGATGGGCCGTGAAGTTATGTAGTGACCGTGATGGGCTACATAGTGTTTCCGTGTGATTAGACGGTCCATTCTATTCGTGCGAGGATTTAACTTGTGTGTAGTGCCAGTGATAGGCTACACTTTAAGTAAATCGTGCTAGTCCGTGATACGACTGCACCTTGGTAATTAGTACTTTGGCCTGTGGTTGGCGGTACAATTACGATTTACGCCCCTTCGAGGAGGGTTTTGTTGTTATGTGGTGACCGTGATGGGCCACAAAGTTAAGTAGTGACCGTGATGGGCTACAGGGTGGTTCCGCGTGATTAGACGGTCCATCTTATCCTTTCGGGGATTTAACTTACGTGTAGTGTCTGTGATAGGCTACACAAGTGAATCGTGCTAGTCTGTGATGCGACTGCACCTTGTTAATTAGTACTTTGGCCTGTGATAGGCGATACAATTATGATTTACGCCCCTTCGAGGAGGGTTTTTATCCTGGAAATTCCAGAATCATATGCATTGGCATATACGTATTTCATTGGGTTGGTTGACCTGGGAGTCATGATTAATATGAGCTGATGTGTGGAAATCGATATGTGCAAGTGTCTTAAATTCTAAGTTAATAATGAAGTTGTGTGATTGTTGATAGTATTTGTGCTTGCAACATGATATGTATTCTTAACTCTTTTGTTTCTTCAAAAACTTTGACTTGCTACATTTTTAATAAGTGAGGATACTTATTTTATCACTGTTGTTGTAGTGCTGGAACATGCCATGTAAGTATTTGTTATCTTTGACATAATTGCTAATGGTTAATTGTTAATTGTTAATTTCGGTTGGTGACCCTTTACATTATTGTGGAAAATTGGGCTTTGCCCTCAGATGATATCCGAGCTCGTACCACCGACGGTTACCCTAACGACTTCTTACTCAAGCAGGGCTACTTATACGAGGAGACTGGTGAGAACCAGTAGGATCACCGAGGCAGTGTCGTATGTGGAACACACTCACGCGCGTATCGATTTTCCGGTACCTTCAAGACTGGTGCTTGAGGCGAACGGGTTATTTACGAACGTATAGGGTCCGATAGTTGGAGTTGAGACGGAGGCCACTGTAGGTGTGGTGACTCCTACCATAGTAGTAGGAGATGCGGTGCCTGAACCAGAGGCAAGTGAGTAGGACAAAGGGCCGACGCCAGCGGAGGTTTACATTCCAGGTCTGTCTAGGCCAGTAGAGGACTACTTTGAGATTCCGACACTGCCAAAGTGACCTATATCATGGGTAGATTTGACTTCGGAGGAGAATGATTCTTCTCTAACTGACGAGGAGGATGTCACGTCGAGGCGAGTGACTGCGTCGGACGAGACCTGTGGAGAGTGTGGTGGTAACCCTTGCTATTGTAGTTGTAGGGCATGATCAGATTAGTTTTTTTGGTTGTATAGGGCTTTAGTGATTTGGTGGTTGTACTTATTTCATTTTGGGATGATTGTATTTATTACGTACTCTAATAGTGACTTTTTGGTGGGTCCATGGTCCAAATTTTTTGCGCAAGTTGCATTCTTGGAGCAGCACTTCTGCGAAGGAGTCTGCCGAGAATACCTAGAGGTATAAGCGTTGTCTGACTAGTCTCATAGCCCCGATGTATTTTCTATTTGTATATTTGAATATTAATTTCCAAAACTATTTTACCTGCTTATATTATGATGCAATTATTTAATTACTTTTGTCAATTTGGATTACGACGCATTACTTTATTGAATGGTTTTATTTTAATTTTAATTTCTTTCATTTGTTTTGAAAAAAAATAAATAAACTCGCACTATTAAAAATCGGGGTGTTACATTTTGTCTCTTGCTTGACCAGGATATTAAATTGTCTCTTAAGAATGTGCAGTTTCCATGTTTTAGATGGAGACTGAAACAGAGACTGTTTATCAATCTCGATTTCGTGCAAATTGTTCTGTTGTGTACCTTCTTGCTTAATTTAATTTTTCTCTTAGATCCTTTTTGTTTTTCCACTTCATGATCATACTTTGGAGTTTCCATGGATGATATTTGAACATTATCTATCAACTTTGTGATTTATCCAAATTTAACATTGTAATTATTTTTCTTCACCATCCTATCTTTCAGCATAAAAATCAACATATTCATCAAACATAATCTGCATAATATCATCTATAATTTGGGCCTTGAGATTCTATAATATTTATGGAATGTAGAGCATTTTGGTGGCATTTTAAAACAAATTGCTCATACTTTCTTTATCATGTGAAACATAGTAATTACATTCAAAAATGTCAAAGTATGATATGTTTTGCTTTCTATTCAAAAAATGATATGAAGGTATGTCAAAGATACTTTCTACTAAAGCCAAGATTAAGAATGTAACACCCCGAGTTTAAAACACAGCGCGAATGTATTTTTTATTTTTTTTTATAATAAATAAGTAAAAGAATTGTTTCCCGATTTAATTCAAAAAGATTGAAATAAAATTTCCTTTAATTCGTTTCATAAAATAGTACGTCGTAATTTAAATCGATGAACGTAATTAAATGATTTCATCAAAATATCACTAAGTCCTTAATTCTGGAAATTAATAATAAACATTAATATATTTCAAAAGATAATAGTGTCATAACCTTAATAGGAAATATCAGAGTGCGGAAAATATTAGCGGAAAAGTTATACATTAATTCCCAAAATAACCAATTACATTTTCCAGTTCAAAATCCTATACATCAACTCTAACTGATCATGCACTAAGCTACAGCAGCACGGTCTCCGCCGCATCCTCTACAAGTCTCGTCTTCAGCCAGCTGCCTGTCCCTCTGCGTTGTCCACAAAGACTCCGTATACGAATATGAAGGAAAACTAACGACGTCTCCGTCGTTAGTGTAACCGTCGGTGGGACGGGTTTTGGGGTTCATCTGAGGGCAAAGCCCAATTTCCACAATATAATAGCAAGGGTCACCGACCGAAATTAACAAATAATCACATAGCATATATCTCACAGCAACAAATATATCTATGGCATATCATACAACAATGATGGAAAATAATGATGCTCATTTTGAAATTTCATGACATATATACCTTTTCAAAAAAGCAACCTATTATTATGAAAATATGTGGTAAGTACAACCAACACTTCAACAATCACAATCATTTATCAGAAAATCAGATTTCATAAAGTACTCACACACATCAATTTCCAACCGTCATCGTATAACCAAATCGTGACCCACCGGTCAATCCCCCAATGCAATATGTATATGCTCATGTATACAATTCTCTTGGATTTACCAAGGTGTAGTCGCTCAACAGACCAACACAATTTAAATATGTTTGACTTTCACGGTCCTCAAGACCAGGGTGCAATCGCTCAACAGATCAGCACCAGTGCAGTCGCTCAAAAGACCAGCACAATTTAAATATTTGAATGGACCACCACGAACACGCATCCATTCCATAGCCCGGATAGAATGGACCACCACGAACACGCGACCACTCTACAACCCATCACGATTACTACTCTCACGTGTATTAGCCTCTCATTGGCCAAATACACAGAAGTTAAATCCTCGCACGGATAGAATGGATCACCACGAACACGCGGCCACTCCGTAGTCCACTACTGTGGTTACTACTTAACTTCGCGGACCATCACGGTTACCGCATTACTCTGTGGCCCATCGCGGTCACCACTTGACTATGAAATGCATGGACATGCAATGTTTTCTCTTCACTGAAAACAGTATGCAATATCAGAAAAACTCAGCCTTTCCAGCATTCCCCCAAAGCATCTCAACACAAATAATTTCATTATCAACAGATCAATGATTAAACATTCAAGTAATCATTAACACTTTACATTATCACACAATTCCATTCTTAATTATCATAAGTCTTTCCCCCAACTCTGAAAATTCATACAACAGGGTTTAAAACTGAGATTTCTGGAAAATACGAATCTGTATTCGAATACAGAAGCCAAAACAGTGCAGAATTCACACTCTGTATTCGAATACAGCCCTCTGGTATTTGTGTCTTAGTGCACAAATCAACATTTTTCACTACATCAGCAAAGTCTCAAAAACTTCATCACCACCACTTCAAACTATCACAAAAATTCCATTTTAATTCAATCATAAACCTTCCCAATAATCCCCAACACTTAGGGTTCATAAAACAGTGTTGAAAAACTTGGAATTTCTGAAAAACTTGAATCTGTATTCGAATACAGATTCCTTGTATTCGAATACAGAAGCATGAAACTGCAATTTTAACATTCTGTATTCGAATACAGCATGCCTGTAGTCGAATACAGAAGACAAAACACTGAAAGTTCAACATTTCCTCCCAGGTCATTAAAGGTTTCCAAAACATCATCCTCTCCTCTTCAAAACTATTTCAAAGACTCCATTTTAAATCATTTTAACCCTTCTCAATATTTCCCAACACTTTAAAATTCACATGACAGTGTTAAAAACTTGATTTTCTGGAAAACACGAATCTGTATTCGAATACAGCTTCCTTGTATTCGAATACAGAAGCTAAAAATTGAGTTTCTGGTAAAACCCGAATATGTATTCGAATACAGATCCCTTGTATTCGAATACAGAAGCTGAAACTAGTGAAAATCTGCATTCTGTATTCGAATACAGCATGCCTGTAGTCGAATACAGATGCGAATACAGTGTTAAAATTTCACTTATGTATTCGAATACGACATGGTCATAGTCGAATACAGATGCTAAGTCAGAAGCAAAAATCCTTCCACTGTATTCGAATACAGGGGCTCGTATTCGAATACAAGTTTGAAAACTTAAGTAAAACAGAAGCTTGACAGGTTGTATTCGAATACACACATGTTGTATTCGAATACACCTTCGAAAACCAGTGAAATTTTTCCTGAGACTTCAACACATTTCAAACTGTTTCTTTTAAAAACAAACAACCAAACATCAAACCAGATTCAGCACTTTTCCAGAAAACACTTTCATCATTTAAAATCCTTTTCTTTTGAAACATCATTAATACTTGAATCATTAGAAACAGAAACAGAATGATCAACACCAGAATCATCAGAAACAGAAACATAATGATCAACACCAGAATCATCAGAAACAGAAACATGCATCTCCAAGACAACATGCAAAACACATTCCAGCTTTCTTACACAACCAACATAACATACAAAGCATATTCCAGCTTTCTTACACAACCAACACAACATGCAAAGCATATTCCAGCTTTCTCACACAACAGAACAACAATGTTGTATTTCACAGATCATTAAACATCACAAAATGAAATTTTCTGGTTTTAAAACAACATGCACACAGTTTTCTCAACCTGCATTTTGATCAACTTCAAAATAACATGCAAGACATTTTTCAACTTTTCTACATAACCAAAACAGACATGTTGTATCAGCAAAACATCAACATCACAAATTATTTAAAACCTCAACAGAATGCATTTTCTTTCATCTGAAAAATGTCATGCAAAACAGTTTCTTTTTCAAAACAGAAACTCAAATATAACCACACCTCAAACATACATTTACATTCCTAGAATGCAACTAGAAAGTGGAAGGTGCCCTTACCCTCGTTGCGTTTCTACTACTTCTCTTGTTGCTGTTTTCATTCCCGTTTGCGCGTCACAAAACGGCGAAACTCCCGCCTGCGTTTGCTGCTACGAAACTGGGTTCTCTAGCTTCGGAATGATGAGGGGATTAACTTTTGTACTGGGGGTTTTCTGGTTTGGTGCTTAGATTTCCAATTAATGTTACTTTTGAGGAACTTCCTCTTTTCTCTTTGAAATCGTGAACTGGAAGACAGAAGACAGAAAATAGAATGGGAGGGAAGGGGTACTGTTACATGCAGTATGGGCAGTGAGGGAGGAGGAATGGTGTTCTGATTTCACCATCCTTCTCACTCCTATTTATAGGCTTGTGTGGGTGCCACCTCACCCGACACTTGTCTGATCCTCAGCACTTAACCAGTCCCGTCTCAATTAGCCGCTAATCCCTTAATTAACTGTCCGTTAATTTAATTACTCGTAATTAAATTAATTTATTCTTCATCCAATAATTTTAATTCTTCTTCCAAAATAAATATTTATATATATATATATATATTCACTCAAAACATACATATATTAAATATTTTACAAAATCCCCAAAATACACTTAATATTAATTCCATAATTTTAATTAAAAATTAAGGGTCTTACAAAGAACATGATAAACAATTTTTGTGGCTTCTCTCAAAAATTATTTTTCAACACTTGATTTATTTAGAATTGTTCTATCCATTTCTTGTAACTAATTTCTTGTAACTTTATATTGTTGGAAAGTTCTTTGACAAACAAATCATGTGAAATATCATTTTCATCAAAGAATTATTTGAAGAATAATATTTCAAATTTCCTTTGATCATTTCTAGAAATAACAAAATTTTTCTTCAAAAGACTTAAAACATGATTCAGTTGGAAATTCATCTAAGTATAACACATAAGAATTTTTCTTTAAAATGAAACATGAGGATGTTTGTTTTACTTCAGCCATGTGGGGTTTAAAAAATAACTTTAAAAGCAATTTTACAAAGTTATCTTTCACATATCAAACATCCTTAATCTATGCAAAATTATTTCAACAAATGATACGTGTACCTTTGATTTGTTAATGTTTCCAAAGGTTATAGACGCTCCAAATTTTTGTAATGACAGGCGGCACCATACTTTTCCATTCATGTGTATTGAGCAAGCCTTGTTCATGTATCAATGTTCTTTCTTGATTGTTGGATGATGTTCCTGCATCACAAGTTAGTATGGACTTTGGTACTCATATTTGTTTCGGTCCTTGATGGTTAGTATATCTCCTTTTAGAAGATTTTTTAAAACTTGATCTCTTTTTAACATAGCAAGTTGACTCGTAGTGGTCATTCTTGGAATAATAGGAACACTTTGTTGTTGGTTTTGAAGAAGGTTTAAAAATCTGAGTTTTATACGTCATTGAAATTGATTTTGATGAAATTCCAGAAAGTTCTCATTTTTTTTAAACTTTCAGAAGAAAGTTCTGTTTGTGTTCCAGAACGTTCTCCCTTTTTAAGGCTACATAGAGGACGTTCTCCCTTTTTCAAGTTTCTTGGAGAAAGTCTTGTTTTTGTTCCAGAACGTTCTTCTTTTTTAAAGATCCTTTTGTTCTTGATTTTTTCATCTCTTTTCTTAAAATAACATACAAATTCCAGATGTCCAAATTTACTGCAATATGAACATTTGGTTTTGCATTTCTCCTATTTTCTTTTAGGAACAAAAAAGTTTTCATAAATATTTTCTTTTTGAGAAGTTTTGAAACATAAATCATCTTTGTCAAATATCCCTTCTTCAGATATCATGTTTTTTTTTCAAATGTTTCAGTGGTTTTTACAAAGTTGGTTAAATCATTTTTCAATTCATGAACTTTTATTTTTGAAGAGGTACTTTCTTCTTTAGTTTTCTTTAGTTTCAGAACATTTTGGAAAATGATTCTCTATGGTTATCTCATTGAGAATCTTTTGTTGCTCAACCACTTTTGAATGAGTTTGCTGCAAACTTTGAATGACCTTTCTGAGTTCGTCATTCATAGCTTGGGCTTTCTCTTTTTCTTCTTTTTCTTTACGTAGTTGTTCTTTTAATAAACAATATTTATGAGCAAGAAGGTTTGAATCACATAAAAGATTATCAAATTTTTTTTCCATTTCTTCATATAAAGGACAGAGTTCAGATATGGTTACCTCATTATTTTCTATGTTTTCCTTTAAGCATATGTTGGTTTCTAACATTACTTCTTCTTTATGAATCTTTTCCTCTAACACTTGTTAGGTGCTTAATCTTTAGAGACCAAGCTCTGATGCCAATTGAAGTAGCAATGTTGATTTACAAGAAAGGGGGTTTGAATTGTAAATTCACCCTTTTAAAATTCATAGATATATCTTGGTTCACCCAACCCGGGCTACGTCCAGTCCTCACAACGGTGACATTTTCCACTAAGTGTTTAAAACAAAGAACCTTCTTAGTTTTACAGCACCTAGCTCAGATCAACCTTGATCTGTTACAAACTTCAATCCTTTCCACCCAGAAAGGAATTCAATCAGGTCACCTATCAACCTTTTAACCTTAAAAGGATTTTCTAAACAAACTACTCAAGCTATAAACACCTCTTATAGTGTTGAGTTTACACAATTGTGATGTAGAGTGTTTTTACAGAATCTGATTAAAACTCAACTCTTGTTTGAGGTTTAGATTCTTTACAAGAGATTTCAGTAAGCTAATAACAATGAATTCGTCAATGAATGTTACTCATTTTTTGTGAGACTTTTCAAGTATGAATGTGAGTGATTGATGATATATCTTGGCACTTGAATGTCTTTGATTTTGGACAGAATTTGAGTATGCTCAACTCGTGTTTGAGATTAGATTCTTGACAAAAAAATTCAGTAGAATGATTCTGATATGAGAAGAAAAACAGAACTGAATCTTTTGTTTATGATTGAGAAGCTTTCAAGTATGTAAATGTATGTGAGTGAAGTTTTGCTTTGTACTTGAAGCTGTTATTTTTCCCTGAGTTTTGGCCTTCCTTTTATAGGCGTGAGAGCAGTAAATGGAGGTCAATAGAGCCGTTGGTAGTGCTCTTGTCAAGCTTGACCAGAGGCAATATTTCTGATTAAAAATAATCCAGCTTTTGATTATTTTTAATTTCTGTTTTGACTGGGCTGAATTCTTTATTCTTGATCAGTAATTTTTAAGCTTAATGATCATTCAATATTGCAGTTATGTGATGATCCTTTGTAGCTTGAATTTGAGTCTTGAACTTGACTAAAACAGATTCGAAGAGATCATAGAAAGTTGTTGCAAAAAACTGTAGTGTAGTTGCTGGAGATTGATGATCAATCTGGAGCTTTAGCTTTTGGGTTTCTTGGAGATTGATAATCAATCTGGACAAATTTCTGAACATACAAGAAGCTGTTCTGATGCCTTGTACATTGTCAAGATCATTTAGCAGTCTTGACAGCAAAACTGGAGACTGTTCAATCTTGCTTGGGAAGCTTGATTCATGGCATTTTTTCTTTGTGATTCGAATGGTTTCTTTTGATTGTAATTGATCACATATGTTCCTTGTCATGTACTCTTAATACTGATGTAAATTCAAGAGGCAATAACTTCAATTAAGTGATGGAGATTGATTGGTCTTTATGCTATCATGACTTGGAGAACATTCTCCGTTTTCTAGATTATGTCAAGAATGTTCTCTGTTCTTTATTATGTTGATTTCTTGGCTTTGCTCGAATCCTATCTTTGAATTGATATGGAGTTTTGATTATGTCAAAATAGCTTTGGAGAATGATGATGAACTTCTGCAGAATGTTAATGAAAATTCTGGAGATTGATAATCAATCTGGAGTCCTAATATTTGAACTTTTTGGAGACTCATAATCAATCTGGAGGTTCAGTTTTGATCATTCTGGATGTCTTCCTGATCTTTTCTTGGATCTGCTATGATGTTCATTGTAAGACCCTTAAATTTAATATTAATTTTGGAATTAATATTAAGGGTATTTTGGGGATATTTGTAAAATATTTAATATATGTATGTTTTGAGTGAATATATATATATAAATATTTATTTTGGAAGATGAATTAAAATTATTGGATGAAGAATAAATTAATTTAATTACGAGTAATTAAATTAATCGAACAGTTAATTGAGGATTAGTGGCTAATTGCAAGACAATTAAGTGTTGAAGGATCCAGCATTATTTTAACGTTATTTTTGGGTGAGGTGGCACCACAAAAGCCTATAAATAGGAGTGAGAAGGATGGTGAAATCAGAACACCATCCCTCCTTCCTCACTGCCCATACTGCATGTAACAGTGTTGCATGTAACAGCACTCTTTCCTCCCATTCTGTTTGCTGTTTTCTTCCTTCCTCCATTTCCAGTCACGATTACAAAGAAGAAAAGAGGGAGTTCCTCAAAAGTGCCATTACTTGGAAATCCAAGCACCGAAACACCAAACCCCCAGTACAAAATTTATTCCCCACATCATTACGGAGCTAAAGAACCCAGTTTCGTAGCAGCAAACGCATGCGGGAGTTTCGCCGTTTTTGCTTTGCATGTTGTTCTGATGTTTGAGAAAGCTGAATGCTTTGCATGTTGTTCTGATGTTTGTGAAAAGCTGAATGCTTTGCATGTTGTTCTGATGTTTGAAAAAGCTGAAATGCTTGCATGATGTTCTGATGGTTTGAGAAAGCTGAAATGCTTGCATGTTGTTCTGTTAATGAAAAATTGGTGTTGCTGATGATTTCAAAATAAAAAGGGTTTAAAACTGATGAAAATGTTTTCTTCTAGAAAATCTGGTTGGATGTAAAAGTCTGAGTTTTACGGTTTAAAAGAATGATAAAACTGTTTTGGGGTTGTGCTGATTTTTCAAAAGAAACAGTTTGAAATGTGTTGAAATCTCAGGAAAATTTCACTGATTTCGAAGGTGTATTCGAATACAACCTGTGTGTATTCAAATACAGCCTGTCAAGCTTCTGTTTTACTTAAATTTTCAAACTGTTTTACTTAATGTCATTCTGTTTTGCTTCTGATGATTCTGGTGTGAATCATTTTGTTTTGCTTCTGATGATTCTGGTGTGAATCATTCTGTTTTACTTCTGATGATTCTGGTGTTAATCATTCTATTTTGCTGCTGATGATTCTGGTGTGAATCATTCTGTTTTTCTTCTGATGATTCTGGTGTTAATCATTCTGTTTTGCTTCTGATGATTCTGGTGTGAATCATTTTGTTTTGCATCTGATGATTCTGGTGTGAATCATTCTGTTTTGCTTCTGATGATTTTGGTGTGAATCATTCTGTTTTGTTTCTCATGATTCTGGTGTGAATCATTCTGTTTTGCTTCTGATGATTCTGGTGTGAATCATTCTGTTTCATTCTGTTTTGCTTCTGATGATTCTGGTGTGAATCATTCTGTTTTGCTTATGATGATTCTGGTGTGAATCATTCTGTTTTGCTTCTCATTTTGTTTTGCTTTTGATGAATCTGGTGTGAATCATTCTGTTTTGCTTCTGATGATTCTGGTGCGAATCATTTTGTTTTGCTTCTATTGATTCTGGTGTTAATCGTTCTGATTCTAGTTCTGTTTTCTGATGTTCTGGTGTTGATGATTCTGATTCTGGTTCTGTTTCTGATGTTCTGATGTTGATCATTTTGGTTCTGTTTCTGATGTTCTGATGTTGGTCATTCTGGTTCTGTTTTTGGCTTCTGTATTCGACTACAGGCATGCTGTATTCGAATACATAATGTTGAAATTACAGTTTCAGCTTCTGTATTCGAATACAAGGGATCTGTATTCGAATACAGATTCGAGTTTTCAGAAATTCCATGTTTTCAACATTGTTTTATGAACCCTAAGTGTTGGGGAGTGTTGGGAAGGTTTATGATGAATTAAAATGGAATTTTTGTGATAGTTTGAAGTGGTGGTGATGAAGTTTTTGAGATTTTACTGATGTAGTGGAAAAACACTAGTTTTGCACTGTGACAGCCTCTATATTCGAATACAAGGAAGCTGTATTGGAATATGTAACACCCCGAGTTTAAAATACAGCACGAGTGCATTTTTTTTTAAATTAATAATTAAAATAAGTTTTCCCAAATTTATTTCAAAAGAATTAAAATAAAGTTCTTCGTAAAATAGTATGTTATAGATTAATCGATGAACGTAAACCAAATACTTCATCCGGATTATCACTAAGTACTTATCTTGGAAATTAGTTTTTTAAACATTAATACATCAACAATAATTATCAGAGTACATGATTCAGCGGAAAATAGTACCGTATTTCCAAAATAAGACAAATTACAATTTCAACCCAAAACCTAATACATTAAGTCTACTGATCATGCGCTGAAGCTGCAGTAGCACAGACTCCCTCCGCATCCCACACAAGTCTCTTCTGACTCCACAGCTCGCTTCGACGTAACCTCCTCCTCCTCCTCGTACATAGAGGGATCGGTCTCCTCTGAAGTCAAGTCAATACACACTCGTGGCCGCTTTGGCGGTGCTGGAATCTCGCAGCAGTCATCGGAAATCCTAGATGGACTCGGAATCTCAGTCGCTACTGGTCTCAGCTCATCACGCTTCTCTACCGCATCAGACTCATGTATCTCTCTTCCAATCACAGGATTGGGAGTCACCACTCCTACAGTGGCCTCCGTCTCAACCCTTTCATCTGACTCCTCAGCGTCGTCAAAAACTCTGTGCGCCTCTAACACCAGGTGAGAAGGCACGGGAAAATCTATGCTCGCGTGAGTGCGCTCTATGAAGTCTTCCACACCATCCGTCCTACTTGTCCGCTCCAGCCACCCCGTATAAGTCGCTTTGCTTGAGAGGGGGTCAAAGCCCAAGCAGTGCGCGAGTAGCAGTCAAGGAAATTCAACGACGTTTCCGTCGTTCGGGTACCCACGGGCGGCGTGGGTTTGGGAGGCATCTGAGGGCAAAGCCCAAAGTCCACAATATAAAGCAAGGGGTCACCGACCGAAAATAACAGATATTCACATAGCATATATTGCACAACAACATGTATAAACATGATATAACATATGATGATGAGGAAATAATCTTGCTCATTTGAAAATTTATGACTTTCATGCCTTTTCAAAACAGCAGTTAATGATTATGAAGTATGCGGTAAGTACAAACACACATCAACAAAACACAATCTTTAATTCAGAATTTCATATTCTGGACAGCACTCACACACATTAATTTCCATCATTCATCATATAAACAATCGTGACACAACAGTCAAATCCCTCAATGTAATGCATATATGCTCATGCATAATTTTCTTGGAATCACCAAGGTGCAGTCGCTCACAGACCAGCACAAATTAACAGCCCTCATGGCCAGGGTGCAATCGCTCACAGATCAGCACCAGTGCAGACGCTCACAGTCCAGCACATCGTGCAGTCGCTCACAGACCAGCACGTTTGACATAAACCAAGGTACAATCGCTCACAAATCAGTACCTAGTGCAGTCGCTCACAGACCAGCACTCGTGCAATAGCTCACAGATCAGCACGTGGTTGCGCATTTCAGGGTACAGACCTCACAGTCCAATACTAGTGCAGTCGCTCACAGACCAGCACTTATATACCAAGGTACAATCGCTCACAGATCAGTACCTAGTGCAATCGCTCACAAATCAGCACTCGTGCAATCGCTCACAGATCAGCACGTGGTTGCGCATTACTCCGTGGCCCATCGCGGGTACCACTTGACTATGCAATGCATGAATATGCACTGTTTCACTTCTCTAGAAACAGAATGCGACTCAGAAATTCATGCTTTCCCATCATGTTTAAAATATAACAGCACAGTCAGAATTAACATCATCACAATCATGAATTAAACAATCCATTAATCATTCACACTTTGAAATGTTTTCCCAACCCCTCAAAATTCAGACACATTGTTTAAAACTGAGATTTTTCTGGGATTTACGAATCTGTATTCGAATACAGCTCTTTTGTATTCGAATACAGAAGTCAAAAATAGTATAGAATCACTCTCTGTATTCGAATACAGCCCTCTGGTATTCGAATACAGAGGCAGATTTCAGTGCATAAAACAACCTCTTTCATTACATCAGTAAAGTTTTTAAAACTTCATTACCACCACTTCAAAATCTCATCAAAGTTCCACTTTAACTCACCAAAACATCCTCAGTATTCCCCAGACACTCAGGGTTTTCAAAACACTCTTAAAACTTGAAATTTTCTGAAAATTCGAATCTGTATTCGAATACAGAAGCAGGAAACTGCAACTTAACATTCTGTATTCGAATACAGCTTGACTGTAGTCGAATACAGGAGTTCAACCTTTGGAAAATGCAGCCTTTTCTCCCATGTCACTTAAAGGTTTTCAAACATCTTTCTCTCCTCTTTAAAACAATTTCACAGACTTCTTTTCAAATCATTAAAACCTTCTCAGAGTTTCTCAACACTTCAAAACTCACATGACAGTGATTAAAACTTGTTTTTTCCAAAAACACGAATCTGTATTCGAATACAGCTTCCTTGTATTCGAATATAGAAGCTAAAAAAACTGAGTTTCTGGAAAAACTCGAATCTGTAGTCGAATACAGCATGCCTGTAGTCGACTACAGATGCGAATATAGTGTTAAAAATTTCACTGCCGTATTCTAATACGACATGGTCGTAGTCGAATACAGTTGCGAATACAGAAGCAAAAATCTTTCCTCTATAGTCGAATACAGAGGCTCGTATTCGAATACAGGTTTGATAACTTTAAAATAAAACAGAAACCTGGAAGGTTGTATTCGAATACACACATGTTGTAGTCGAATACACCTTCGAAAACCAGTGAAAGTTCAACCCTTTTCAAAACTGATTCTTTTAAAACAAAGCCAATATCAAACAGATTCTGCACTTTTTCAAGAAAAACCTTCCCTCACTCAAAATCCCTTTTTCTTTTAAAAACCATCAACACCACCAGAATCACACAAAACAACTAGAATCAAAATCATCAATATCATCAAGATCACCCAGAACAACCAGAATCATCACAAACAAGACCAGATTCAGAATCATTTTCATCACCATAATCCCACAACATAAAACAGAATCAGAACCAGTTTATCCAAAACAGAGACAGATGATCAATCATCAGGACACCATGCAACATTTCAGTGTTCTCACTCATCAGAACAAACATGCAACATTTCAGTGTTCACACTCATCAGAACAAACATGCAACATTTCAGTGTTCACAAAACATCAGAGCAAACATGTATGCATTCAGTTTTCTCAAAACACCACAGAATGACAAGCAAACATCACAGAACACTAAGCACCAACAGGATGCATTTTGCATTTTAATGCCATTTTCAAAACAGTTTTAAGACATGCATTTTAATCATAACTAAAATGGCATGCAAACGTTTTCCAGCATTCACACAGAATGTAAAACAACATATTTTACCAGCAAAACAGCCAACAACAACTCATCAAAATAATCACTTCTCAAAAAATGCATTTTCTCTCAAAATGTCATTTTCGAAAACAGCTTTTCATTTAAAAACAGAACTGAAATAACACTCATTCATGGCCCTAATGCAGCTAAAAATGGAAGGTGCCCTTACCCTTGTAGCGTGCTCTGCTATTTCTCTTGTTCTTGCTGCGTTCCCTTTTCTGCGTCCAGAAACGGTGAAGCTGTTCCCTGAGTTTGCTGCTGCAAAACTGGGTTCTTTCTCTTCGTATTGAGGTGGGGATTAACTTTACTACTGGGGGTTTTCAGGTTTGAGGCTTGGATTCTCAGTTAATGGTGTTTGAAGGAATTTCCCTCTCTTCAAATTTCAGTTCGGGAATGGCAGAAACAGAGACAGAAATGGGAGAGGAGATGGAGTTGGTACATGCAATATGGGCAGTATGGAGGAAGGAATGGTGTTCTGATTTCACCATCCTTCTCATTTCTATTTATAGACTCTCATGGTGCCACCTCACTTGCCACTTGTCTGATTTTCCAGCTTTTTAATTATCTTGCAATTAGCCACTAATCCTTACTTAATGGTTTGATTAATTTAATTACTTGAAATTAAATTAATTTAATTCTTCACCCAATAATTTTAATTCATCTTCCAAATAAATATTTATATATATATATTCACTTCAATCATACATATATTAAATATTTACAAAAATTCCCAAAATGACCTTGACAATAATTCCAAAATTAATATATAAAATTAAGGATCTTATAGAATACATAGTGTTAATTCTGCACTGTTTTAGCTCCTGTATTCGAATACAGAGAGGCTGTATTCGAATACAGATTTGTATTTTCCAGAAATCTCAGTTTTAAACACTTTTTGTGAATTTTAAGAGTTTGGGGAACAATGGAAAGACTTGAGATGATTAAGTATGGAATTTGTGAGATAATGTGAATTGTTAATGATTGCTTGATTGTTTAATCATTGATGTGGATGATGATATTGATTATGTTGAGATGTTTTGAAATATGATGGGATGGCATGAATTTTTTCTGATTTTGCATACTGTTTTCAGTGAAGAGAAAACACTGCATATTCATGCATTGCATGGTCAGGTGGTGACCACGATGGGCCATAGAGTTGATGCAGTGACCTTGATGGGCCGCGAAGTTAAGTAGTAACCATGGGTTATAGAATAGTTCCGCGTGTATTAGACGGTCTGTTCTATCTGGGGTCAGAGTAGTTCCGCGTGTATTAGACGGTCTATTCTACTCGGGCTACGGAGTGGTTCCGCGTGTATTAGGTGGTCCATTCTATCCGTGCGAGGATTTCACTTCTGTGTATTTGGCTTGTGAGAGGCTAATACATGTTATCGTAGCGACCATGATGGTTATAGAATAGTTCCGCGTGTATTAGACGGTCTGTTCTATCCGGGTTTAGAGTAGTTTCACGTGTATTAGACGGTCTATTCTATCTGGGCTACGGGATGGTTCCGCGTGTATTAGACGGTCCATTCCATTCTTGAAATTGTGCTGGTCTGTGAGCGATTGTACCCTAGTATGTGTATAACGTGCTGGTCTGTTGAGCGATTGCACGAGTGCTGGTCTGTTGAGCGACTGCACTAGGTATTGATCTGTTGAGCAATTGTACCTTGGTATATAGGTGTTGGTCTGTTGAGCGACTGCACTAGTACTGGACTGTTGAGCGTCTGTACTCTGAAATGCGCAACTACGTGCTGATTTGTTGAGCGATTGCACGAGTGCTGGTCTGTTGAGCGACTGCACTAGGTACTGATCTGTTGAGCGATTGTACCTTGGTGTATAGGTGCTGGTCTGTTGAGCGACTGCACTGGTACTGGACTATTGAGCGTCTGTACCCTAAAATGCGCAACCACGTGCTGATCTGTTGAGCGATTGCACGTGTGCTGGTCTGTTGAGCGACTGCACTAGGTACTGATCTGTTGAGCGATTGTACCTTGGTATATGTCAAACGTGCTGGTCTGTTGAGCGACTGCACGAGTGCTGGTCTGTTGAGCGACTGCACTAGTTGCTGATCTGTTGAGCGATTGCACCTTGGTCTTGAGGGCCGTAAAAGTCAAACATATTGTACTGTTTCTGTTGAGTGACTGCACCTTGGTGTTTCCAAGAAATTGTATACATGAGCATATACATATTGCATCGAGGGATTGACCGGTGGGTCACGATCGGTTTATATGATGATGTTTGGAAATCGATTTGTGTGAGTACTTTACAGAATCTGAATTTCTGATTAATTATTGTGTTTATTGAAGTGTTGACTGTACTTACTACATATTTCCATATGAAACGGTTGCTGTTTGAAAAAGCTTATATGCCATGAAAATTCAAATGAGCATCACTATTTCCTCATTGTCGTATGTTATACCATGAATATATATTTGTTGCTGTGAGATATATGCTATGTGATTATTTGTTAATTTCGGTCGGTGACCTTTGCTATTATATTGTGGAAATTGGGCTTTGCCCTCAGATGTTACCCGAACCCGTCCTACCGAGGGATACACTAACGATGGAAACGTCGTTAGTTTCCCCTTATCTTTACGTACAAAGTATCCGTGGACATCGCAGAAGGATGGACGGTTGGCTAAAGATGAGACTTATAGAGGATACATTGGAGACCGTGCTACTGTAGCTTAGTGCATGATCAGACTAGACTTTTATATAGGGTCTAGAGTTTTGGGAAATGTAATTTATTTTGGGAATTAATGTATGACTTTTCCGCTGTATTTTCCGCACTCTGATATTGTTTAGTGGCCACAGGCCGGGTATTCTCCTTTGAAATGAACTGATGAAAATTTTATTTTAATTCCCTTGACATTAATTTTGGAAAACTCATTTTAATTATTTATTGAAAAAAAAAATACACTCGCGCTGTCTTTTAAACTCCGGGTGTTTCACCTTCGGAACCCGGCAATTCCTCGCCACGTGTCCTGGCTTGTGGCAAGTTGGTTCTTGCAATTAAAGTTTTGATGTGAACATATGTATTTTATGAAAATAACATATTTGACTTAGAAAAAGAATGAAAAATGTCATCAGAAGAATAGATCAGAAGATGACGTCACCAAAAGCAGAAACAGAGGATGACGTCACCAGAAGCAGAAATCAGAGGATGACGTCACCAGAGGATATCGTCAGATGAATCTGTCAGAGAAAAATGTTCAAAACAGAATCTGAGAAAAATGCTCAAAACAGAATCTGAGAAAAATGCTCAAAACAGAATTGGAGAAAACGGCTCAACACGGAATCTGAGAAAAATGCTCAAAACAGAAGCGGAGCAAAATGTTCAAAATAGATTAGTGAGCAAAAGGCTCAAAACAGAATCTGAGCAAACTACTCCAGAATATTCTCAAAACAGATTAATCGAAATATACTACAGAAGTAAAGCATCAGTGAAGTTCTAAAGTTCAACTATAAATAGAGACTTAATGTTGAAGAATAAAGTATCGAAAAACACAAGAACTCAAACTTCAATTCAAAGTTATCTGAGAGTTCAAAAGAGAGAAACACAAATGAGCAAGAGCAATATTTTCTAAGTGTTTTTGAGAGAGAAATACAGTGCAACAATCAGCTTTCCAGAAGCAATAAAAGAGTGCAAGAATAAGTGCAGCAAACAGCTTTTCAGAAGCAAAGTTGCAAAGTTCCAAACCTTTATTATAGTGGTGTAGATTCCTTCTTCAATCTGGGGTTGATAGATTGGTAGGAGAAGACTTGGCTGGTTTAGTCAAGGTGTTGTTATTCCTCAAAAGTCTGGGGTTGTCAGGCTGTTTGAGAAGACTTAGCTGGTTTAGTTAAGGTGTTGTTGTTCCTCAAAAGTCTGGGGTTGTCAGCTTGTTTGGGAAGACTGACTTGAAGGGTCAGTGGTGTTGTAATTCAAAGGAGTTTGAATTAGTATAAAGGCCTTCTAGAGGAAGGGACTGGACGTAGCCTAGTTAACGGTGAACCAGTATAAATTGTTGTGTTATTATGTTATTATTATCCGCTGCTGAATCTGATTAGTTATTTATCGAATAATTCAAATCAATATTTAACAAAACAACAAAAGTAATTAAGGAACATTCATAATCATTATAAATTCAATTGGCCTAATTATTTCATAATTAAGGTGGAGACCAATTAAATGTCGTATGTTTTCAAATTAAATCACTCTAATTTATTACGCAATAATTTCACTGTATAACAAAATAACAACTAATTATTTATAGTTTTAAAAAAAAATCAATCAGTTTCAATTAATTGATAATGTCATAATATTAAATTCATAACGTCATGATGTCATTAAATCACGATTATTAAATCCATAACATACAAACAATTATTAAAAATTCAAATCACGAGTAGTAAATTCATAACATCATAATATTAAATTTATAACGTCGTTAATTCATGAATAATAAATTCATAACATACAAACAATAATTAAAAAAAAAATTTAAATCACGAGAGTAAATTCATAACATCATAATATTAAATTCATAACGTCATTAATTCACGAATAATAAATTCATAACATACAAACAACAATTATTAAAAAAAAAATTCAAATCACGAGAGTAAATTCATAACATCATAAATTCAGAACGTCATTAATTCACGAATAATAAATTGATAACATTCAAATAACAATTATTAAAAAATTCAAATCACGAGAGTAAATTCACAACGTCATAAAATTAAAAGCAATTATTGTATTAATTCAAATTAATTCGAGATAATTTCAATTTATAATGCAATAAATTCATAATTTATATCATCATAAAATCGTAATTAATTATTTCATTGAATCAAATTAAAACTATTTCAAATCATAGGATTAAGAATTTAAGGCATATCATAATTGCAATTAATTGAAGGAAAATTTCTATTTTTGAGAAGAAAGAAAAAAAATCAATTAGTATTAAAAGAGACCAAATAATCAATGCAAAATGTTAATTTTCCCTATATGAATATATATAACCAAATTAGTAATAAATCATAGAATAAAATCTACGAAGGTCAAACATCACACATAAATCAAGGCATGCGTCATACAAAATCGTCCCACCCAAAAATTTCTGAGGATTATTGCTCTGATACCATAATGTAACGCCCCGGATTTTTGGTCCAAAACGTTACTAAAAAAAAATTACTTTTAGAAAAATTTACGATAATTTTTTTTTTGGGTAAGAATATCTACATTTATACTTTTAAATAATTAGTAACAATCACATTTATGCTTTTAAATAATTAGTAACAATCACATTTATTTAATATTTAAAAAAAGGTTTATTCAAGCTAAAATAAAGGAAAAATCAATTATTCCTAATGGAAGCAAAAACCCACTTCCGTATCTATAGAATTTCGAATGCATTTAAAAGTTTAGTGACAAAAATTAAAAAAAAAAATAAACATGGAAATGTTGCGGCAATACTTATTATTACAAAATTGTCTTGAAAACCCCATTTTTACCCCACGTTTCGCCGCACGTTAATACTCATCAATTACTCTTGAATCTCCTCGAATTCATTAGTACCTAAAATGTTGTTGTAAGGGTCAATTTTTTTCCATCATCCACACCAAACCAAAGCTAAACATATAGAAGAATAACACAAAATATATAAAGGTAAAAACTTCTAATTTAAAAGAAAAAAAATGCGCAAACGGTAAATCGTATATAAAAGTATATGCATAATGCATGCTCCTAAAACTATATGATCCGGATATAAACCTGCCACTAAGGCAACTTCCACACAGAAAGATCACCCATACCAATGGGGAAAATAAACCTGCCACTAAGGCAACTGCCACGAAGATGCATATGCCGTGACATGACCATATATTAGCACAATTATACTCGCACACAGCCCACTAAGAATCATGTCATATGCATTAAAAAAAATCACCTTTTTAAAACCATCATCTTATTCACATCACAAAGATCACATATCACACATCCTTATCATGAGAATCATATATTCATAGACAAATAATAATTAAATAATAATTTTTACCACGTACGCATAAAAATCGGAACTTGACTTCATTTACACCATAAAGATTAAAACTTTATATATAACAAGAAACTTCAAAACTTCAACTCATAATACATCATCAAAATCAAAACTTTATCATATATATAACATAAGAAAAAAATCATATTTCGCTTCATATCCATCATAAAAATTAAAACTTTATCATGTATAATATAAAAATTCATATTTTACTTCTTAAAAATACATACATTACATATCGAACTCAACGTAAAGGATTTCAGATTCCATTATTTTATTTTATTGGTCAACATTTATTTCTTTCAAAAGCAAGCAATTACAATTATTAGTTCCATGTCATCCAACTAACGGTCTAACTCAAATTTGTGTGGGGAAAAGCCCTTACCTTGGCCGCTTTTCTTCCTAGTACAAAACTCTAAGCCCCCATGAAGTTGTTCACACGAAAAGTTTGCCGCACGAAGGAGATAAAGTGTGAAGGAGATGACGGCTAGGGTTTCGGTATTTTTTTCTGCTTACTATTACTTAGTATCGAAATATTGTGGACTTAAGGGAAAATTTAAAGTGGAGATTATTGGGTAGATAGTGTTGGGCCCAAATAAAGAATAGAAGGGAGAAAATATTATTTTATTTATTTATTATTATTTTTTTCTTAACCTTGATCATACAAAAACTAAGCCACCAACTCCAAGCCCAAATTTCTATTACGGGTTGGGTCACACCTAGCCACAAACCCTTAGCTCAAATTCTTCTTGTACAAAAAAAAAAACATATATATATAATTATATAAAACTTCTCCATTGATTAAACAATTCTTACTAATAATTTTATCAACTACAATAAGTTGAACAAGGCAAATAATTATCACACCTAAATTAATAATGAAATATATATATTTATAAGTCTTAATTATTTTAAATAATAAATTTAGAGGATGTTACAATACTCACCCCCTTAAAAACAGTTTCGTCCTCGAAACTAGTCTAACATGAAAAGGTTAGGGTAGAGCTCTCTCATTTTTTCCTGTAATTCACAAGTTGCATCTCCAGTTGTTTGGTCCCAAATTACCTTGACCAATGTTATCTCCTTACCTCGTAGGTGCTTAGTAGTCCTGTCTCCAATGCTCAATGGTGGAACTGCAAAAGAAAGGTTCTCCTTCAACTTAATATCATCTGGCACGATAATATGGGAAGGATCAGCCATGTACTTCCTCAATTGTGACACGTGGAACACATCATGCAACTTGGCCAAACTCGGAGGCAAGGCAATTTGATAAGCTACTAGACCCACACGTCGGAGGATTTGGTATGGGCCGATGAATTTAGGTGTTAACTTCTTAGACTTCAGTGCCCTACCAACTCCAGTAGTAGGCGTCACTCTCAAAAATACATGTTCACCCTCTTGAAACTCCAGCGGTTTCCTCCGTTGGTCGGCATAACTCTTTTGTCTGCTTTGTGCTGCCTTCATCCTTTCTTGGATCAGACGAACCTTATATGTGGTCTGTTGTACCAATTTTGGCCCCACAATTAAGTTCTCACCATCCTGATACCAACACAAGGGGGTTTGGCACTTACGCTCATATAGAGCCTCGTACGGTGCCATCCCAATGCTTGCATGATAGCTGTTGTTGTAGGTGAACTCAATGAGAGGCAATATATTATCCCAACTTCCTCGCTTATCCAGCACACACACTCTCAGTAAATCCTCCAAGGTCTGAATAGTTCTTTCTGTTTGTCAGTCGGTTTGAGGGTGATAGGCCGAACTCAATCTCAACTTAGTACCCAACGCCTCATGTAATGCTCCCCACAAACGAGAAATGAACTTTAGATCTCTATCTGAAACAATGCTAGAGGGTACCCCATGTAGTCTGACAATCTATGCAATGTATATCTCTGCAAGCTTAGTCACATCATAATTAGTCCTCACGGGTATGAAATGGGCAGATTTGGTCAACCTGTCGACAATCACCCAAATGGAGTCAAACTTCCATTGAGGCAATGCTACCACAAAATCCATGGATATACTATCCCATTTCTATACTGGTATGTCTAATGGCCTTAATAGTCCCCCTGGCTTTTGATGTTCTACCTTAGCTTTCTGCAAGTCAAACACGAAGCCACATATTCTGCTACTTGTTTCTTCATTCCTGGCCAGCAAAACTTCTACTTAAGGTCTTTATACATTTTGGTGGTACCAGGGTGAATACTCAGCTTGCTTTTGTGGGCCTCATCCAAGATAGTCCTCCTTAATTCGGTATTTTCGGGTATACAAACACGTCCATTACATCTCAAAATATCATCTGGGCCCAGCTTGAATTCAGGTGCCCTGCCAACCTCGATCAACTTCCTTTTCTCTTGAGTCAACACGTCTGTAACTTGGAGAACTTTAATCTCATTCATCAGTTGACTATCTATAATGATCACTCCACAGTGCAATTTCCCCAATGGAGATTCCAAATTAAGATTCAAGTCACAGAACTTCTCTAACAACTCCAACCCCTTCATTGTTGCAAACGAGAGATGAACGCGCTTCCTGCTGAGGGCATCAGCCACCACGTTCGCTTTCCCTGGATGGTAATGCAATGTGAAATCATAATCTTTAATAAACTCCATCCATCTCCTCTGCCTAATGTTAAGCTCCTTTTGATCAAACAAGTATTTCAAACTCTTATGGTCACTAAATACATCAAAACTACACCCGTACAGATAATGTCTCCAAATTTTCAATGCAAAGACAATTGCAGCTAACTCCAAGTCATGAGTGGGATAATTCTTTTCATGTACCTTCAATTGCCTCGAAGCATAGGCCACTACTTGTTTGTTTTGCATCAGTACACAACCCAATCCTTGGTATGCGGCATTACAATAAACTTCGTAAGGCTCTTCTGGTTGTGGCAACACTAACACTGGAGATGTAGTTAGTTTCTCTTTCATCAGTTGGAAATTTTTCTCCAATTCCTCAGTCCAAGCATAAATCTGGTTCTTCTTCGTAAGGTGTGTCAACGGAGCAGCAATCTTGGCAAATCCCTCAATAAATCTCCTATAGTACCCAGCCAAGCCCAGAAAACTCCTAATCTCTGTGACTGTCTGCAGTTGTTTCCATGCCATCACGGCTTCTACCTTGGATGGGTCGACAACGATCCCTTCCTTAGAAATTACATGTCCCAAGAACTTCACTTCTTCCAACCAAAATTCACATTTTCCTAGATTGGCATATAGTTGTTGCTCCTTCAGTACTTGCAGAACTTGACGCAAATGTTCCTCATGTTCCTCCCTACTCTTGGAATAGATCAAGATGTCATCAATAAAGATCACCACAAACTTGTCTAAGAATGGACAGAAGATACGGTTCATATAATCCATGAAGATAGCTGGCGCATTGGTTACTCGAAAAGGCATCACCAAGTACTCATAGTGCCCATATCGCGTTCTAATGGCTGTCTTGGATATATCATCTTCTTTCACTCGAATCTGGTGGTATCCCGACTTTAGATCAATCTTAGAAAACACCTATGCCCCTCTGAGTTGGTCCATTAAATCATCAATGCGAGGTAAAGGGTATCTATTTTTTATTGTAACTTTGTTGAGCTGTCGATAATCAACAAACAATCTCGACTTTCCATCCTTCTTCTTGACCAATAACACGGGGGCTCCCCATGGTGACACACTAGGCCGAATGAATTTCTTAGACAGAAGGTCTTCCAATTGGTTCTTTAGTTCTGATAGCTCTAAGGGGGCCATTCTGTAAGGAGCGATAGAGATGGGCCTAGTACCTGGAATAATATCGATAGAAAATTCGACATCACGGACTGGGGGTAGTCGTGGTACGTCTGGTGGGAAAACCTCAAAGAAATCCTTCACTACCGGGATCTCATCGACAACAACCTCTAGACTCATGCTTACTGAGTTGAGAAACACATATTTCTGGACTCCTCCTTCCAAAGAAAACTTCAATTTGTTGGCTGAAAGGAACTTCGAAATATCAGGATCTGGAAATATCACGTTCCGTCGGGCACAGTCTAACATGATGTAGTGGCTAGACAACCAATCCATTTCCAAAATTACTCCAAGATGTTTCAGAGGAATACAAATTAAATCGATCTTAAAATTCATTTTAAACACAGTCAACGAGCATTGCAAACACGCCAAATTACATTTTACTGGTTCAGCAGAGGGAAGGGTAACCATTAAATCAAATGGTAAGGTAGTGACATCTAGTTGGAGCGATTCCACCCAATCTAATGAAATGAACGAGTGTGTTGCCCCAGAATCATATATCACAGAAAGTATTTTTCCAGCAATAAAACACTCACCATGGATAAGTTCTGAGGAAGATGGTGCTTCTTCTCCTCTAATGTGATAAACACGTCCTCGAGTAGTAGGGCGTGCCACATCCTTGTTGTTGACAGTATCCTTCTCCCGACAGTCTTTTGCCATATGGCCTGGTTTCTAACAAGCATAACATATCCTGGTTCTTCTTGGACACTCAGTCAGCCTATGTCCCTCCTGTCCACAGTGATAGCATCGAACAATATGCGCCTGGTTTTGTGTTGGACTCTGATGCCTCTGATCTCCCCTGTTTTGTGGTCTCGGTCAATCTCCAGTAGTCCCCTGTGGGCGGGCATACGGCTTTTTCTGTTGGAACTGACTGCCTTTGTTTTGTTGGTCGCCATTTCCCTATTTGAAAGAAATAATTAGAGATAGAACCCCATAATTAAATGGTAAGGTTGTGTTTGATTTCCTACCTGGGGTCTCATTGGTCCCCCAATAGCACCTCTGTTCTGGCGGCCCCGTTTCATGATCTCCACCTTTTTGCACTTCTCCACCAGCACCTAATACTGACGTATCTCTAGAGGTCCCACAGACTCCTTAATTTCATATCTGAGCCCGCTTTCAAAACTCTCACACATGTACTCTTCATCCATTTGGTTACGAAAGTAGCAAAAATGTTTTGCTAGAGACTCAAACTTTGCTGCATACTCAGACACTGTGAGACTTCCCTGATATAGTCTCAGGAATTGAGCCTCTGTCTCAGCCCTGGCACTCTTCGGAAAATATTTGTCCAAGAACTTTCTCTTGAAAACTTCCCAGGTCACCTCTTCGTGATTTCCTTCCATCATTTGCCTCGCCACCAGTTTTTAGCTTCACCAATCAACAAATAGGTGGCATACTCCACCTTCGTGTCATATGGGTAGTGGAGGATCTCAAGGATCTTCTTGATCTCCTGCAGCCAGAGGTCGGCCTTGTCAGAGTCATGCTCCCCTTTAAATTTTGGCGGATCTTGCCTAAGGAATTCAGTCAGTCCTCTTGTTGCCATAGCTGCTTCCTCCCTCAGGTCCCTCTGCACATTACGTTGAGCCTGTTATGCAGCTTGTTGGGCCATTGTGGCAGCCATTGCATTCATGGCTTGGATTGCTTTAGTTATGTCACTTTCTCCCTAGGGCACAGGTCGATTCGCGCGACGATCCATACTTCCTACAAATTATCTAATTAGGATAACACTGCGATCTCATTGTAACCTTAGGGTCGTAAGGAATATTTTATTCACGCCTATATAGTAGGTTCGGGTCACACAATAAATTGTGTACTAGGGGGGTTCCCAGGAAAGAGAGGTGGGTCTACGGACCACTTAATAACCAAGTCTTTCCTTAGCCAGAATCCCACTACTACAACTTTTTACGGTATTACCCTTCCCTTCCATTATGGGGAGAATAGCTTTAGGTCACACGATAAGTCGTGTACTAGTGGGGTTCTCAGAAAAGAGAGGTGGGTCAATGGAACACTTAATAACCAAGTCTTTCCTTAGCCAGAATTCCACTAATACAACTTTTTACGGTGTTACCCTTCACTTATATTGTGGGAATCATACAATTTTATACCAGTTAGAAATTTACCGCATTGTCTTTATTACGAAAATTTAGGTCATAACACAAAATTAAGTAATTAAGGAACATTCATAATCATTATAAATTCAATTGGCCTAATTAATTTCATAATTAAGGTGGAGACCAATTAAATTTCGTATGTTTTCAAATTAAATCAATCTAATTTATTACGCAATAATTTCACTGTATAACAAAATAACAACTAATTATTTATAGTTTTAAAAAAAAATAATCAGTTTCAATTAATTGATAATGTCATAATATTAAATTCATAACGTCATGATGTCATTAAATCACGATTATTAAATCCATAACATACAAACAATTATTAAAAATTCAAATCACGAGTAGTAAATTCATAACATCATAATATTAAATTTATAACGTCGTTAATTCATGAATAATAAATTCATAACATACAAACAATAATTAAAAAAAAAAATTTTAAATCACGAGAGTAAATTCATAACATCATAATATTAAATTCATAACGTCATTAATTCACGAATAATAAATTCATAACATACAAACAACAATTATTAAAAAAAAAATTCAAATCACGAGAGTAAATTCATAACATCATAAATTCAGAACGTCATTAATTCACGAATAATAAATTGATAACATTCAAACAACAATTATTAAAAAATTCAAATCACGAGAGTAAATTCACAACGTCATAAAATTAAAAGCAATTATTGCATTGATTCAAATTAATTCGAGATAATTTCAATTTATAATGCAATAAATTCATAATTTATACCATCATAAAATCGTAATTAATTATTTCATTGAATCAAATTAAAACTATTTCAAATTCAACAAAGTTCAGAAGGTATTTACATTCACCAAACTAAATATATACAAATGAACTTCTCAAGAAGTTTAAGATGAGTGATTGCAAACCTATGACTACACCAATGCATCCTGTAACACCCCGAGTTTAAAACAGAGCGCGGGTGCATTTTTTTTTCCTCAATGAATATTTAAAATGAATTTTCCAAAATTAATTCGAAAGGAAATAAAATAATTACTTAATTCTGGAAATTTAATGATAAACAATAAAACATTTTTGAAAGATAATAATATCATAATATTCCCAAAAGTCAATATCAGAGTGCGAAATAAATAGTACAACAATTGTTTTTCAAAATAAAACAAAGTACATATCCAGTTCAAATCCTAATACATCAAGTCTAACTGATCATGCGCTAAAGCTACAGTAGCACAGGTTTCCCCCGAATTCCGAGCAAGTCGTCTCCGAATCTGCCGCTCGCCTCGACGTGACCTCCTCCTCCTCCTCATCATACAGCGAGGGGTCGGTCTCCTCAGAAGTCAGATCAATACATAGTCTCGGCCGCTTCGGCGGAGCCAGAATCTCATAACAATCGTCGGAGATCCTAGACGGACCCGGAATCTCAGCTGCTACTAGCTTCGGCTCATTAGTCTTCCCTTCTGCCTCAGACTCATGTACAACTCCCCCAGTCACTGGGTTGGGAGTCACCACTCATACGGTGGCCTCCGTCTCAACCCTTCCAACGGACTCCTCAGCATCGTCGAAAATTCCGTGCGCCTCCAATACCAGACGGGAAGGCACGGAAAAATCTATACTCGCATGAGTGCGCTCCACAAAGTCCTCTACGCCAACAGTCCTGCTCGTCTTCTCCAACCACCCCGTGTAAGTAGCCCTGCTTGAGATGGGGTCAAATACCCAAGCAGTACGGGAATAGTGACCAAGGAAGTTCAACGACGTTTCCGTCGTTCGGTACCCACGGGTGGCATGGGTTTGGGTAACATCTGAGGGCAAAGCCCAAAGTCCACAATATAATAGCAAGGGTCACCGACCGAAAATAACAGATAATCACATAGCATATATTGCACAGCAACAATTATAATCATGGTATAACATATGATGATGAGGAAAAATCATAATGCTCATTTGAAAATTAATGACATATATGCCTTTTCAAAAACAGCAGCCAATTATTATGCAATATGTGGTAAGTACAAACAACACCTCAGCAAATCACAATCATTAATTCAGAAATTCAGATTCTGGAACATTACTCACACACATTCAATTTCCACTCATTTATCATATACTCAAACGTGACCCACCGGTCAATCCCTTAATGCAATATGTATATGCTTATGTATACAATTTTCTTGGAATCACCAAGGTGAAGTCGCTCACCAGACCAGCACATTATGTTTGACTTTAACGGCCCTCAACACCAAGGTGCAATCGCTCAACAGATCAGCACCCAGTGCAGACGCTCAATAGTCCAGCACTCGTGCAGTCGCTCAATAGACCAGCACGTTTGACATTTACCAAGGTACAATCGCTCAACAGATCAGTACCTAGTGCAGACGCTCAACAGTCCAACACTCGTGCAATCGCTCAACAGATCAGCACGTGGCTGCGCATTTCAGGGTACAGACGCTCAACAGTCCAGTACCAGTGTAGACGCTCAACAGTCTAGCACTTATATACCAAACTACAATCGCTCAACAGATCAGTACCTAGTGCAGACGCTCAACAGTCCAGCACTCGTGCAATCGCTCAACCGATCAGCACGTGGTTGCGCATTACTTAATGGCCCATCGCGGGTGCCACTTGACTATTCAATGCATGAATATGCAGTGTTTCACTTCTCTAGAAACATAATGCAAATTCAGAAAATTCATGCTTTTCATCATGTTTTAAATATCTCAGCACAGTCAGAATTAACATCATCACAATCATGATTAAACAGTCAATTAATCATTAATACTTTGCAATGTTTTCCCAAACTCTTAAAATTCAATTACAGAGTTTAAAACTGAGGATTTCTGGAATTTTACGAATCTGTATTCGAATACAACTTCTCTGTATTCGAATTCAAAAGCCAAAAACAGTGCAGAATGACACTCTGTATTCGAATACAACCCTCTGGTATTCGAATACAGAGGCTATCTTAGTGTACAAAACACCTCTTTCATTTCATTAGTAAAGTCTTAAAAACTTTATCACCACCACTTTAAAATATCACCAAAAGTTCCATTTTAATTCACCCAACAAACCCAACATTCACCAAAAACTCATGGTTTTCAAAACACTCTTAAAAACTTGGAAATTCTGGAACTCGAATCTGTATTCGAATACAGACCCCTTGTATTCGAATACAAAAACATGAAACTGTAATTTTAACATTCTGTATTCGAATACAGCACGCCTGTAGTCGAATACAGAAGACAAAACCTTGAAAAATTCAATCTTTTCTTCCAGTTCCTTAAAGGTTTTCAATACTTCATCCTCTCTTCTTCAAGATATTTCAAGACCTCCTTTTAAAATCACTTTAACCCTCTCAATGTTTCCCAACACTTTAAAATGTATATCACAGTGTTTAAAACTTGATTTTCTGGAAAACACGAATCTGTATTCGAATACAGCTTCCTTGTATTCGAATACAGAAGCTAAAAACAATGCTTCTGGGAAATCACGAATCTGTATTCGAATACAGATTCCTTGTATTCGAATACAGAAACTATACTAGTGAAAAACATCATTCTATATTCGAATACAGCATGCCTGTAGTCAAATACAGATGCGAATACAGTGTTAAAATTTCACTGCTGTATTCGAATACGACATGATCGTAGTCGAATACAGATGCGAATACACAAGCAAAAATCCTTCCTCTGTATTCGAATACAGCGCTTGTATTCGAATACAGGTTTGAAAACTTTAAGTAAAACAGAGACCTTGAAGGTTGTAGTCAAATGCACACATGTTGTATTCGAATACACCTTCGAAAATCAGTGAAATTTTCCTGAGATTTCAACCCTTCTCAAAACTGTTTTCTTTTAACAACAAACAACCAACATTAAAACAGATTCAGCACTTTTCCAGACAATATTTTCCTCATTAAAAATCCCTTTTCTTTTAAAAGATCAACATCACCAGAATCATTCACAACAGATGCATAATCAAAATCATTAATCACCAAATCATCCAGAACAAAAACAGAATGATCACACCAAAATCAGAACATGCATCTCCCAACTACATGCAAGGCATTTTCAGCATTCTTACACAAACAACACAACATGCAAGCATATTCTAGTCTTTCTCAAACATAAGAATAATCATGTAAGCATTTCAGCTTTCACAACACATCAGAATCACATGCAGCATCACAGAGCAGCAAAACATAATGAATTTTGATACTTTAAAACCATTTTTCCAAAACAGTTTTATGCCATGCATTTTAATCATATTTAAAATAACATGCCAAAACGTTTTTCAGCTTTCCCACACAAATAAAACAGCTTTGCAGTAACAACCAGAACAACAACATCCCAGATTCCTTACACATCACAAAAATGCATTATCTTCATTTTTCAAACGTGTGATTGTAAAATAGTTTTTCTTCAAAAACAGAATGAAACAACAAGCATTTTACAGCCGTAATGCAACTAGATAGTTGGAAGGTGCCCTTACCCTTGCTGCGTGTCTGCTACTTCTCACGTCTCTGTTTTCTTTCCCGTTTCTGCGCCAAAATCCGGTGAAACTGCTGTATGAGTTTGTTGCTATAAAACTGGGTCCCCTAGCTCCGTAATGGTGTGGGGAACAACTTTAATACTGAGGGTTTTCTGGTTTGGTGTTTGTAGTTCCAGTTAATGGAACTTTTAAGGAACTCTCTCTCTTGGTGTTTTGAAATCGTGAAGCCGTGTTCAGGAAAACAGGAGGCAGAAATGGGAGAAGAGGTTACTGTTACATGCAACATTATTACATGCAAATGGGAGGATGTGAAGTTCTGCTCTTCTTCTGCCTCTTCACGTGTTCTTATAGAGCTTACTCAAGTGCTTCCTTCTCAAAATAATGATAAAATAATGTTGGATTTTCCAGCTGGATTTTTCAGCACTTAATCCTTTTGCAATTAGCCACTAATCCTTAATTAATGGCCCAATTAATTTAATTACTCGAAATTAAATTAATTAAATCTTCATCCAATAATTTTAATTCATCTTCCAAGATAAATAT
The DNA here is from genome assembly GCA_037974295.1 of Cicer cuneatum. Classification (NCBI taxonomy): domain Eukaryota; kingdom Viridiplantae; phylum Streptophyta; class Magnoliopsida; order Fabales; family Fabaceae; genus Cicer; species Cicer cuneatum. The sequence goes on from JBBPBO010000001.1 coordinate 48,092,260, forward strand.
TTATATATATATATATTTACTCAAAACATACATATATTAAATATTATACAAAAATTCCCAAATTACCCTTGACATTAATTCCATAAATAAATTCTAAATTTTAAGGGTCTTACACATCCTACTTGTTCACTTGATAAAGATGAATCAGGAACAAAAGTTGACCAGAAAATCTACAGAGGAATGATAGGATCATTACTCTACCTTACTGCTTCTAGACCTGATATCATATTTAGTGTGTGTGTATGTGCTCGATTTCAATCTGATCCTAGAGAATCTCATCTAACTGCTGTTAAGAGAATCCTTAGATACCTAAAAGGCACTACCAACCTCACCTTGTTTTACAAGAAAACTCCTACATACAAACTGAGTGGATACTGTGATTCTGACTATGCTGGAGATAAACTTGAAAGAAAAAGCACCAGTGGCTATTGTACCATTTTAGGAGACAATTTAATTTCGTGGTCCAGTAAGAGACAACACACCATTGCCATGTCAACAGCAGAGGCTAAATACATTTCAGTAGCTGGCTGCAGCTCTCAACTACTCTGGATGAAGCATCAACTTGAAGACTACAAAATATTAGAATCCAACATACCCATGTATTGTGATAACACCTCTGCAATTTGCCTAACCAAAAACCCTATCCTACATTCTCGAGCCAAACACATAGAGATCAAACACCACTTCATCAGAGATTATGTTCAAAAAGGGGTAGTTAACATTCAATTTGTAGACACTGATCATCAATGGGCTGACATATTCACTAAATCACTACCTGAAGATAGGTTTGAATTCATCAAGAAAAACCTTAATCTTATCTTTATCCCTAACCTAATAGCTTAGTTTAATTTTTATGTTAATTTATTTTTCATGTACTTCTATAAAAAAAAACAGAGGATCTCTTTTCTTCATTCAATCCTTTTTGTCTGATGACAAAGGGGGAGAAGATGTAATATTTGATAAAATATCCGAGGGAGAAGATGTTGTACTTGAAAGGAGGAGAAGATGATGTATGATGTATTTGATATCTGGGCATTAGACTTAGGGGGAGAAAATATAAAATGAAGCTTAGTCTTAGGGGGAGTCAAAGTCAAAAGAAAGAAAAAGTATTATAAAAAATACATTGTTTGTCGTCATCAAAAAGGGGGAGATTGTTGGAACCAAGTTGGTTCTTGCAATTAAAGTTTTGATGTTAACAAATGTATTTTATGAAAATAACATATTTGACTTAGAAAAAGAATGAAAAATTTCATCAGAAGAATAGATCAGAAGATGACGTCACCAGAAGCATAAACAGAGGATGACGTCACCAGATGATGTCATCAGAAGCAAAAATCAGAGGATGACGTCACCAGAGGATATCGTCAGATGAATCTGTCAGAGAAAAATGTTCAAAACAGAATCTGAGAAAAATGCTCAAAACAGAATCTGAGAAAAATGCTCAAAACAAAATTGGAGAAAAAGGCTCAACACAGAATCTGAGAAAAATGCTCAAAACAGAAGCGGAGCAAAATGTTCAAAATAGATCAGTGAGCAAAAGGCTCAAAACAGAATCTGAGCAAACTACTCCAGAATATTCTCAAAACAAATTAATCGAAATATACTGCAGAAGTAAAGCATCAGTGAAGTTCTAAAGTTCAACTATAAATAGAGACTTAATGCTGAAGAATAAAGTATCGAAAAACACAAGAACTCAAACTTCAATTCAAAGTTATCTGAGAGTTCAAAAGAGTGAAACACAAATGAGCAAGAGCAATATTTTCTAAGTGTTTTTGAGAGAGAAATACAGTGCAACAATCAGCTTTCCAGAAGCAATAAAAGAGTGCAAGAATAAGTGCAGTAAACAGCTTTTCAGAGGCAACGTTGCAAAGTTCCAAACCTTTATTATAGTGGTGTAGATTCCTTCTTCAATCTGGGGTTGTCAGATTGGTAGGAGAAGACTTGGCTGGTTTAGTCAAGGTGTTGTTATTCCTTAAAAGTCTGGGGTTGTCAGGCTGTTTGAGAAGACTTAGCTGGTTTAGTTAAGGTGTTGTTGTTCCTCAAAAGTCTGGGGTTGTCAGGCTGTTTGGGAAGACTGACTTGAAGGGTCAGTGGTGTTGTAATTCAAAGGAGTTTGAATTAGTAAAAAGGCCTTCTGGAGGAAGGGACTAGACGTAGCCTAGTTAACGGTGAACCAGTATAAATTGTTGTGTTATTATGTTATTATTATCCGCTGCTGAATCTGATTAGTTATTTATCGAATAATTCAAATCAATATTTAAAAAAACAGCAAAAGTAATTAAGTTTGACGAACACAATTCAACCCCCCCTTCTCGTGTTTGCACCTTCACGGACTCCTTGTCCCAATTGCCTTTCCAAAAGTCTGATTTCCCGGCCGATTCTGGCCTCTCTTGTTGTTTTGTGGCTGGTTATACGGCTTGGCAACTTGCTTCCTTTTATTGTTCTGATTATGTATCCGACTAGGCCCTCCAGAGTTAAAGTTCCCTCCTCTGTTGGCCCTCCTGTTTTTCATCTCTTCAACCTCTCTACAGTTTTTCACTAGCACTTGGAAACATTGAATTCCCAAGGGTAGGACCGAATCTTGGATCTCGTACTTCAGTCCATTCTGAAAGCGATGACACATAAACTGTTCATCAACTTCTTCCCGGAAGAATCTGAAATGTCTGGATAGCGACTCAAACTGAGCTGCGTATTCTCCCACTGTCATATTCCCCTGGTACAATTTCAGAAAATCATCACCCAACTTGGTCCTAGTGCTCATCAGGAAGTACTTGTCCAAAAACTTCTTCTTGAACGACTCCTAGTTCACTTCCTCTTGAGCTGACCCCATCAGTAATCTTGTACTTCTCCACCAATACTCTGCATCCCCTATCAGCAGGTACGTGGCATAATTGACTTTCACCACTGCCCGACAGTTAATCATCTTGAAAATTGTAAGACCCTTAAATTTAATATTAATTTATGGAATTAATATTAAGGGTATTTTGGGAATTTTTGTTAAATATTTAATACATGTATGTTTTGAGTGAATATATATATATAAATATTTATCTTGGAAGATGAATTATAATTATTGGATGAAGATTAAATTAATTTAATTTCGAGTAATTAAATTAATTGGACCATTAATTAAGGATTAGTGGCTAATTGCAAAAGGATTAAGTGCTGAGAAATCCAGCTGGAAAATCCAGCATTATTGTATCATTGTTTCAAAGGAGGTGGCACTCAAGTGAGCCTGTAAGTACACGTGAGGGGCTGGGCAGAAATCAGAACTCCATACCTCCCATACTGCATGTAATAGTGCTGCATGTATTAGTAACCCATTTTTCCCTCCCATTCTGCCTCTGTTTTCTGCCTTCCCATTTCCAGTCACGGTTATAAAAGAGGAAGAGAGGGAACTCTTCAAAGCATCATTTCTGGAACATCCAAACACTGAAACACCAAAACCCCAGTACAAAAGTTATTCCCCATACCATTACGGAGTTAAAGAACCCAGTTTCGCAGCAGCAAACACCAGTTGCAGTTTCGCCGTTTCTGGACGCATACACCTTAGCAGAAGCAGAACACGCTACAAGGGTAAGGGCACCTTCCATCTTTTAGCTGCATTAGGGCCATAAATTTGTGCTGTTTCAGTTCTATCTTTAAAAGAAAAGCTATTTTCGAAAATGACATTTTGAAAGAAAATGCATTTTGTTGATGAGTGATTATTCTGATAGTTGTTGTTGGCTATTTTACTGGTAAAATATGTTGTTTTACTTCTGTGTGAAGGATGGAAAATGTTTGCATGCCATTTTAGTTATGATTAAAAACGCATGTTATAAAACTGTCTTGAAAATGGCATTAAAATGCAAAATGCATTCTGTTGGTGTTTTGCTGCTGTGTGATGATTTCTGTTTTGTTTGAAAACATTGGTCATGTTCTGATTGTTGGAAAAGCTGAAATGTTATACATGTTATTCTGATGTTTTGAGAAAGCTGTGATGCTTGCATGTTTGTTCTGATGGTTTCAAAATCTGAATGATTCTGGTGAGTGAACATTCTGTTTTCTGGTTCTGAATGATTGGGATTGGATCCTGATTCCATTTCTGTTTTTTGTGATTTTGGTGGTGTTGATGATTTAAAAGGAAAAGGGATTTTAAATGAGGGAAGTGTCTTTTGGAAAAAGTGTTGAATCTGTTTTGTTGTTTGGTTGTGATTTTCAAAGAAAACAGTTTGAAAAGGGTTGAATCTCAGGAAATTGTCACTGGTTTTCGAAGGTGTATTCGAATACAACATGTGTGTATTCGACTACAACCTGTAAAATTTATGTTTTACTTAAGTTTTCGAACTTGTATTCGACTACGAGCCCTGTAGTCGAATACAGAAGAAGAATTTATGTTTCTGTTTCTGGTTCTGATGATCCTTGTGTGGATCATTCTGTTTCTGTTTCTGGTTCTGATGATCCTTGTGTGGATCATTTTGTTTCATTTTCTGGTTCTGATAATCCTTGTGTGGGTCATTTCGTTTCTGGTTCTGATGATCCTTGTATGGATCATTCTGTTTCTGTTTCTGGTTCTGATGATCCTTGTGTGGATCATTTCGTTTCTGTTTCTGGTTCTGATGATCCTTGTGTGGATCATTCTGTTTCTGGTTCTGATGATCCTTGTGTGGATCATTCTGTGTCTATTTATGCTTCTGATGATTCTGATGTGAACCATTCTATTTCTGCTTCTGATGACTCTGATAATCATCATGTTTTCTGTTTCTGATGATTCTGATCATCTTCCTGTTTTATGCTTCTGATGATTCTGATAATCATCATGTTTTGTGCTTCTGATGATTCTGATCATCATCCTGATTCCTGCTTCTGATGATTCTGATAATCATTCTGTTGTTTCTGCTTCTGGCATGAACCATTCTGTGCTTCTTCTGATCAATTCTGGATGAAGTCTGGGAGATGTCTGGGTTATTCAAATTCGATTGTCATGCCATGTTCTGGTCAAATCATCTTCTGGATTACTTCTTTCTTTTGACAACTTATGGCCTGGAACAACTCTCCACATGGCAGGCTTCACAATAGTATGGTCCAAAGAATCTTCTGATATTTATTCCCTCTGATATAATCCATCAAAGATATCTTCTGGTCACTTCTGGACAAGTATGGACTGTGTTGAAATTACACTGCCAGACTATGTTCTGATCAGTATAACTTCTTGATTGCTTCTGATATTTGAATCATTCTTGTTTGGAGCAATTCATATTAGGGCAGGCTTCCATCTGGTGTTTTACAGATGTTCTTCTGATTTTGTTTCTGTTTGATATAAGCCTCCAAAGTTATCTTCTGGTCTGTTTTGGACATTCTGGTTTATCTTCTGATAATTCCAGAAATGCATCTTCTGTAAATTTAGAATGTATCCTCTGATACATTCATCTTCTGATGGTTTTTACCGTAGTAATTCAAGTTCAAAATAAGATTCCATCAAGTGTATTTATACACATCAAAATCCAAATTATTTAGAACCAACTTGGTTCCAACATCATTTTGTGTGGTTTCTGATGATTCTGGATGAATCATTCTGTGTTGTTTCTGATGATTCTGGATGCATCATTATGTTGTTTCTGCTTATGATGATTCTAGTGTGAATCATTCTGTTTTGCTTATGATGATTCTGGTGTGAATCATTCTGTTTTGCTTCTGATGATTCTGGTGTGAATCATTCTGTTTTGCCTCTGATGATTCTGGATTGAATCATTCTGTTTTGCTTCTGATGGTTCTGGATTGAATCATTCTGTTTTGCCTCTGATGATTCTTGTGTGAATCATTCTGTTTTGCTTCTGATGATTCTTGTGTGAAGCATTCTGTTTTGCTTCTGATAATCATCTTGTTTCTGCTTCTGATGGTTCTAATAATCTTTTTTTTTCTTATGCTTCTGATGATTCTTGTGTGAATCATTCTGTTTTGCTTCTGATGATTCTTGTGTGAATCATTCTGTTTTGCTTCTGATGTTCTGGTGTTGATGATTCTGATTCTAGTTCTGTTCCTGATGTTCTGATTTTAATCATTCTGATTTTGGTTCTGTTTCTGATGTTCTGGTGTTGATGATTCTGATTCTCGTTCTGTTCCTGATGTTCTGATTTTAATCATTCTGATTCTGGTTCTATTTCTGATGTTCTGGTGTTGATGATTCTGATTCTCGTTCTGTTTCTGATGTTCTGGTGTTGATGATTCTGGTTCTGTTTCTGATGTTCTGGTGTTGATGATTCTGATTCTGGTTCTATTTCTGATGTTGATCATTCTGGTTCTGTTTCTGATGTTGATCATTCTGGTTCTGTTTCTGATGTTGATTATTCTGGTTCTGTTTTCTGATGTTCTGGTGTTGATGATTCTGATTCTAATTCTGTTTCAAATGTTCTGATGTTAATCATTCTGATTCTGGTTCTGTTTTCTGATGATCTGATGTTGATCATTCTGGTTTTGTCTTCTGTATTCGACTACAGGCATGCTGTATTCGAATACAGAATGTTAAAATTGCAGATTTTCACTAGTTTCAGCTTGTGTATTCGAATACAAGGGATCTTTATTCAAATACAGATTCATGTTTTTTCCAAAAACTCAGTTTTAAACACTGTTTTATGAATTTTAAGAGTTTGGGGAACAATGGAAAGACTTGAGATGATTAAGTATGGAATTGGTGAGATAATGTGAATTGTTAATGATTGCTTGACTGTTTAATCATTGATGTGTTGAATGATGAAATTAATTGTGTTGAGATGTTTTGGGGGAAATGCTGGAAAGGTTGAGTTTTTCTGTTATTGCATACTGTTTTCAGTGAAGAGAAAACATTGCATGTTCATGCATTGGATAGTCAGGTGGTACCCGCGATGGGCCACAAAGTAATGCGGTGACCGTGATGGTCCGCGAAGTTAAGTAGTAACCGTGGGTTATAGAATAGTTCCGCGTGTATTAGACGGTATGTTCTATCCGGGGTCAGAGTAGTTCCGCGTGTATTGGACGGTCTATTACTCTCGGGCTACGGAATGGCCGCGTGTTCGTGGTGGTCCATTCTATCCGTGCGAGGATTTAACTTCTGTGTATTTGGCATGTGAGAGGCTAATACATGTGAATGTAGTAACCGTGATGGGTTGTAGAGTGGCCGCGTGTTCGTGGTGGTCCATTCAAATATGCGCAACCACGTGCTGATTTGTTGAGCGATTGCACGAGTGCTGGACTGTTGAGCGTCTGCACTAGGTACTGATCTGTGAGCGATTGTACTTTGGTATATAAGTGCTGGTCTGTGAGCGACTGCACTGGTACTGGACTGTGAGCGTCTGTACCCTGAAATGCGCAACCACGTGCTGATCTGTGAGCGATTGCACGAGTGCTCTGTGAGTGACTGCACTAGGTACTGATCTGTGAGCGATTGTGCCTTGGTTTATGTCAAATCGTGCTGGTCTGTGAGAAACTGCACGAGTGCTGGTCTGTGAGCGACTGCACTAGTGCTGATCTGTGAGCGATTGCACCCTGGTCATGAGGGCCGTTAAATTGTGCTGGTCTGTGAGCGACTGCACCTTGGTAATTCCAAGAAGCTGAGTACATGAGCATATGCATATTGCATCTGGGTATTTGACCGGTGGGTCAAGTTTTGGATATTGTTGATGATTGGAAAATTGATGCGTGTAAGTACTTGTTGAAATATGAGTTTTCTGATGAATGTTTGTGATTGCTGAAGTGGTGATTGTACTTACAACATGTTTTCTCCATATTAATTCGTTGCTGTTTTGACAAGGCATACATGTCATGAAATTTCAAAATGAGCATCTTTTCATCATTATTATACAATATGCCATGAATATATGTGTTGTTGTGAGATATATGCTATGTGCTTATTTGTTAATTTCGGTCGGTGACCCTTGCTATTATATTGTGGACTTTGGGCTTTGCCCTCAGATGTTACCCGAACCCGTCCTACAGACGGATACACTAACGACAGAAGCGTCGTTAGTTTCCCCTGATCTTTACGTACGGAGTCTACGTGGACAATGCAGAGGGACGGACGGTTGGCTGAAGACGAGACTTATAGAGGATACGGTGGAGACCGTGCTACTGTAGCTTAGTGCATGATCAGTCTAGACTTTTGTATAGGGTCTTGAGTTTTTGGAAATGTAAATTTTACTTTGGGAATTAATGTAATACTTTTTCTGCTGTATTATTCTGCACTCTGACACTGATTGGGTGATAACCTTTGAAATGAACTGATTTTATTTTAATTCCTTTGATATTAATTTTGGAAAAACTCATTTCAATTATTTATTTAAAAAAAAAAATGCACCCGCGTTGTGTTTTAAACTCGGGGTGTTACAAAAAGTTTCTCCATCTCTCGGATCCACTAGTCCGCTCTTTCTGGACCCTCATCACCCTTGAACTTGGGAGGATTATGGCGACGAAAATCCTCTAGTCCTCTAGATTCAGCAGCGCGAATCTCTCTTTCTCTCTTCTCCAAATCGCGTTGAGTCTTGGCAGCCGTTTGTGCAGCAACAGACGCAGCCATGTTGTTCATTGCTTCAGCCATCCTATCTTCCCGGTTGACATTGGCTCTTGTGGTGTCGTTTTTTCGTGGAGGCATTGTTTCCTACAAAACCATCATCACTTCAGTCACACCACAACTTACACAAGACTTAACAATTTAACTACTTGCTCTTATGCATGATGAGCTAATGACTCAAAAAAATACATTAAATCAGAGCTTTTTCCTAAAACTTAAACCAAATGCTCTGATACCACAATTGTAACACCCCGAGTTTAAAAGACAGGGCGAGTGTATTTTTTTTTTCAATAAATAATTAAAATGAGTTTTCCAAAATTAATGTCAAGGGAATTAAAATAAAACTTTCATCAGTTCATTTCAAAAGAGAATACCCGACCTGTGGCCACTAAACAGTATCAGAGTGCGGAAAATACAGCGGAAAAGTCATACATTAATTCCCAAAATAAATTACATTTCCCAAAACTCAAGACCCTATACAAAAGTCTAGTCTGATCATGCACTAAGCTACAGTAGCACGGTCTCCACCGTATCCTTTATAAGTCTCGTCTTCAGCCAGTTGCCCGCCCCTCTGCGTTGTCCACGAAGACTCCGTACGTAAAGATCAGGGAAAACTAACGACGTTTCCGTCGGTAGGACGGAATCGGGTAACATCTGAGGGCAAAGCCCAATTTCCACAATATAATAGCAAGGGTCACCGACCGAAATTAACAAATAGTCACATAGCATATATTTCACAGCAACAATTATATCCATGGTATAATATATGATGATGAGGAAATAATAATGCTCATTTGAAATTTAATGACATATATGCCTTTTCAAAAACAGCAGCCAATTATTATGAAGTATGTGGTAAGTACAAACAACACCTCAGCAAATCACATTCATTTAAATCAGAAATTCAGATTCTGCACAGTATTCACACACATCAATTTCCAACCATTCATCATATAATCAAACGCGACCCACCAGTCAATCCCTCAATGCAATATGTATATGCTCATGTATACAATTTTCTTGGAATCACCAAGGTGCATTCGCTCAACAGACCAGCACAATATGTTTGACTTTAACGGCCCTCAAGACCAAGGTGCAATCGCTCAACAGATCAGCACCTAGTGCAGTCGCTCAACAGACCAGCACTCGTGCAGTCGCTCAACAAACCAGCACGTTTGACATATACCAAGATACAATCGCTCAATAGATCAGTACCTAGTGCAGTCGCTCAACAGACCAGCCCCCGTGCAATCGCTCAACAGATCAGCACGTGGCTGCGCATTTCAGGCTACAGACGCTCAACAGTCCAGTATCAGTGCAGTCGCTCAACAGACCAACACCTATATACCAAGGTACAATCCCTCAACAGATCAGTACCTAGTGCAGTCGCTCAAAAGACCAGCACTCGTGCAATCGCTCAATAGATCAGCACATGGTTACGCATTTCAGGGTATAGACGCTCAACAGTCCAGTACTAGTGCAGTCGCTCAACAGACCAGCACCTATATACCAAGGTACAATCGCTCAACAGATCAGTACCTAGTGCAGTCGCTCAACAGACCAGCACTTGTGCAATCGCTCAACAGATCAGCACGTGGTTGCGCATTTCAGGGTACAGACGCTCAACAGTCCAGTACCAGTGCAGTCGCTCAACAAACCAGCACCTATATACCAAGGTACAATTGCTTAACAGATCAGTACCTAGTGCAGTCGCTCAACAGACTAGCACTCGTGCAATCGCTCAACAGATCAGCACGTGGTTGCGCATTACTCTGTGGCCCATCGCGGGTACCACTTGACTATGCAATGCATGAATATGCAGTGTTTCACTTCTTTGGAAACAATATGCAAAATCAGAAAATCCATGCCTTTATTTAAAATATCTCAGCAAAATTAGGATTATCATCATTACAAACATGACTAAATAGCCAAGTATTCATTAACATTTTGAAATGTTTTCCCAAACTCTTAAAATTCAAATACAGTGTTTAAAACTAGGATTTTCTGGAATTTTACGAATCTGTATTCGAATACAGAAGCAAAAAACAGTGCAAAATTACACTTTGTATTTGAATACAGCCCTCTGGTATTCGAATATAGAGGCAGTCTCAGTGCACACAACAACATCTTTCACTACATTAGTAAAGTCTCAAAAACTTCATCACCACAACTTCAAAACATCACCAAAAGTTCCATTTTAATTCACCACAACAATCCCAACATTCCCCAAACACTCAGGGTTTACAAAACACTCTTAAAAACTTGGAATTTCTAGAAACTCGAATCTGTATTCGAATACAGACCCTTGTATTCGAATACAGAAGCCAAAAACTGCAATTTTAACATTTTGTATTCGAATACAGCATGCCTGTAGTCGAATACAGAAGACCAAACCTTGAAAAGCATTTTCTCCCAGGTCATTAAAGGTTTTCAAAACATCATCCTCTCCTCTTTAAAAATATTTCAAGCACTCCATTTAAAATCACTTTAACCCTTCTCAAGGTTTCCCAACACTTTAGAATTCACAAGGTAGTGTTTAAAACTTGATTTTCTGGAAAACACGAATCTGTATCCGAATACAGCTTCCTTGTATTCGAATACAAAAGCTAAAAAACTGAGCTTCTGGAAAAACACGAATCTGTATTTGAATACAGACCCATTGTATTCGAATACAGAAGCTGAAACTAGTGAAAATCTGCATTCTGTATTCGAATACAGCATGCCTGTAGTCGAATACAGATGCGAATAAAATGTTAAAATCCCACTTCTATATTCGAATATGACATGGTCGTAGTCGAATACAGATGCTGAGTCAGAAGCAAAAAAACTTCCTCTGTATTCGAATACATGGGCTCGTATTCGAATACAAGTTTGAAAACTTAAGTAAAACAGAACTTGACAGGTTGTAGTCGAATACACACATGTTGTATTCGAATACACATTCGAAAACCAATGAAATTTTCCTGAGATTTCAACCCTTTTCAAACTGTTTTCTTTTAAAAACAAACAACCAAACATTAAAACAGATTCAACACTTTTTCCAGACAATACTTTCCTCATGAAAAATCCCTTTTCTTTTTAAATCATCAACATCACCAAAATCATTCACAACATAAATAGAATCAGACCCATCAACACCAAATCATCCAGAAATAGAAACATAATGATCAATCATCAGAATCATCACACAGCATTTCAGCTTTCTCAATATCAGAATAACATGCAAGCATTTCAGCTTTCACAACACATCAGAATAACATGCAAGCTTTTCAGCTTTCACCACACATCAAAATAACATGCAAGCTTTTCAGCTTTCACCACACATCAGAATAACATGCAAGCATTTCAGCTTTCACAACACATCAGAATAACATGCAAGCATTACAGAGCAGCAAAACACCAACAGAATGCATTTTTTTGTATTTCAAAACCATTTTCAAAACAGTTTTATGAACATGCATTTTAATCATGTTTAAAGTAACATACAAGACATTTTTCCACTTTCCCATATAAACAACACAATTTTTAGTGCATTCAGCCCAAACAGCAATCATCACAGAGCTTTTAAAACATCAAAAAATGCATTTTTCATTTCTTTCAAGCAACAGGCAAACCAGTTTCAAAATAGTAATGAAAACACTAGTAATGCCATGAAAGTTATGCACTTACAGCCCTAATGTAACTAGAAAGTGGAAGGTGCCCTTACCCTTGTTGCGTGTTCTGCTGTTTCTCTCGTTTCTGCTGTCGTTCCTGTTTTTGCGCCAAAAATCAGTGAAACTGTAGCCTGCGTTTGCTGCTACGAAACTGGGTTCTTTAGCTCTGTAATGGTATGGGGAATAACTTTTGTACTGGGGTTTTGGTGTTTCAGTGCTTGGATGTCCAAGTAATGGCACTTTGAAGAGTTCCCTCTTTTCTTCTTTGTAATCGTGACTAGAAATGGAGGAAGGCAGAAAACAGCAAACATAATGGGAGGGAAGAGTGCTGTTACATGCAGCACTGTTACATGCAGTATGGGTTGTGAGGAAGGAGGGATGGTGTTCTGATTTCACCATCCTTCTCACTCCTATTTATAGGCTTTTGTGGTGCCACCTCACCCAAAAATAATGTTAAAATAATGCTGGATCCTTCAACACTTAATTGTCTTGTAATTAGCCACTAATTCTCAGTTAACTGCCCGATTAATTTAATTACTCGTAATTAAATTAATTTAATCTTCATCCAATAATTTTTATTCATCCTCCAAAATAAATATTTATATATATATATATTTACTCAAAACATACATATATTAAATATTTTACAAATATCTCCAAATACACTTAAAATTAATTCCATAATTTTAATTAAAATTTAAGGGTCTTACAAACAGAATGGCTACGTCTGTTGCTGCACAGACAGCTGCAAAGACTCAACGAGATCTGGAGAAGAGAGAAAGAGAGATTTGCGCTGCTGAATCTAGAGGACTAGAGGATTTTCGCCGTCATAATCCTCCCAAGTTCAAGGGTGATGAGGGTCCAGAAAGAGCGGACCAGTGGATTCAAGAGATGGAGAAAATCTTCGAGATGATTAATTGCCGAGCAGCGGTAAAGGTCAACTATGCCACGTATCTGCTGATAGGGGATGCAGAGTACTGGTGGAGAAGTACAAGGCTACTAATGGGATCAGCTCACAAGGAGGTGAATTGGGAGTCGTTCGGTATTTGGCTGCTAACAAACTCGAAGTATCTCTGAGAGAAGGAACTCAGGAATTTTTATCATTGATGGATGTGAACATAGAAGATGTGGTGTTAGTTAAAGAATATCCGGACGTATTTCCATAAGAAATTCCAGGATTACCCCCAGTGAGAGAGGTGGAGTTCTTCATTGATTTGCACCCTAGAACTAGACCTATTTCAATTGCGCCGTACCGGATGTCGCCATTAGAATTAAGCGAGCTTATGGGTCAGAATAGATAATATTCTGAGATGTAATGGAAGAGTTTGTGTACCGGAAGTTGCAGAGATGAGAAGAGCGATTTTGGAAGAAGCTCATAAGAGTAAGTTGAGTATTCATCCTAGAGCGACCAAGATGGACCAGGACTTAAGACAGAATTTCTGGTGGCCAGGAATGAGGAGGGATGTGGCAGAATATGTATCAGCTTGTTTGACTTGTCAGAAAGCAAAAGTGGAACATCAACGACCTGCTGGAATGCTGCAACCTTTGGACATACCAGAATGGAAGTGGGACAGCATTTCCATGGATTTCATAACAGGACTGCCCAAGACAAGGAAAAAGAATGATTCTATTTGGGTAATAGTGGATCAATTGACGAAGTCCGCACATTTCCTACCGGTAAGGACCACTTATAAAGTAGATCAGTTGACAGAGATCTACATCGCTGAGATTGTGAGGTTATATGGAGTGCCATCGAGTATAGTATCGGACCATGACCCAAAGTTCACATCTCATTTTTGGGGAGCACTGCATGAAGCTTTAGGAACGAAACTGAAATTGAGTTCAGCCTACCATCCCCAAACAGACTGAGAGAAAAAATCAGTCCTTGGAAGATCTATTGAGAGCATGTGTGTTGGATGACAGAGGGAACTGGGATGAGATGCTGTCATTGATTGAGTTCACTTATAACAACAGTTTTCACGCAAGTATTGGAATGGCACCCTATGAGGCTTTATATGGACGCAAGTGTCAGACGCCTTTATGCTGGTATAAGGACGGAGAGAGTATGATTGTTGGATCTGAGATGGTAGAACAGACTACAGAGAAAATCAAGAGGATACAAGAGAAAATGAAGGTTTTGCAAGATCGTCAAAAGAGTTTTGCGGACAAGTGTCGCAGACCTTTGGAATTCGAGTAGGGTGATCATGTATTCCTAAGGGTTACGCCTACAACTGGTGTTGGCAGAGCTATTAAGTCAAGAAAGTTGACTCCAAAATTTATTGGACCATACCAGATTACTGCGCATATTGGACCTTTGGCTTATCGGATTGCTTTACCTCCCATACTATCCAATATCCACGACGTATTTCATGTGTCGCAGTTAAGGAAATACGTTGCAGACCCGTCACATGTGATCGAGCCGCATACAATTCAGTTGAGGGACAACCTGTCATTTGAAGTATTCCCTGTAAGGATTGAAGACATGAAGATTAAACAGTTGAGAAACAAGAAAGTCCCACTAGTCAAAGTGATCTGGAACCCGACTACTGGAGACGCAACTTGGGAACTGGAGAGTAAGATGAGGGAACAATATCCTCAATTGTTCATCGACATGTAGTTTCGAGGACGAAACTAATTTAAGGGGGGTGGTAATGTAAGACCCTTAAATTTAATATTAATTTTGGAATTAATATTAAGGGTATTTTGGGGATATTTGTAAAATATTTAATATATATATGTTTTGAGTGAATATATATATATATATATATATAAATATTTATTTTGGAAGATGAATTAAAATTATTGGATGAAGAATAAATTAATTTAATTACAAGTAATTAAATTAATCAGACAGTTAATTGAGGATTAGTGGCTAATTGTAAGATAATTAAGTGCTGAAGGATCCAACATTATTTTAACATTATTTTTTGGTGAGGTGGCACCACAAAAGCCTATAAATAGGAGTGAGAAGGATGGTGAAATCAGAACACCATCCCTCATTCCCCACTGCCCATGCTGCATGTAACAGTGTTGCATGTAACAGCACTCTTTCCTCCCATTCTGTTGGGTGTTTTCTGCCTTCCTCCATTTCCAATCACGATTACAAAGAAGAAAAGAGGGAGTTCCTCAAAAGTGCCATTACTTGGAAATCCAAGCACCGAAACACCAAACCCCCAGTACAAAAGTTATTCCCCACATCATTACGGAGCTAAAGAACCCAGTTTCGTAGCAGCAAACGCAGGCGGGAGTTTCGCCGTTTTTGACGCATACACATGAGCAGTAGCCGAAAACGCAACAAGGGTAAGAGCACATTCCACTTTTTAGTTGCATTCTATGACTGTAAATGTATGTTTGAGGTGTGATTATATTTGAGTTTCTATTTTGAAAAAGAAACTATTTTACATGACATTTTGAAAGATGAAAGAAAATGCATTCTGTTGAGGTTTTAAAAACTGCAACATGCTGTTTTGGGTGATGATTCCAATACTGTTTTGTTTATGGGGAAAGCTGAAAAATGCATTGCATGTTATTCTGAAGAGGAGTAAAAAGCATATTCATAAAACTGGTTTAAATAATGCAAAAATGCATTCTGTTGGTATTTTGCTGCTAAGTGATGCTTGCTGTTTGACTGAATGTGTTAATGTTGTTCTGATGTTTGAGAAAGCTGAAATGCTTTGCAGGTTGTTCTGATGTTTGAGAAAAACTGAATGCTTTGCATGTTGTTCTAATGTTTGAGAAAAACGGAATGATTTGCATGTTGTTCTGATGTTTGTGAAAAGCTGAATGCTTTGCATGTTGTTCTAATGTTTGAAAAAGCTGAAATGCTTGCATGATGTTCTGATGGTTTGAGAAAGCTAAAATGCTTGCATGTTGTTCTGTTAATGAAAATCTGGTGTTGCTGATGATTTCAAAATAAAAAGGGTTTAAAACTGATGAAAGTGTTTTCTTTTGGAAAATCTGGTTAGATGTAAAAGTCTGAGTTTTGTGGTTTAAAAGAGCGATAAAACTGTTTTGGGGTTGTGCTGATTTTTTAAAAGAAACAGTTTGAAATGTGTTGAAATCTCAGGAAAATTTCATTGATTTCAAAGGTGTATTCGAATACAACATGTGTGTATTCGAATACAGCTTGTCAAGCTTCTATTTTACTTAAGTTTTCAAACTGTTTTACTTAATGTCATTCTGTTTTGCTTCTGATGATTCTGGTGTGAATCATTCTATTTTGCTTCTGATGATTCTGGTGTGAATCATTCTGTTTTGCTTATGATGATTCTGGTGTTAATCATTCTGTTTTGCTTCTGATGATTCTGGTGGTAATCATTCTGTTTTGCTTGTGATGATTCTGGTGTGAATCATTCTGTTTTGCTTCTGATGATTCTGGTGTGAATCATTTTGTTTTGCTTCTCATTCTGTTTTGCTTCTGATGATTTTGGTGTGAATCATTCTATTTTGATTCTGATAATTCTGGTGCGAATCTTTCTGTTTTGCTTCAGATGATTTTGGTGTTAATCGTTCTGATTCTGGTTCTATTTTCTGATGTTCTGGTGTTGATGATTCTGATTTTGGTTCTGTTTCTGATGTTCTGATGTTGATCATTCTGGTTTTGTTTCTGATGTTCTGATGTTGGTCATTCTGGTTCTGTTTTATGCTTTTGTATTCGACTACAAGCATGCTGTATTCGAATACAGAATGTTGAAATTAATGGTTCAGCTTTTGTATTCGAATACAAGGGATCTGTATTCGAATACAAATTCGAGTTTTCAGAAATTCCAAGTTTTCAACATTGTTTTATGAACCCTAAGTGTTGGGGAGTGTTGGGAAGGTTTATGATGAATTAAAATGGAATTTTTGTGATAGATTGAAGTGGTGGTGATGAAGTTTTTGAGATTTTACTGAGGTAGTGGAAAAACACTGGTTTTGCACTATGACCGCCTCTGTATTCGAATACAAGGAAGCTGTATTCGAATACAGAGTGTTAATTCTGCACTGTTTTGGCTCCTGTATTCGAATACAGAGAGGCGGTATTCGAATACAGATTTGTATTTTCCAGAAATCTCAGATTTAAACACTGTTTTGTGAATTTGAAGAGTTTGGGGAACAATGGAAAGACTTGAGATGATTAAGTATGGAATTTGTAAGATAATGTGAATTGTTAATGATTGCTTGATTGTTTAATCATTGATGTGCATGATGATATTGATTATGTTGAGATGTTTTGAAATATGATGGGATGGCATACTGTTTGCATACTGTTTTCAGTGAAGAGAAAACATTGCATATTCATGCATTGCATAGTCAGGTGGTGACCGCGATGGGCCACAGAGTTGATGCAGTGACCGTGATGGGCCGCGAAGTTAAGTAGTAACCATGGGTTATAGAATAGTTCCGCGTGTATTAGACGATCTGTTCTATCTGGGGTGAGAGTAGTTCCGCGTGTATTAGACGCTCTATTCTACTCGGGCTACGGAGTGGTTCCGCGTGTATTAGACGGTCCATTCTATCCGTGCGAGGATTTAACTTCTGTGTATTTGGCATGTGAGAGGGTAATACATGTAATCGTAGCGACCATGATGGTTATAGAATAGTTCCGCGTGTATTAGACGGTCTGTTCTATCCGGGTTTAGAGTAGTTCCGCATGTATTAGACGATCTATTCTATCAGGGCTACAGGATGGTTCCGCGTGTATTAGACGGTCCATTCCATTTGTGAAATTGTGCTGGTCTGTGAGTGATTGTACCCTAGTATGTGTATAACGTGCTGGTCTATTGAGCGATTGCACGAGTACTGGTCTGTTGAGCGATTGCACGAGTGCTGGTCTGTTGAGCGACTGCACTAGGTACTGATCTGTTGAGCGATTGTACCTTGGTATATAGGTGTTGGTCTGTTGAGAGACTGCAATGGTACTGGACTGTTGAGCGTCTGTACCCTGAAATGCGCAACCACGTGCTGATCTGTTGAGCGATTGCATGAGTGCTGGTCTGTTGAGCGACTACACTAGGTACTGATCTGTTGAGCGATTTTACCTTGGTATATAGGTGTTGGTCTATTGAGCGACTGCATTGGTACTGGACTGTTGAGCGTCTGTACCCTAAAATGCGCAACCACGTGCTGATCTGTTGAGCCATTGCACGAGTGCTGGTCTGTTGAGCGACTTCACTAGGTGCTGATATGTTGAGCGATTGTACCTTGGTATATGTCAAACGTGCTGGTTTGTTGAGCGACTGCACGAGTGCTGGTCTGTTGAGCGACTGCACTAGGTGCTGATCTGTTGAGCGATTGCACCTTGGTCTTGAGGGCCGTAAAAGTCAAACATATTGTGTTGGTTTGTTGAGCGACTGCACCTTGGTGATTCCAAGAAATTGTATACATGAGCATATACATATTGCATCGAGGGATTGACCGGTGGGTCACGATTGGTTTATATGATGATGTTTGGAAATCGATGTGTGTGAGTACTTGACAGAATCTGAATTTCTGATTAATTATTGAGTTTATTGAAGTGTTGACTGTACTTACTACATATTTCCATATGAAACGGTTCCTGTTTGAAAAAGCTTATATGTCATGAAAATTCAAATGAGCATCATTATTTCCTCATTGTCATATGTTATACCATGGATATATATTTGTTGCTGTGAGATATATGCTATGTGATTATTTGTTAATTTCGGTCGGTGACCCTTGCTATTATATTGTGGAAATTGGGCTTTGCCGTCAGATGTTACCCGGACCCGTCCTACCGACGGATACACTAACGACGGAAACGTCGTTAGTTTCTCCTGATCTTTACGTACGGAGTATCCGTGGACAACGCAGAAGGACGGACGGTTGGCTGAAGACGAGACTTATAGAGGATATGGTGGAGATCGTGCTACTGTAGCTTAGTGCATGATCAGACTAGACTTTTGTATAGGGTCTTGAGTTTTGGGAAATGTAATTTATTTTCAGAATTAATGTATGACTTTTCCGCTGTATTTTCCGCACTCTGATACTATTTACTGGCCACAGGCTGGGTATTCTCCTTTGAAATGAACTGATGAAAATTTTATTTTAATTCCCTTGACATTAATTTTGGAAAACTCATTTTAATTATTTATTGAAAAAATAAAATACGCTCGCGCTGTCTTTTAAACTCGGGGTGTTACATTCATATACTTCAAGATCGTTCAACGTTCTTGGCATTCAAGCTAGAGAAGGATGTAACAAGGCTAGAGAATGATGTCCAGTATGCTGGAGAATGATTGTATCATTCTGGAGATTGATGATCATTTCTGGAGATTGATGATCATTGTTGACAGAAGGTCATTCTGGACATTCTGATGTTCAAGAACAGACTTCGTTCTTCCTCTGAATGTATTTTCTAGAGGTATCCTGTGATAGTATTTTTTGGAGGTATCCTCTGATTGTATTTTCTGGAGGTATCCTCTGATAGTATTCTGGAGGTATCCTCTGGTATCTTTTGGTGACGTCTTCTGGAGGTATCCTTTGGTGACGTCTTCTAGAGGTATCCTCTGGTGACGTCTTCTTGGGTATCCTCTGGTGACGTCTTCTTGAGGTATCATCTGGTGATGTCTTCTTGAGGTATCCTCTGGTGACGTCTTCTGGAGGTATCCTCTGATGACGACATCATCCTCTAGTGACGTGCTGTCCAGAATGTTCTTGGATCTTCAGTTTTGATCTTGCTTCTCTAACAATGATCCTGTTTGAGTTTCTAGCATAGTTTGATCATATTTGTGCACTTTGATGAAGTGATTTGATTCTTGCTTGTTTACTTATGCATTCATGTTCCTTAAACAAAACTTAAATGAAATCATTAGTATACCACTATTCATAAAATTAATCATTTATTTCATAAGGTTTGTTGTCATTAAAACATATATCAAAAAGATTTTTTCTTCAACAAATCTTTCTGGGGAATTTTAACTCCATCAACATCTTCTGGAGTAGTATAGCCATCTTCCACCATGTCCCAAAGTTTGGGATCTTGTGAAAAAAAGAAACTCTTTAGCCTGTCCTTCTAGTACTCGAACCGTTCCCCATCAAACATAGGTGGTCTGTTGATGTTTCCTCCAACTGCTTCTTCATTGATTCCAGACATGTTGAACCCTTGGATCTTTCCTCAAACACTGTAAAGTGCTCAGCCTTGAGACCGAGCTCTGATGCCAATTGAAGGTGCAAACACGAGAAGGGGGGTTGAATTGTGTTTGCCAAACTTTGAATCATTTTGCTGTTTTGTTGAATGTTGATGTGATTTACTTGATGAATAAATAATCAGACTTAGTAGCGGAAAATAACAGCATAAGAACACAACAATTTACCCTGGTTCACCATTAACTTGACTACATCCAGTCCTTTCATCCTGAAGGCTTTAATCCACTAATTCAAAACCTTTGAATTACAAGACCTGACCCTCCAAGCCAGTCTTCTCAAACAGCCTGACAACCCTAGACTTTTGAGGAATGAAAACAACACCTTGACTCTACAAGTCAAGTCTTCTCCTACCATTTGACAACCCCAGATTGAAGAAGGAATCTACACAACTATCGGGTTTGATTACAAGGGTTGGAACTCTACAAATTTGCTTCTGGAAAGCTGATTGCTGCACTGATTCTTGAACACTTTTGTTGCTTTTGGAAAGCTAATTGTTGCACTGAATTTCTCTCTCGAAAACACTTAGAAAATATTGCTTTTGCACTCAAGTGATTCTCTCTTTTGAACTCTCGAATTGTGTTGAATATGAAGCTTGAGTTCTTGTGTTTTTTGATACTTGATGCTGTTGCCTGAAGCCTCCTTTTATAGCTGTAAATAGGGCTTTGTCCAAACTTAAATTCGAAATAAATCTTGCTCAGATTTCCTTTGAAAATTCTGTTGGCCAATCCTGTTTCTCTTAAATTAAAATCGTATCTTTTTAGCTTCAGATTGCACTTGAAAATTCTGTTGACCAATCTTGATTCTTTTAATTCCAGCCCATTTCTTTTTAAGCTTCAGATTGCATTCGAATTTCTTCAAGTCTTCAGTGATTTTTTGAATCAAATCCCCTTAATACTTTGTTCAAGTTTCTATCAAAATTTAATCAAGTCTTCTTCGAATTTTAATCAAGTCTTCACTGATTTTCATCATGATTTAAATTCTGGACCGTATGATCTTCTGATTTTAACCAACTCTGGACCATGTAATCTGATATGTACCAATTATGTGATCCTCTGATCTCGGCCAACTCTGGACCATGTAATCTGATATGTATCAATTATGTGATCCTCAGATTTCGACCAACTCTGGACCATGTGATCTAATATGTACCATTCTGTGATCCTCTGATCTCGACCAACTCTGGACCATGTGATTTGATCTGTACCATTCTGTGATCCTCTGATCTGGACCATTGATCTTTCAATCTGGACATTTATCCTCTGATCTGGGCCAAGAAAGATATCATCTGATGATGTTATTGTTTCTTCCCTTTGATGATATCCTCTGGTATCCTCTGGAGGTATCTTCTAGTATCCTCTAGAGGTATCTTCTGGTATCCTCTAGTGACATCCTCTGGTGTTGTCATCCTCTGATTTTGCACGGTCTCTGATTTTTTTCTTCTAAGTCAAAATACGATTTTCATAAAAATACTTTTGTTAACATCAAAACTTTAATTGAAAGAACCAACTTGGTTCCAACACCTATCACAATACACGAATTAATGATTAATATCAGGCCAAAAATAAGAATTTATAAGATGACCAATAGGGAAACCATTTATGAGACAACTAGCCTAGAGAGAAATAGCCCAAAAAGCCAAGGATGGAAGAAACTCCAACAAGCCTTAAGCATAACAGCCTCGTTAATTTGACAAATGTGACAAATCCATAATCTTCCTCAAAAGTAGTGGAAACATTTTTCCATGCTGCTGTTACTAACTTCCTAATATTAACATCAGAAGATAAAATAAAATTTCGAATCCAAGAATCAATAGTTTTCAACAAAGACACCGACCAAGGACTCACATTCTTTCCAATAAACTGACAAATACATTAAGGAGGATAATGAAAGTCAATACGAGGAGCATGATTGATAGATGCCCTTGATACAACTTATGCACTATCATTTGCTAGTCTCCTAGTATAAACCACCTGAAAATTGTCGTTACTAAATAAAATGCCGCTACAATCATCTAAAATTGAGCCGTACTCAAATCTAATAGATTTTACAATTGACACATCATCAACTACTTATTACAATCCAATTAAAAAAAAGGCTAAATAGCACCGTGGTCCCTTAACTTAATTTCAGTTAACGTTTTAGTCCTTTATCTTTTTTTTCCTCCGATTTGGTCCTTTATTTTAATTTTAAGTGAAAATTTGATCTTTTATGTTTTAAAATGTCAACAATATTATCTTTTTTTTATTGAAAAAAATTCAAAAAATTTATCAAAATTTTCAACTAAAATCCATAACATTATTTATATTCTTCAATATAATACAAATTTCATCAAATTCGAAACTCAAATCGTCAAATAAACTCATATTTCCATTTTTAACAACATCAAATAAAGAATAAAATTTGATGAAATTTTTGTATGAGTTTATTTGAAGATTTGAGTTACGAATTTGATGAAATTTGTATTATATTAAAGAATATAATTAATTTTATGGGTTTTGGTTGAAAATTTTGATGAGTTTTTTGAATTTTTGTAAAAAAAAAAAAGATAATATTGTTGACATTTTAAAACATAAAATATCAAATTGTCACTTAAAATTAAAATAAAGACCAAATCGAAAAAAAAAAAAGATAAAGGACTAAAACGTTAATTGAAATTAAGTTAAGGGACCATAGGTGCTATTTAGCCTAAAAAAAATCATTCAGACTAACAATTGATACCAATGTAAGGCTAGCAACAATCCCCAGGCTTCACATTCATTTGCTTGAGCATCTGACGCACACAAACCAATTACTAAACACAAATGGTGTTGAAAGGTAGCTCCATCAACATTACACTTGAAGAAACCATGTGGGAAGGTTTCCAACAACTATTTGTATTTGTGAACCGGATTTTAGTCTTGTTATGTTTTTTAGCAAGTTGCGAAGATTGCAACAAGTCATGTGCATGAATAATGACACCGTCAACTGAATTTACTTTTCCTTCCCAAAGCTTTGCATTACTTTTATTGAAAACTTGCACAAAATCATCGTGAAAGCCATTAGACGAGGGGCTAAGAGAACTCATAATTGGTCAAAGAGAAACCTTTTGCCAACACTGAATACTATCAGGGCAATCAAGAAAAAATGCCAAACGTTTTCACTGTAATGATCACAACACACACATGTTGTAAGGCATGTTACTCCTCTAGACCACAAGTTATCTCTATTAGGGAGGCAATTTCTCCAAATCTCCACATTAAAGTCTTGACCTTGGGAGGAATAGGAAGTTTCCATAACCGAAGCCATTCTCCTTGTACCTTAAGCTCATCTTTATTCACCGAATGTTCTACCACACTGTATGGTGATTTGCTCTCACTAAGTACTTGCATTATGATCTATTAATTGGTCCATTGTATAATAGTGTGAAGAAATAGAGTAAGAAGTTTGAACCTGGGGGGTAATTCTGTAACAAAGCCACAAATTAGTTCAAATATTAATAGATGAGCCATTTCCAATCTTCCAACGATGTCCTTCTACTAACACCATTCGAGAAGTCTAAATACTACACCAAATATAACTCGGGTTGTCACTAATAGCCACATTCAAAAAGTTCCCACGAGAAAAATATTTAGTTTTGAAGACTTGTGATACTATAGAATCTTGGTTGGTTAAAAATTTTCATCCTTGCTTCTCCAAAATTTCTAGATTGAACCTGTAGAGATCCCAACTCTTTCAATGAATGTCGCGCCTCCCACCTCTACTTGAACCCCACTAGAAAGAGTTCATCATTTTCTGAATGTATTCTTTTAGAGTTAGGAAGCAAAAACTCTTGACCAACTTGAGAAATATAGCGCAAATATCATTGACTCAAGATTGTGACCTTTTGAAATGAAGACTTTATTTGTCCCCCCTAATCAACCATTTCTTAGAGGCCGCAACATTATCATCGCCACAAAGATGCCACAAATGCTTGTATAATGCAAGATTTAGTCCATCTAGACCAGGACTTTTATTTGAAAAATAGCTTGTTTAAACTCCTCATCCAAAAACGGGGCAATGAGAAAATTATTATCATCATTTAAGCAAGGCTTGATTATGTTAATAACAAAAGCACATGAACTATGTGAAGTTGTAGTTAAATCAGAAAAATAATCAAGGATAAGTTGACAAAGGCCTTCCTATGTATCCACCATGGTTTTGTCATCCCGCATGAGCTTCATTACTTAATTGATTTTCTTTCTAGCCATAGCTACAGTGTGAAAAATTTAGAGTTCATATCTCCACCCCTCATCCAAAATACCTTAGCCCGTTGACGCCAAAAAATTCCTCTTGAATAAGAAGAGAGGAAAGATAGTTTTAGATCGAGCATCACCACCTCACGATCCACTTCAGTTGTGCTCTCTTTTCTAAATACTCAATTTTCTTTTTCAGATTTTGAATATCTTATCTATAGCGTTTTTGAAGCTCTCGGCCCCAAGTGTATAGCTTCTCTGTACATGCCTACAACTTGAGTAATATAGGATCGGTGATCCTTTGAGACCAACTATCTTTGACAAATGGTCTTGTTCGGGTTCCAATAACCACGTGTTTTCAAATCGGAATTGTTTCTTTTTAAATTTGTAATAGTAAACCTTAGTTGACAAAAGGATGGATGTTGTAACCTCAAAAAAAGCTAATGCTCAACAAGAGCAAAGAAATATAACTAGAAATTGCATTATCTTGTTGAGGTGAATGATTGTTTATTTTTGATAATATATATATCTAAATCAATTAATATTATAATTATTTTTATAATCAATAACAAAATCCATAGTAAAAAATATGGTGTAAGGAAAAAAATCTTTTAATATAAAAAACACATAAATAGCTTTTTCAAATAAGTTATTCATTCCAAAAAATTGGTAATCAAAACATAAGATATCATAATAATGATACAAATGTCAAAATTATGTAATGCTTATGCATGTTACCGTGTGAATTTAGGAATAAGCCAACTACCAGTGTTATTTTTTTTGGTCAGATGATATTCTTACAAGCGTGTCGACATTAAATCTAGATATCTATTTTAGTGGGAACTCGAATCCGAGTTCACCACCTCTTCCACTAGACCCAACCCTTATTGCCACATTTATTATATATATATATATAGGGAGCATACCATGTGAAAACTCTTATTATCGTGAGAAACGAGAACTATTAATCTTATTTGTTGAATTAAAATAAATTGCTAAGATATTTCCTTTCATTAAAATAATCCCGTGGAATTTGTATTCGTACCACTATCACCCAAGAACGCTAAGATGTAGCCAATGTAAGTTGACCTCTGTAAGACCCGTAATTTTAAATATTAATTTTGGAATTATGGTCAAGGGCATTTTGGGAATTTTGTAAATATTTAATATATGTATGTCTTGAGTGAATATATATATATAAATATTTATTTTGAAGTATGAATTAAAATTATTGGATAAAGAAGTAAATTAATTTAATTTCAAGTAATTAAATTAATTGGACAATTAAGTAAGGATTAAGTGGCTAATTGCAAGATAATTAAAGAGCTGGAAAATCAGACAAGTGGCAAGTGAGGTGGCACCTTCAGAGCCTATAAATAGGAGTGAGAAGGATGGTAATTTCAAAACACCATTCCTTCCACCATACTGCCCATATTGCATGTACCAACTCCATCACTCTTCCATTTTCTGTCTCTGTTTTCTACTTTCTGCCTTTCCCAAACTGAAATTGTAGAGAGGGAAATCCTTCAAACACCATTAACTGAAATTCCAGCCATCAAACCTGAAAACCCCCAGTGGTAAAGTTAATCCCCACTTCATTACGAAGAGAAAGAACTCAGTTTTGCAGCAGCAAACTCAGGGAACCACTTCACCGTTTTTGGGACGCAGAGAAGGGAACGTAGCAGGAATCAGAGGAAATAGCAAAGCACGCTACAAGGGTAAGGGCACCTTCCATCTTTTAGCTGCATTAGGGCCATAAATTGTGCTGTTTCAGTTCTGTTTTTAAAAGAAAAGCTGTTTTCGAACATGTCATTTTGAGAGAAAATGCATTTTTTGAGAAGTGATTATTCTGATAAGTTGTTGTTGGCTGTGTTTACTGGTAAAATATGTTGTTTTACATTCTGTGTGAATGCTGGAAAATGTTTGCATGCCATTTTAGTTATGATTAAAATGCATGTCTTAAAACTGTTTTGAAATTAGCATTAAAATGCTAAATGCATTCTGTTGGTGCTTGGTGTTCTGTGATGTTTGTTTGTCATTCTGTTGTGTTTTGAGAAAACTAAACACATGCATGTTTACTCTGGTGTTTTGGGAAAACTAAATGCATGCATGTTTGCTCTGGTGTTTGAGAACTCTGAGATGTTGCATGTTTGTTTCTATTGAGTGTGAATACTGATATGTTGCGTGATGATCTGATGACTGATCATCTGTCCCTGTTTGGATAAACTGGTGTTAATGGTTCTGATTCTGTTTTATGTTGTGAGATTCTGGTGATGAGAATGATGATTCTGATTCTGGTTGTTCTGGGTGATCTTGATGATCTTGTTAATTCTGATTCTAGTTGTGTTGTGTGATTCTGGTGGTGTTAATGGTTTTTAAAGAAAAAGGGATTATAAATGAGGAAAGGTTTTCTTGAACAAGTGCAGAATCTGTTTGATGTTGGCTGTTGTTTTAAAAGAAAACAGTTGAAAAGGGTTGAACTTTCACTGGTTTTTCGAAGGTGTATTCGAATACAACATGACTGTATTCGAATACAACCTGTCAAGTTTTGTTTTGCCTAAGTTTTCAAAACCTGTATCCGACTACGAGCCCCTGTAGTTGAATATAGAAGAAGGATTTTTGCTTCTAATTAAACCTCTGTATTCGACTACGACCATGTCGTATTCGAATACAGAAGTGAAATGTTAACACTGTATTCGCATCTGTAGTCGACTACAGATATGCTGTATTCGACTACAGATTCAAGTTTTTCCAGAAAGTCAGTTTTTAGCTTCTGTATTTGAATACAAGGAAGCTGTATTCGAATACAGATTCGTGTTTTCCAGAAAAACAAGTTTTAATCACTATCATGTGAGTTTTGAAGTGTTGAAAGTTTTAATGATTTGAAAAGAAGTCTGTGAAATCGTTTTAAAGAGGAGAGAAAGATGTTTGAAAACCTTTAAATGACATGGGAGAAAAGGCTACATTTTCCAAAGGTTGAACTCCTGTATTCGACTACAGCCAAGCTGTATTCGAATACAAAAGGTTAAGTTGCAGTTTCCTGCTTCTGTATTCGAATACAGATTCGAATTTTCAGAAAATTTCAAGTTTTAAGAGTGTTTTGAAAACCCTGAGTGTCTGGGGAATACTGGGGATGTTGTGGTGAGTTAAAGTGGAACTTTTGATGAGGTTTTGAAGTGGTGGTGATAAACTTTTAAAAACTTTAATGATGTAATGGAAGAGGTTGTTTTATGCACTGAAATCTTCCTCTGTATTTGAATACCAGATGGCTGTATTCGAATACAGAGAGTGATTCTATACTGTTTTTGACTTATGTATTCGAATACAGGAGAGCTGTATTCGAATACAGACTCATAAATCCCAGAAAAATCCCAGTTTTAAACACTGTGTCTGAATTTTTGAGAGGATGGGAAATATTTCAAAGTATGAATGACTAATGGACTGTTTAATTCATGATTGTGATATTATTATGACTATGCTGAAATATTTAAACATGATAAAGAGCATGAATTTTCTCAGTTTGCATTCTGTTTCTAGAGAAGTGAAACACTGCATCTTCCATGCATTGCATAGTCAAGTGGTACCCGCGATGGGCCACAGAGTAACGCGCAACCACGTGCTGATCTGTGAGCGATTGCACGAGTGCTGGACTGTTGAGCGTCTGCCCTAAGTACTGATCTGTTGAGTGATTGTACTTTGGTATATAAGTGCTGGACTGTTGAGCGTCTGCACTGGTAATGGACTGTTGAGCGTCTGTACCCTGAAATGCGCAACCCCGTGCTGATCTGTTGAGCGATTGCACGAGTGCTGGACTGTTGAGCGTTTGCACTAGGTACTGATCTGTTGAGCGATTGTACCTTGGGTGAGGTCACACGTGTTGGTCTGTTGAGCGACTGCACGATGTGCTGGACTGTTGAGCGTCTGCACTGGTGCTGATCTGTTGAGCGATTGCACCCTGGTCATGAGGGCCGTTGAGATGTGCTGGTCTGTCGAGCGACTGCACCTTAGTGATTCCAAGAAAATTTTGCATGAGCATATATGCATTACATAATGGGATTTGACCGTTGTGTCATGATTGTTTATATGATGAATGTTCT
Organism: Cicer cuneatum; assembly: GCA_037974295.1. Taxonomy (NCBI): domain Eukaryota; kingdom Viridiplantae; phylum Streptophyta; class Magnoliopsida; order Fabales; family Fabaceae; genus Cicer; species Cicer cuneatum. The sequence goes on from JBBPBO010000001.1 coordinate 48,120,890, forward strand.
CCACCTCTCTCACCGGGGGTAATCCTGGAATCTCAGATGGAAATACGTCCGGGTATTCCTTGACTAACATCACATCTTCTATATTTACATCTATCCTGGTCTCCATGTTAGCCAATGATAAGAACTCCTGAGTTCCTTCTCTCAGCGATATTCCGAGTTGGTTAGCAGTCAAATATCGAGCGACTCCAGGTTCGGGGAAAAGAACCAGTTTTCGAGCGCAATCCAAAACTACGTAGTTATAGGACATCCAATCGATGCCGAGAATGATCTCGAGGGATTGTAGGGGTAGACAAATTAGATTAACCAAGAAGTCCCTATTCTGAATTGTTACCGTACAGTGTAAACATGTAGAGTCTACAGTCAAAGTCTTAGCAGGCGTAGTAACAACCAAATCAAAAGGCAAAGCAGATACAGACAACTTCAAACGATGCACACAATCCATAGCAATGAAAGAGTGGGTTGCCCCCGAATCAAAAAGTGCAGTTAGCGTGTTACCTGCAATCTCACAGTCTTGCTGGATTAGATTCTGAGCTTGTCCTCCAGCTTCAGCACTCATGTGGTAAACGCGACGTCTAGCCGTAGGACGAGTAGCCCTAGTCGCGTTCACGGTTGGCTCCACCTTCGGAACCCGGCAATCCCTCGCCACATGTCCTGGCTTCCGGCAATTGAAACACATGAGATCCCTTGTGGTACAAGTAGTAGCCATATGTCCTTCCCTTCCACAGCGATAACACCGGACTCCTTGTTCCAACTGCCGTCCAAACGTCTGGTTTCCCGGCCGATTCTGGCCCCTCCTGTTGTTCTGTGGTCGGTTATATGGCTTAGCCACTTGCTTGCCTTTGTTGTTCTGGTTATTCATCCGACTAGGCCCTCCTGAGTTAAAGTGACCACCTCTGTTGGCCCTTTTATTCTTCATTTCCTCCACCTCTCTACACTTTTCCACTAGCACTTGGAAACGTTGTATTCCCAAGGGTAGGACCGACTCTTGGATGTCATACCTCAATCCATTCTAGAAGTGATGACACATGAATTGTTCATCAACTTCTTCTCGAAAGAATCTGAAGTGTCTGGATAGCGACTCAAATTTAGTGGCGTATTCTCCCACTGTCATACTTCCTTTGTACAATTTCAAAAAGTCATCCCCCAACTTGGTCCTCGTACTCATAGGGAAGTACTTGTCTAGAAACTTCTTTTTGAAGGACTCCCAGGTCACTTCCTCTTGAGCCGACGCCATCAGTGATCTCGTACTCCTCCACCAGTACTCTGCGTCCCCTACCAGCAGGTACGTGGCATAGTTGACTTTCACTACTGCCCGGCAGTTAATCATCTCGAATATCTTTTCCATTTCTTGGATCCACTGATCCGCCCTTTCTGGACCTTCATCACCAGTAAACTTGGGAGGGTTATGATGCCGAAAGTGCTCAAGTCCTCTAGACTCAGCAGCGCGAATCTCTCGCTCCCTCTTCTTTAAGTCGCGTTGAGTCTTGGCAGCCGTCTGGGCAGCAACAGACGCAGCCATATTGTTCATTGCTTCAGCCATTAGATCTTCTCGGCTGACATTCGTCCTTGCAGTGTCATCTCTTCTTGGCGGCATTGTTTCCTACAAAAACCATCATTACTTCAGTCACACCACAACTCTCACAAGACTTGAAACTTTAACTACTTGCTTCTTATGCATGATCATCTAATGACTCAAAACCACACTTTAATTAGAGCTTAAACCCAAAAATTAACCAGATGCTCTGATACCACATTTGTAACACCCCGAGTTTAAAACACAGCGCGGGTGCATTTTTTTTTTTTTGAAATTAATAATTAAGATGAGTTTTTCCCGAAAATACTAAAATAAAGTTTTTGTAAAATAGTACATTATGGATTAATCGATGAACGTAAATCAAATACTTCATCAGGATTATCACTAAGTACTTATCTTGGAAATTAGTTTTTCAACATTAATACATCCCAAAATATCATTGTCATAATACATCAATAGTAAATATCAGAGTACATGGTTCAGCGGAAAATAGTACAGAATTTCCAAAATAAGGCAAATTACAATTTCAACCCCAAAACCTAATACAATAAGTCTAACTGATCATGCGCTGAAGCTGCAGTAGCACGGATTCCCTCCGCATCCCACACAAGTCCTCTCTGAATCTGCAGCTCGCTTCGACGTAACCTCCTCCTCTTCCTCGACATACATAGAAGGGTCGGTCTCCTCCGAAGTCAAGTCAATACATACTCGTGGCCGCTTTGGTGGTGCCGGAATCACGTAGCAGTCATCGGAAATCCTAGATGGACCCGGAATCTCGGTCGCTACTGGTCTCAGCTCATCACGCTGTTCTTCCGTATCAGACTCATGTATCTCCCTTCCAACCACAGGGTTGGGAGTCACCACTCCTACAGTGGCCTCCACCTCAACCTTCTCAGCAGAATCCTCCGCGTCGTCAAAAACTCTGTGCGCTTCTAGCACCAGGCGAGAAGGCACGGGAAACTCTATGCTCGCGTGTGTACGCTCTACGAAGTCTTCAACACCATCCGTCCTACTAGTCCGCTCTAGCCACCCCGTATAGGTCGCTCTGCTTGAGAGGGGGTCAAAAGCCCAAGCAGTGTGCAAGTAGCGGTCAAGGAAATTCAATAACGTTTCCGTCGTTCGGGTTCCCACGGGGGGCGCGGGTTTGGGAGGCATCTGAGGGCAAAGAGCCAAAGTCCACAATATATAGCAAGGGGTCACCGACCGAAAATAACAGATAATCACATAGCATATATTGCACAACAACATGTATAATCATGGTATAACATATGATGATGAGGAAATAATCATGCCTTTTCAAACAGCAGTTAATGATTATGAAGTATGCGGTAAATACAAACACACATCAACAAAACACAATCATCAGTTCAGAATTTCAGATTCTGGACAGCAACCACACACATTAATCTCCAACATTCATCATATAAATAATCATGACACAACGGTCAAAACCCTCAATGTAATGCATATATGCTCATGCATAATTTTCTTGGAATCACCAAGGTGCAGTCGCTCACAGACCAGCACAATTTAACGGCCCTCATGACCAGGGTGCAATCGCTCACAGATCAGCACCAGTGCAGTCGCTCACAGACCAGCACTCGTGCAGTCGCTCACAAACCAGCACGTTTGACAAAATCCAAGGTACAATCGCTCACAGATCAGTACCTAGTGCAGTCGCTCACAGACCAGCACCCGTGCAATCGCTCACAGATCAGCACGTGGTTGCGCATTTCAGGGTACAGACGCTCACAGTCCATTACCAGTGCAGTCGCTCACAGACCCGCACTTATATACCAAGGTACAATCGCTCACAGATCAGTACCTAGTGCAGTCGCTCACAGACCAGCACTCGTGCAATCGCTCACAGATCAGCACGTGGTTGCGCGTTACTCTGTGGCCCATCGCGGGTACCTCTTGACTATGCAATGCATGAAAATGCAGTGTTTCACTTCTCTAGAAACAGAATGCAAACTCAGAAATTTATGCTTTCCATCATGTTTAAAATATAATAGCACAGTCAGAATTAACATCATCACAATCATGATTACAGTCAACTAATCATTCACACTTTGAACTGTTTTTCCCAGACTCTTAAAAATTCAATCACAGATTTTAAAGCTGAGGATTTCTGGAATTTTACGAATCTGTATTCAAATACAGCTCCTCTGTATTCGAATACAGAAGCCAAAAACAGTGCAGATTCACACTCTGTATTCGAATACAGCCCTCTGGTATTTGAATACATAGGCAGATTTTTAGTGCATAAATCAACCTCTTTCTTTATATCAGTAAAGTTTTTAAAACATCATTACCACTACTTCAAAATCTCATCAAAAGATCCATTTAAATCCATCACAGCATTCCCAGTATTTCCCCAAATACTCAGGGTTTTCAAAACATTCTTAAACTTGAAATTTGTCTGAAAACACGAATCTGTATTCGAATACAGAAGCAGGAATTGAAATTTAACCTTCTGTATTCGAATACAGCATGGCTGTAGTCGAATAAAGGAGTTAAACCTTTGAAAAATTGAGCCTTTTCTTCCAAGTCACTTAAAGATTTTCAAACATCTTTCTATCCTCTTTAAAACCATTTCACAGACTTCTTTTCAATTCATTTAAAACTTCTCAGGGTTTCTCAACACATTCAAAACTCACATGACAGTGATTAAAACTTGTTTTTCTGGAAAACACGAATCTGTATTCGAATACAACTTCCTTGCATTCGAATACAGAAGCTAAAAACTGAGTTTCTGGAAAAACTTGAATCTGTATTCGACTACAGCATGTCTGTAGTCGACTACACATGCGAACACAGTGTTAAAATTTCACTTCTGTATTCGAATACGACATGGTCGTAGTCGAATACAGATGCGAATACAGAAGCAAAACTCTTTCCTCTGTATTCGAATACAGGGGCTCGTATTCGAATACAGGTTTGAAAACTTTAAAATAAAACAGAAACCTGGAAGGTTGTATTCGAATAGACACATACTGTAGTCGAATACACCTTCGAAAAACCAGTGAAAATTCAACTCTTTCAAAACTGATTCTTTTAAAACAAACAGCCAACATCAAACAGGTTCTGCACTTTCTCAAGGAAACCTTTCCTCATTTAAAAATCCCTTTTTCATTAAAAACCATCAACACCACCAGAATCAACACAAAACAACCAGAATCAGAATCATCAATATCACCAGAATCACTCAACACAGAACAGAATCAGAGTCACCATTACCAAATCATTTAGATTTTCAAACCATCAGATCATCATTTAAACATTGCAGTTTCCTCACTCATCAGAACGAACATGCAAGTATTCAGTTTTCTCAAACACCAGAATGACATGCAAATACTCAGCTTCATCAAACATCCGGATGACATGCAAGCACTCAGTTTTCTCAACAACAGAATGACATGTAAAGCATTTCAGAACAACAAACCTCAACAGAATGCATTTTTGCATTTTAAGACTATTTTCAAAACAGTTTTATGACATGCATTTTAATCATCATTAAAATGACATGTAAACATTTTCCAGCTTTCACCCATAAATAAAACAGCATGTTTTATTAGAAAAACAGCCAGCAACCACCATCTCAGATAAATCACATATCAACAAAATGCATTTTATTTCCAATGTCATTTTTCGAAAACAGTTTTTCTTTTAAAAACAGAACTGAAACAGCACACTTTATGGCCCTAATGCAGCTAAAAGATGGAAGGTGCCCTTACCCTTGTAGCGTGCTTTGCTATCTCTCTTGTTCCTGCTGCGTTCCTTTTTCTGCGTCCAGAAACGGTGAAGCTGTTCCTTGAGTTTGCTGCTGCAAAACTGGGTTCTTTCTCTTCGTATTGAGGTGGGGATTATCTTTACTACTGGGGGTTTTCTGGTTTGAGGCTTGGATTCTCAGTTAATGTGTTTGAAAGACTTTCCCTCTCTTCAAATTTCAGTTGGGAATGGCAGAAAAACAGAGACAGAAATGGGAGAGATGATGGAGTTGGTACATGCAATATGGGCAGTATGGAGGAAGGAATGGTGTTCTGAAATTGCCATCCTTCTCACTCCTATTTATAGGCTCTCAAAGTGCCACCTCACTTGCCACTTGTCTGATTTTCCAGCTTTCTAAATATCTTGCAATTAGTCACTTAATCCTTACTAAATGGTCCAATTAATTTAATTACTTGAAATTAAATTAATTTAATTCTTCACCTAATAGTTTTTAATTCATCTTCCAAATAAATATTTATATATATATATTCCAAAAATTCCAAAAATATTTACAAAAATTCCAAAAATGCCCTTGACATTAATTCCAAAATTAATATTTAAAATTAAGGGTCTTACAAGTGCTGGTCTGTTGAGCGACTGCACTAGGTACTGATCTGTTGACCGATTGTACTTTGGTATATAGGTGCTAGTCTGTTGAGTGACTGCACTGGTACTGGACTGTTGAGAGTCTGTACCCTGAAATGCGCAGCCACGTGCTGATCTGTTGAGCGATTACACGAGTGGTGGTCTGTTGAGCGACTGCACTAGGTACTGATCTGTTGAGCGATTGTACCTTGGTATATGTCAAACGTGCTGGTCTGTTGAGCGACTGCACGAGTGCTGGTCTATTGAGCGACTGCACTAGGTACTGATCTATTGAGCGATTGCACCTTGGTCTTGAGGGTCGTTAAAGTCAAACATATTGTGCTGGTCTGTTGAGCGACTGCACCTTGGTGATTCCAAGAAAATTGTATACATGAGCATATACATATTGCATTGAGGGATTGACCCGTGGGTCACAATTTGGATTATGATGAATGGTTGGAAATTGATGTGTGTGAGTACTGTGCAGAATCTGAATTTCTGATTTAAATAAATGTGATTTGTTGAGGTGTTGTTTGTACTTACCACATACTTCATAATAATTGGCTGCTGTTTTTGAAAAGGCATATATGTCATTAAATTTCAAATGAGCATTATTATTTTCCTCATCATCATATGTTATGCCATGTATATATTTGTTGTTGTGAAATATATGCTATGTGATTATTTGTTAATTTCGGTCGGTGACCCTTGCTATTATATTGTGGAAATTGGGCTTTGCCCTCAGATGTTACCCGAACCCGTCCTACCGACGGATACACTAACGACGGAAGCGTCGTTAGTTTCCCCTGATCTTTACGTACGGAGTATCCGTGGACAATGCAGAGGGACGGACAGCTGGTTGAAGACGAGACTTATAGAGAATACGGTGGAGACCGTGCTACTGTAGCTTAGTGCATGATCAGACTAGACTTTTGTATAGGGTCTTGAGTTTTGGGAAATGTAATTTATTTTGGGAATTAATGTATGACTTTTTCGCTGTATTTTCCGCACTCTGATACTGTTTAGTGGCCACAGGCTGGGTGTTCTCTTTTGAAATGAACTGATGAAAATTTTATTTTAATTCCCTTAAATTAATTCGGAAAATTCTTTTATTCATTTATTTTATGTGAAAAGAAAAAAAAATACACTCGCGCTGTGTTTTAAACTCGGGGTGTTACAAGTGTGGTATTAGAGCATTTGGTTAAAGTTTTGGGTTAAAGCTCTGATTAAAGTATTTGTTTTGAGTTATTAGCTGATCATGCATAGGAGCAAGTAGTTAAAGTGTCAAGTCTTGTGTAAGTGGTGGTGTGACTGAAGTGATGATAGTTTTGTAGGAAACAATGCCTCCACGAAGAGACGACACCACAAGAGCCAATGTCAGCCGGGAAGATAGGATGGCTGAAGCAATGAACAACATGGCTGCGTCTGTTGCTGCACAGACGGCTGCCAAGACTCAACGAGATCTAGAGAAGAGAGAAAGAGAGATTCGCGCTGCCGAATCTAGAGGACTAGAGGATTTTCGTCGCCATAATCCTCCTAAGTTCAAGGGTGATGAGGGTCCAGAAAGAGCGGACCAGTGGATCCAAGAGATGGAGAAAATCTTCGAGATGATTAAGTGCCGAGCAGCGGTGAAGGTCAACTATGCCACGTACCTGCTGATAGGGGATGCAGAGTATTGGTGGAGAAGTACAAGATTACTGATGGGGTCAGCTCAAGAGGAAGTGACTTGGGAGTCGTTCAAAAAGAAGTTTATGGACAAGTACTTCCCGATGAGCACTAGGACCAAGTTGGGTGACGATTTTCTGAAATTGCACCAGGGAAACATGACGGTAGGACAATATGCTGCTAAGTTTGAATCGTTGTCCATGCATTTCAGATTCTTCCAGGAAGAAGTTGATGAACAGTTTATGTGTCATCGCTTTCAGAATGGACTGAAGCATGAGATCCAAGATTCGGTCCTACCCTTGGGAATTCAACATTTCCAAGTGCTAGTGGAAAAGTGTAGATAGGTTGAAGAGATGAAGAACAGGAGGGCCAACAGAGGAGGGAACTTTAACTCTGGAGGGCCTAGTCGGATACATAATCAGAACAATAGAGGAAAACAGGTTGCTAAGCCGTATAACCGACCCCAGAACAACAACAGGGGCCAGAATAGCCCGGGGAACCAGACTTTTGGATGAAAATTAGGACAAGGGGTTCGTTGTTTCTGATGTGGGAAAGAAGGAAACTACGCTACTGCTTGTACCGTAAAGGATTCTCCCTGTTTCAATTGCCATAAGCCAGGACACTTTACAAGGGATTGCAAGGCTCCGAAAATGGAACCAACAGTGAACGCAACTAGGGCTACTCGTCCTGTTGCTAGAGGACGCAACTTGGGAACTGGAGAGAAAGATGAGGGAACAATATCCTCAGTTGTTCATCGACATGTAGTTTCGAGGACGAAACTAATTTAAGGGGGGTGGTAATGTAAGACCATTAAATTTAATATTAATTTATGGAATTAATATTAAGGGCATTTTGGGGATATTTGTAAAATATTTAATATATGTTTTGAGTAAATATATATATATAGATATTTATTTTTGAGGATGAATTAAAATTATTGGATGAAGATTAAATTAATTTAATTACGAGTAATTAAATTAATTGGACAGTTAATTGAGGACTAGTGGCTAATTGCAAAACAATTAAGTGCTGAAGGATCCAGCAATGTAACACCCCGAGTTTAAAACTCAGCGCGGGTGCATTTTTTTTTTCAATAAATAATTAAATTGAGTTTTCCAAAATTAATATCAAGGGAATTAAAATAAAATCAGTTCATTTCAAAGGTTATCACCCAATCAGTGTCAGAGTGCAGAATAATACAGCGGAAAAAGTAATACATTAATTCCCCAAATAAAATTACATTTCCCGAAACTCAAGACCCTATACAAAAGTCTAGACTGATCATGCACTAAGCTACAGTAGCACGGTCTCCACCGTATCCTCTATAAGTCTCGTCTTCAGCCAACCGTCCGTCCCTCTGCGTTGTCCACGTAGACTCCGTACGTAAAGATCAAGGGGAAACTAACGATGCTTCCGTCGATAGGACGGGTTCAGGTAACATCTGAGGGCAAAGCCCAAAGTCCACAATATAATAGCAAGGGTCACCGACCGAAATTAACAAATAAGCACATAGCATATATCTCACAACAACACATATATTTATGGCATAATATATGACAATGATGAGGAAAATAATAATGCTCATTTGAAATTTAATGACATATATGCCTTTTCAAAACAGCAGCCAATTATTATGAAATATGTGGTAAGTACAAACAACACCTCAGCAAATCACAATCATTAAATCAGAAATTCAGATTTTGAAGAGTACTCACACACATTCAATTTCCACTCATCATCATAATCCAATCGTGACCCACCGGTCAATCCCCCAATGCAATATGTATATGCTCATGTATACAATTTTCTTGGAATTACCAAGGTGCAGTCGCTCACAGACCAGCACACGTGCAGTCTCTCACAGACCAGCACGATTTATATATGTCAGACTTTAACGGTCCTCAAGACCAGGGTGCAATCTCTCACAGATCAGCACAAGTGCAGTCGCTCAACAAACCAGCACGACTTCAGAAATGGAATGGACCGTCTAATACACGCGGAACCATTTCGTAGCCCGGATAGAATAGACCGTCTAATACACGCGGAACTACTCTAAACCCGGATAGAATAGACCGTCTAATACACGCGGACCTATTCTATAACCATCATGGTCACTATAATTACATGTATTAGCCTCTCACAGGCCAAATACAGAGAAGTTAAATCCTCGCACGGATAGAATGGACCGTCTAATACACGCGGAACCAATCCGTAGTCCGAGTAGAATAGACCGTCTAATACACGCGGAACTACTCTGACCCCGGATAGAACAGACCGTCTAATACACGCGGAACTATTCTATAAGCCATGGTTACTACTTAACTTCGCGGCCCATCATGGTCACCGCATCAACTCTGTGGCCCATCACGGTCACCACTTGACTATGCAATGCATGAACTTGCAATGTTTTCTCTTCACTGAAAACAGTATGCAAAATCATAAAAATTCATGCCATCCCACCATATTTCAAAACATCTCAACATAATCGATATCATCATCAACACATCAATGATTAAACAGTCAAGCAATCATTAACAATTCACATTATCTCACAAATTCCATTCTTAATCATCTCAAGTCTTCCATTGTTCCCCAAACTCTTAAAATTCACAAAATAGTGTTTAAAACTGAGTTTTTTGGAAAACACGAATCTGTATTCGAATATAGCTTCCTTGTATTCGAATACAGAAGCTAAAAACTGAGTTTCTGGAAAAACACGAATCTGTATTCGAATACAGATCCCTTGTATTCGAATACAAAAGCTGAAACTAGTGAAAATATGCAATTTTAACATTCTGTATTCGAATACAGCATGCTTGTAGTCGAATACAGAAGACAAAACCAGAATGATCAACATCAGATCATCAGAAAATAGAACCAGAATCAGATTGATTAACATCAGAACATTAGAAATAGAATTAGAATCAGAATCATCAACACCAGAACATCAGAAACAGAACCAGAATCAGAATCATCAACACTAGAACATCAGAAAACAGAACTAGAATAATCAACATCAGAAACAGAACCAGAATGATCAACATCAGAAACAGAACCAGAAGGATCAACATCAGAAACAGAACCAAAATCAGAATCATCAAAAGCAAAACAGAATGACTCATAGCAGAATCATCAGAAGCAAAACAGAATGACTCACCAGAATCATCAGAAGCAAAACAGAATGACTTATACCAGAATCATCAGAAGCAAAATAGAATGATTCACACAAGAATCATCAGAAGCAAAACAGAATGATTCACACAAGAATCATCAGATGCGAAACAGAATGATTCACACTAGAATCATCAGAAGCAAAACAGAATGACTCACACAAGAATCATCAGAAGCAGAAACAGGATGACTAACATCAGAATCATCAGAAACAAACAGAATTATTATCAGAATCATCAGAAGCAAAAATAGGATGATTAATATTAGAATCATCAGAAGCAAAACAGAATGATTATCAGAATCATCAAAAGCAAAAACAAGATGATTATCAGAATCATCAGAAGTAAAACAGAATGATTCACACAAAACCATCAGAAGATGAATGTATCAGAGGATACATTCTAAATTTATAGAAGATGCATTTCTGGAATTATCAGAAGATAAACTAGAATGTCCAAAATATGACTTGCTCCAAACAAGAATGATTCAAATATTAGAAGAAATCAAGAAGTTATACTGATCAGAACATAGTCTGGCAGTGTAATTTCAATACAGTCCATATTTGTTCAGAAGATATCTTTGATGGATTATATCAGAGGGAATAAATATCAGAAGATTCTTTGGACCATACCATTGTGAAGCCTGCCATGTGGAGAGTTGTTTCAGGCCATAAATTGTCAAAAGCAAGAAGTAATCTAGAAGATAATTGTACCAGAACATGGCATGACAATCGAATTTTGAATAACCCAGACTTCGCCCAGACTTCATCTAGAATTGATCAGAAGAAGTACATAATGGTTCATGCCAAAATCACCAGAAGCAGAAACAACAGAATGATTCACATCAGAACCATCAGAAGCAGAAACAGAATGTTTCAGATCAGAACCATCAGAAGCAGAAATAGAATGGTTCACATCAGAACCATCAGAAGCAGAAATAGACACAGAATGATCCACACAAGGATCATCAGAACCAGAAACAGAAACAGAATGATCCACACAAGGATCATCAGAACTAGAAACAGAAACGGAATGATCCACACAAGGATCATCAGAACCAGAAACAGAAACAGAATGATCCACTTAAGGATCATCAGAACCAGAAACAAAAACAGAATGATCCACACAAGGATCATCAGAACCAGAAACAGAAACAGAATGATCCACACAAGGATCATCAGATTCAGAAACGAAAGGATCCACACAAAACAACCAGAATCAAAATCAACAATATCATCAAGATCACCCAGAACAACCAGAAGCAGAATCATCATTATCATCACCAGAATCACACAACATAAAACAGAGTCAGAACCATTAACACCAGTTTATCCAAAACAGAGACAGATGATCAATCATCAGAACATCACACAACATTTCAGTGTTCTCATTCATCAGAACAAACATGCAACATTTCAGTGTTCACACTTATCAGAACAAGCATGCAACATTTCAGTACTCATCAGAACAAACATGCAACATTTTAGTTTTTCCCAAAACACCAGAGCAAACATGCATGTATTCAGTTTTCTCAAACACAACAGAATGACAAGAAACATCACGGAACACTAGCACCAACAGGATGCATTTTGCATTTTAATGCTATTTTCAAAACAGTTTTAAGATATGCATTTTATTCATCATTAAAATGACAATGCAACATTTTCCAGCTTTCGTTCATAAGTAAAATAGCATGTTTTATTAGAAAAACAGCCAGCAACAACCATCAGGATAATCACATATCAACAAAGTGCATTTTCCTTCAAAATGTCATTTTTCGAAAAGAGTTTTTCTTTTAAAAACAGAACTGAAGAAGCACACTTTATGGCCCTAATGCAGCTAAAAGATGGAAGGTGCCCTTACCCTTGTCACGTGTTCTGCTTCTGCTCAAGTCTCTGTTTTCGTTCTCGTTTCTGCGCCAAAATCTGGTGAAACTGCTGCCTGAGTTTGCTGCTACGAAACTGGGTTCTTTAGCTCCGTAATGGGGTGGGGATTAACTTTTGTACTAGGGTTTTGGTGTTTCAGTGCTTGGATGTGTCAGTAATGATACTTTGAAGAGTTCCTTCTCTTCCTCTTTTATAACCGTGACTGGAAATGGGAAGGCAGAAAACAGAGGCAGAATGGGAGGGAAAAATGAGTTACTATTACATGCAGTATGGCAGCAAGGAAGGGAGGGATGGTGTTCTGGTCTTTGCTCAGTCCCCCTGCCGTGTACTCATAGAACTACTTGAGTGCATTCCTTCTTAAAATACTAATAAAATAATGTTGTATCATTTCAGCACGTAATCCTTTAATTAACCACTAATCCTTAATTAATGGTCCAATTAATTTAATTACTTGAAATTAAATTAATTTAATTCTTCATCCAATAATTTTAATTCCTCTTTCAAAATAAATATTTATATATATATATATATATATTCACTCAAACATACATATATTAAATATTTTACAAACATCCCCAAAATACAATTAAAATTAATTCCATAATTTTAATTAAAAATTAAGGGTCTTACAAGCATCATTTTAATATTATTTTTGGGTGAGGTGGCACCACAAAAGCCTATAAATAGGAGTGAGCATGATGGTGAAATCAGAACACTATCCCTCCTTCCTCACTGCCCATACTGCATGTAATAGTGCTGCATGTAACAATACCCATTTCCCTCCCATTCTGTTGCTGTTTCTGCCTTCCCCATTTCCAGTTACGATTTCAAAGAGAAAAAGAGGGAGTTCCTCAAAACACCATTACTTGAAAATCCAAGCACTGAAACACTAAAACCCTAGTACAAAAGTTAAACCCCATACCATTACGGAGCTAAAGAACCCAGTTTCGTAGCAGCAAATGCAGGCGGGAGTTTCGCCAATTTTGACGCGCAAACGGGAACGCAAACAGAAACATGAGAAGTAGCAAACACGCAACAAGGGTAAGGGTACCTTCCACTTTCTAGTTGCATTTAGGGCTGTAAATGTATGTTTGAGATGTGTTTATATTTGAGTTTCTGTTTTGAAAAAGAAACTGTTTTACATGACATTTTGAAAGATGAAAGAAAATGCATTCTGTTTAGGTTTTTAAAATCTGCAACATGCTGTTTTGGGGTGATTATTCCAACACTGTTTTGTTTATGGGGAAAGCTGAAAAATGCATTGTATGTTATATTGAAGAGGAGTAAAAAGCATATTCATAAAACTGTTTTGAATATTGCAAAAAATGCATTCTGTTGGTATTTTGCTGCTATGTGATGCTTGCTATTTGACTGAATGCTTGTATGTTGTTCTGATGTTTTGAGAAAGCTGAAATGCTTGTATGTTGTTCTGATGTTTGAGAAAGCTGAAATGATTTGCAAGTTGTTCTGATGTGTGAGAAAGCTGAATGCTTTGCATGTTGTTTTGATGTTTGAGAAAGCTGAAATGCTTGCATGCTGTTCTGATGATTTCAAAATAAAAAGGGTTTAAAAACTGATGAAAGTGTTTTCTTCTGGAAAATCTGGTATGATGTCAAAGTCTGAGTTTTGTGGTTTAAAAGAGTGATAAAACTGTTTTGGAGTTGTGCTGATTTTTCAAAAGAAACAGTTTTAAATGTGTTAAATGCCTCAGGAAAATTTCACTGATTTCAAGGTGTATTCGAATACAACATGTGTGTATTCGAATACAACCTATCAAGCTTCTGTTTTACTTAAGTTTTCAAACTTGTATTCGACTACAAGCCCCTGTAGTCGAATACAGAGGAAGGATTTTTGCTTCTGATGATTCTTGTGTGAATCATTGTGTTTTGCTTCTGATGATTCTTGTGTGAATCATTCTGTTTTGCTTCTGATGATTCTAGTGTGAATCATTCTGTTTTGCTTCTGATGATTCTTGTGTGAATCATTATGTTTTGCTTCTGATGATTCTTGTGTGAATGATTCTGTTTTGCTTCTGATGATTCTTGTGTGAATCATTCTGTTTTGCTTCTGATGATTCTGATGTTAATCATCCTGTTTCTACTTCTGATGATTCTGATGTTAGTCATCCTATTTCTGCTTCTGATGATTCTGATATTAATCATCCTGTTTTTGCTTCTGATGATTCTGATGTTAATCATCCTGTTTCTGTTTCTGATGATTTTGATGTTAATCATCCTGTTTCTGTTTCTGATGATTTTGATGTTAATCATCCTGTTTCTGTTTCTGATGATTTTGATGTTAATCATCCTGTTTCTGCTTCTGATGATTTTGATGTTAATCATTCTGTTTTTGCTTCTGATGATTCTGATGTTAATCATCCTGCTTCTGATTTTGATGGTTCTGATGTTAATCATTCTGTTTCTGCTTCTGATGATTTTGATGTTAATCATCCTGTTTCTGCTTCTGATGATTTTGATGTTAATCATCCTGTTTCTGCTTCTGATGATTTTAATGTTAATCATTTTGTTTTTGATGATGTTAATCATTCTGTTTCTACTTCTGACGATTCTGGTGTGAATCATTCTGTGTTGCTTCTGTTGATTCTAGTGGGAATCATTCTGTTGTTTTGCTTCAGATGATTCTAGTGTGAATCATTCTGTTTTGCTTCTGATGATTCCTATGTGAATCATTATGTGTTGGTTCTGATGATTCTAGTGTGAATCATTATGTGTTGCTTTTGATGATTTTGGTGGGAATCATTCTGTTGTTCCTGCTTCTGATGATTCTGGCGTGAATCATTTTGTGTTGCTTATGATGATTCTGGTGTGAATCATTCTGTTGTTTTGCTTCTAATGATTCTGGTGTGAATCATTCTGTGTTGCTTCTGATGATTCTGGTGTGAATCGTTCTGTGTTGCTTCTGATGATTCTGGTGTGAATCATTCTTTTGTTTCTGCTTCTGACGATTCTGGTTTGAATCATTCTGTATTGCTTCTGATGATTCTGGTGTGAATCATTCTGTTGTTTCTGTTTTTGATGATCCTAATTCTTGTTCTGTTTCTGAGGTTCTGATATTGATCATTCTGGTTCTGTTTCTGATGTTCTGATGTTAATCATTCTGATTCTGGTTCAGTTTCTGATGTTAATCATTCTGATTCTGGTTCTGTTTTCTGATGTTCTGGTGTTGATGATTCTGATTCTGGTTCAGTTTCTGATGTTAATCATTCTGATTTTGGTTCTGTTTTTTGATGTTCTGCTGTTGATCATTCTGATTCTGGTTCTGTTCCTGATGTTCTGATGTTAATGATTCTGATTCTGGTTCTGTTTTCTGATGATCTGATGTTGATCATTCTGGTTCTGCTTATGATGTTCTAATGTTGATCATGCTGGTTCTGCTTCTGATGTTCTGATGTTGATCATTCTGGTTTTGTCTTCTGTATTCGACTACAAGAATGCTGTATTCGAATACAGAATGTTAAAATTGCAGTTTCATGCTTCTGTATTCGAATACAAGGGGTCTGTATTCGAATACAGATTCGAGTTTTCAAAAATTCCAAGTTTTTAAGAGTGTTTTGTAAACCCTGAGTGTTTGGGGGATATTGGGAATGTTGTGGTGAATTAAAATGGAACTTTTGGTGATAGTTTGAAGTGGTGGTGATGAAGTTTTTGAGACTTTACAGATGTAGTGAAAAATTTTGATTTGTGCACTGTGACTGCCTCTGTATTCGAATACAAGAGGGCTGTATTCGAATACAGAGTGTAATTCTGCACTGTTTTTGGCTTCTGTATTCGAATACAGAGAAGCTGTATTCGAATACAGATTCGTAATTTTCCAAAAAACTCGGTTTTAAACCACTGTTTTGTGAATTTTAAGAGTTTGGGGAATAATGGAGAGACTTGAGATGATTAAGTATGGAATTTGTGAGATAATGTGAATTGTTAATGATTGCTTGACTGTTTAATCATTGATGTGTTGATGATGATATTGATTATGTTGAGATGTTTTGAAATATGGTGGGATGGCATGAATTTTTATCATTTTGCATACTGTTTTCTGTGAAGAGAAAACACTGCATATTCATGCATTGCATAGTCAGGTGGTGACCGCGTTGGGCCACAGAGTTGATGCGGTGACCGTGGTGGGCCGTGAAGTTAAGTAGTAACCACAGTAGTGGGCTACAGAATGGCCGCGTGTTCGTGGTGGTCCATTCTATCCGTGCGAGGATTTAACTTCTGTGTATTTGGCCTGTGAGAGGCTAATACACGTGAATGTAGTAACCGTGATGGGTTGTAGAGTGGCCTCGTGTTCGTGGTGGTCTACTCTATCCAGGTTCAGAGTGGCCCCGTGTTCGTGGTGGTCCATTCTATTCGGGCTACGGAATGGCCGCGTGTTCGTGGTGGTCCATTCAAATATGCGCAACCACGTGCTGATCTGTTGAGCGATTGCACGAGTGCTGGTCTGTTGAGCGACTGCACTAGGTACTGATCTGTTGAGCGATTGTACTTTGGTATATAGGTGCTGGTCTGTTGAGTGACTGCACTGGTACTGGACTGTTGAGCGTCTGTACCCTGAAATGCGCAGCCACGTGCTGATCTGTTGAGCGATTGCACGAGTGCTGGTCTGTTGAGCGACTGCACTAGGTACTGATCTGTTGAGCGATTGTACCTTGGTATATGTCAAACGTGCTGGTCTGTTGAGCGACTGCACGAGTGCTGGTCTATTGAGCGACTGCACTAGGTGCTGATCTGTTGAGCGATTGCACCTTGGTCTTGAGGGTCGTTAAAGTCAAACATATTGTGCTGCTCTGTTGAGCGACTGCACCTTGGTGATTCCAAGAAAATTGTATACATGAGCATATACATATTGCATTGAGGGATTGACCGGTGGGTCATGATTTGGATTATGATGAATGGTTGGAAATTGAGGAGTGTAAGTACTGTGCATAATCTGAATTTCTGATTTAAATAAATGTGATTTGCTGAGGTGTTGTTTGTACTTACCACATACTTCATAATAATTGGCTGCTGTTTTTGAAAAGGCATATATGTCATTAAATTTCAAATGAGCATTATTATTTTCCTCATCATCATATGTTATGCCATGTATATATTTGTTGCTGTGAAATATATGCTATGTGATTATTTGTTAATTTCGGTCGGTGACCCTTGCTATTATATTGTGGAAATTGGGCTTTGCCCTCAATTGTTACCCGAACCCGTCCTACCGACGGATACACTAACGACGGAAGCGTCGTTAGTTTCCCCTGATCTTTACGTACGGAGTATCCGTGGACAATGCAGAGGGACGGACAGCTGGTTGAAGACGAGACTTATAGAGAATACGGTGGAGACCGTGCTACTGTAGCTTAGTGCATGATCAGACTAGACTTTTGTATAGGGTCTTGAGTTTTGGGAAATGTAATTTATTTTGGGAATTAATGTATGACTTTTCCGCTGTATTTTCCGCACTCTGATACTGTTTAGTGGCCACAGGCCGGGTGTTCTCTTTTGAAATGAACTGATGAAAATTTTATTTTAATTCCCTTGAATTAATTCGGAAAATTCTTTTATTGATTTATTTTATGTGAAAAGAAAAGAAAATACACTCGCGCTGTGTTTTAAACTCGGGGTGTTACAATGATGATAGCCGTGGAATGCTTTTATAAGGAAGGGAAATGTTTTTTTTTCCTTCTCTTAATTAATCCACTATTAGAATTCTAAATTAATCTCCAAAAATTTCTAACCACAAAAATTAATCACATAAATTTAATCCTAAAATCTCACAATATCCTTTATGACACTTAGTCATAATCACATCACATCACTCACTTCTAGATCAACTTTAGTAAAAATATCTACTCTCGTCGCAGTCTAATTAATAGATAAATTTATCAGTAATGCGCAATGTCTTAAAATATTTGCCGATAATAATCTTTTATAATAAATCTACAAATTAAAGCTTTACAAAACTTCGCGAATAAATTTTTATCCGACGAAATTTTTGTTCCTTAGCTTAGAAAAATATAATGAGATCAAATTCTCATTATAGTCGATATATAAAACACCCGATTAAATTTTGGTGTCATTCGGACTTTGTCAAAATTTAAACAGTGGGTATATCTTGCTCGTTTAAAAAAAAAACTCAGTAGAAAATTATTTTTGAAATTTCAACAATGCCAAGACATTCACATGGTCATTTAACATCAAGGAAACACCAGAAGAAATTTTCACGGATTAATTTGCAAGTCAAATACATACAACAATTTTTCAAATAACAGACAATGAAAATGGTAAACAGACAAAATAATAAACAACATAAGACATAATTAGACAGTAAACCATAATTCTTGTTATAAATAAATTACGGGTCTTACATATATCACCCTCAAACGCTTTCTTACCATTGATCCCAAAAGGATTATTTAGATCTTCAATGACTTCATCATTGGTGAGATCTTAATTGTTTAGTGAATATTGAAGCTTGAACTTTACCTCTATTTATTCATTATCAACACCCACTAAAATTACATTGACAAATTTATCGTCTTTGGTAGCTTTATTCAATTTTTCCATCTTTTTCAAACTTAGAGGCCATTTGTTCGTGAGAGTGGGTGGTGAATTTTGTCCCACTTTATAAGTGGTCTCTTTTACAACACTTGAAGAAGAAACGTCATCTTTATTTTGTTTGTTATGATTCATCACAATACTCATTAGTTTGTCTTTACCTTTAGGAGTAATAATAGGCACAATTGTTTATGTTGACAATCCACCATCATACAGTGCCCCCATGGACTCATTGGCAGTCATCATCCTCTGTTGCTTGGCTTTGAGGTTTCTTTGTCATTTTCTTTTTTTACTTTTAGATAATCGTGGTGGCCTTGTCGAATTTGTCAACCGTATTTGTCTTTGCTTACCATTAACATAACATTTGTTCCAAAAAGCAAACCTCCCTTAGTAAGAATTATGAATCACAAACCATTTTCCAAGTCTGCATTGCATTTGTTCTTATAATGTATTATGAATCAACTGGTTAGTTTTCAGATTAACATGAGGTTTCCTAGTTTTCAGATTAACATGAGGTTTACTAGTTTTCTTGTTCTCAAACCCATGTGGCAAATCAACATACAATCCTCCCACCATTACATAAGTTTGCAATGGGGCTAAGCTTGAGTATTTGAACCCTTTGCCAATTGCAACACTCTTCACAATTGGGTTGGGTTTATTATGTTCCCTTCATAATGTTTGAAATACCCTTCATAGTGAGGGCATAACATCAACAAACCTTCCTCATTCTTCCTTTTCATGAATTTGGAATGATTTTCAGTTGGAAGACGTTGGAAATCTCTTCGTCTCACATCTGCAGGCTTCCTAAATCCAATGTTCATCATGTTGACATGCATTGTAAAGGCAATTTGATATTAGCTATCACTTGCTCAAAAGGGTCACTATTGATCTTTGTATCCTGCTTAGGCTAATAAACAAATTTTAATTTTCCTTCCCGAAGAGCCTTTTGTATGAAGTCTTTGAAACGAACACAATCAATGAGCCTTTTGTATGAAGTCTTTGAAACGAACACAATCATTAGTAATATGGCCAAACATATTGTGAAACTTACAATATTTATGACCTTGTCTCTCTTCCAGCTTTACTAATTTATGATCTTTTGACAATTTTAATTATTTATCTTTTTGATAATATGTAAAAGATCTTGTATGCTTTGGTTATGCCAAAACTGTACATTTTGATCTTCACATGACTTAATTTTTCTTTCCCTTTTACAGGAATTATTTCTTGACATGTTTAAAGAGGTGTCACTTTCAACTCTACAAAGTTTACTTCACATTAATCAGAACTAGAATCACAATCAAAAATATTATGCAAGACATAATTAATTATCTTTCGCTTCTTAAATGTGACACCCTAAACCAAAATACTTTAATAGTAATATTTTTAAAATACTTTTAAAACTCCTTTCACATTTCATTAAAAAAAATCAAAATAATAGTTTAAAGTATCACATTTACACAATATAAACATTGCTACTAAAAATAATATTAGATTATCTTATTATAACTATAAAACAGAGTAAACTACTCTTTTTTGAAAAATCCATCTTTAACATTCTAGTGAAAAAACATAATTAATTACAAGATAATATTGGTTATCAATATATTTATAAAAATATATTTCAGCTCAAGACTTGATAAAATACAATAGAAGACTTTCCACAAATCTCACCTATCATGAATCACCTATCACGAGTCACCAACTAACAACGTGTAACGCATTTTCACAAACGCACACACACCAACAACAAAGGAAGTGAGCTTCAAAATCATGGTGATAGTACAATATAAGTAAGACGAACACACAAGTAATCAATAGAGTCATATCAAATACATCACAGTATATCAAAACATTTAAAGAAATAATAGTAATTTATAACATCAAAATCACTCAAGGAAAATCAATATCTCATTATAACATCAAATCATCTAAGAGAAATTATTATTACATCAGATACACATTAACCACAATTAAACAATCACAGGACAGTGCAATGCTATGCATGCTCCTAAAAACTATATGATATGAAAATAATACTTGCCACTAAGACAACTTCCACACAAAACATACTCATATCAATGGAGAAATAAACCTGCCACAAAGATAACTTTCACATAGAAAATCACTTATACAAATGGAGAAAATAAATCTGCCACAAAGGCAACTTCCTCGAAGAAGCATATGCCATGATATGATGATGCATTATAAAAACCCAATATTTCCACACATTCCACTAAGATGCATATGCATATGCCATGACATGATGATGTCATGTGCTTCAAAAAATACAAAATCATCATCTCATTCAAAAATCAGCAAGATCATACATCACATGTTCTTATCATGAAATAATATATTCATAACAATCTTAATAGAAATCAAAGTTTTCATCTCACATATCATGAAGATCACATATTCATAAACAACTTTCACAAAGATCAAAGCTTTCAGTACCACACATATCATGAAAATCATAATAGATCATAAACAACTATAGCAAAGATCCAAACTTTAATCTCATACATCATAAAAATTAAAACTTTCATCACATAGATATAAAAATTCAAATTTTCTCACATATATTATTAAAACTAAAACTTTCAACACATGAAACCTAAAAACTTAAATTTTCTTCCCATATACCACACATTTGCATAATTTAAATCACACAACACCTTATAAAAGTTTGTAGTCCATATTTTAATCCTATAAGTTCCTATTTTTCATATTAGTTCAATTATTATTAAATATGGCTACTTTCGTGTGTAGCGAGTTCTGAATGAATTGTTGGAAAATAAAGATTTTCTGTTCGTCTGACGTTATATTATATTCATGAATTCAAATGTTCTCTCACCCCTTACCTTATTTAAAAGCTTTCATACATTAATCCAACTACACAAGTGAAAAGCTTTCATTCCTTGAACTCCTCATCTTCCAATTGGTCAAACTCGACGATTTATGGTTAAATTTCCAAAATAAATATGAGAAGATACTCTAAAATGGTCAATTTTGAAATTGGATCAACGAAATTTACCCAAGTCAAAAAACTAATCAATGGATAATGTAGACAGTATTCACACGATCGTTTTGGCGTTGGTTTAACTCAAATCGGACTTACGATGCAAAATAGTGGATTTCATAAACAGAAAAGTTGAGGATTTTATAGAAGAATTGAGAAGGTTAAAAATCGAAAAAAATGAGTTAGACTCACTAACCCAACGAAAAAAACATAATAAAATTTGAATAAAAATGGAGAAAGATTTTTCTAAACATTATTCGATGGTTTTTCTTCTATTTCTCTCTAGCCTATTTTCTGTTGTTGCTCCTGTGCAGATTTAGAATCCTCTTTTTAATATCAAATTAATTCTGTAAGATCTTAATTATTTAATCAAATAGTTTATTATAAAATTTAGGATGATGTATAAAACTTATTCTCTTTTTCTAATATTTTTCATTCTTGAGTTGTTTTGTTGAACTTTTTCATCCAATTGTGCTAAATCTATTAAGTGTTGATTTAGTAATTTCATCTTGATATAGAAATCTAATCCGTTCGTAGTCAATTTAACTACATACACTTCTGGAGTTGAGGTAAAACATATGATTTTCATTTATCTAAATCTAGTTAGATAATCATTGATAGATATTTTGTATTTTTGTTTGAAATTAAAAAAATCGAGCACAAATTGACTCTCATTCTGAATGCAAATACCAATATCAACTCTCTTGAGTCATTGCAAGAAGGATGCATCAACATTGCACTTATATTGTCCCGCGCCGATTTTTCTCATCGAACGATATTGCTATCTGCAACAGCAGAATTGTGCCGGGCTCGAGCTTGTTGCTTGTGCTTCCAGTCTTCTTGCAGTTGCATAACGCGCAATCGAACCTGTTAATCCAACTCAGATGTGTTGTTCCAAAACTTATTACTCCTTGATTTCCATATGCTCCAAGTAGCGAAGAGAGCAGCTCTGTGCTACTATTCATTTTGAACGACCCGAAACAGGCTTGATGTTGCCGTTCCTGGCGCTGCTGCTGCAGCGTGAATCACCGTGCCAAAACCTGCTGCCTACCAGATTCGAACAGCCGTAGAAGACGTGAAAAAGATGTGCATACTGCCTTTACACATATCTACACATAGAATACAGTTTCAAGTGCATGTTGGAAGGCAGTTTCGGCATATGTGGCAAAGTAAGTTTTTAACTTTTGGCAGAGTTTTCAAATTCCAAATAATTTGCCACTCACCAGCACATCTATGTCGTACTTGTCAATTAACTCATTAATACACTTATTATAAGCACTTTTAACTGAGTAAGTGTTGGTTTATTTTTCTAAATGTTGATTTATTTTTCTTATGGCCAATAACTCAACCACAGAGAAGGGAAAATACACAACTGAGAACAGGAGATTTTTGTGATGCTTGACACTTGCATCATTTTCTGGTTTTCTTATTATATAAGCAAATACAAAATCATAACTACACCACTAACAATACGACCCACGTTTTTCTAAAAATAAAACTACCCACATAAACTTTACTTAAATAACTGCTATCCTATTTTGAGTCACACACTAGACTAAAACTGACAGGTTAATTATGGACTCAAACAAAAAAAAAGTTTGCTAAAATTAAACAAATCAACTACTGGACACGACCTTCTAACAACAAGATTAACTCATCAATCTCCTCCTTAAGCTTGTTGTTCTCTACTGATGATCAACACACCAATCCTTTCTCTCATCTCCACGAACTTCATCCTTGCTAGCGACTTTGTCAGAATATCATCATGCTTATCTTCTGTGCAAACATACTGAATTTCAATCATTCCTAATTCAACACAATCTCTAATGTAGTGGAATCGGGTATTGATGTGCTTGCTTCTCTCATGATGAACTGAATTCTTGCTTAATGCAATTGCAGACTGATTATCAATCTTCAGAAACACTTTCTTAACCTCGGTCTTTAACAACTCTGCCAACAGTCGTCCCAGCCACACTCCTTGACACGTTACTTCACATGCAGCAATGTACTCCGCTTCACAGGAAGATAACACAACCACTTTCTATTTTTGTGAACACCAACTAATAGGATTTGATCTAAGGAAAAATATTAAACCTGAGGTACTTTTCCTCTCATCAGTATCACCAGCTAGATCACTATCGGAGTAACCGATCAGCTCCAAGCTTCTTTCCTTCTTCTCATAAACGCAACTGAGGTTTAAAGTTCCTTTCACGTACCACAGTATGTGCTTCACTGCGGCCATGTGCTCCGTTGTGGGCTTTGTAACACCCCGAGTTTAAAACACAGCGCGAGTGTATTTTTTTTTTTAAAAAAAAAATCAATAATTAAAATGATTTTCCAAATTTAATTCATAAAGAATTAAAATAAAGTTTTCACTAATCCATTTCATAAAATGATACTTCGTAATTTAATTGATGAACGTAATTAAATAACTTCCTCGTAATATCCCTAAGTACTGAATTCTGGAAATTTAATGATAAACATCAATATATTTCAAAAGATAATAGTGTCATAACCTTAATAGGAAATATCAGAGAGCGGAAAAATATTATCGAAAAAGTAGTACAATAATTCCCAAAATAACCAATTACATATTCTAGTTCAAAATCCTATACATCAACTCTAACTGATCATGCACTAAGCTACAGTAGCACAGTCTCCTTCGCATCCTCTACAAGTCTCGTCTCCAGCCAGCTGTCCGCCCCTCTACGTTGTCTACAAATACGCCGTGCGTAAAGATCAAGGAAAACTAACGACGTCTCCGTCGTTAGTGTAACCATCGGTAGGAAGGGTTCGGGTATCATCTGAGGGCAAAGCCCAATTTCCACAATAATAGTAAAGGGTCACCGACCGAAATTAACAAATAATCACATAGCATTTATATCACAGACAGATTCACCCATGGTATAACATATGACAATGATGAAAATTAAGGATGCTCATTTGAAATTTCATGATATGTATACTTTTTCAAAACAACAACCTATTAATATGAAAAATATGTGGTAAGTACAGCCAACACTTCAGCAATCACAATCATTTATCAGAAATTCATATTTCATAAAGTACTGACACACATCAATTTCCAATCATCATCATATAACTAAATCGTGACCCACCGCTCAATCACCCCGATGCAATATGTATATGCTCATGTATACAACTTTTTGGAATTACCAAGGTGCAGTCACTCAACAGACTAGCACTCGTGCAGTGGCTAGCAGACCAGCACGTTTTACACATACTAAGGTACAGTCGCTCACAGACCAGTACCAGTGCAGTCGCTCACAGACCAGCACAATTTCACTAATGGAATGGACCGTCTAATACACGCGGAACCATCCCGTAGCCCAGATAGAATAGACCGTCTAATACACGCGGAACTACTCTAAACCTAGATAGAATAGACCGTCTAATACACGCGGAACTATTCTATAACCATCAATGTCACTACAATTACATGTATTAGCCTCTCACAGGCCAAATACACAGAAGTTAAATCCTCGCACGGATAGAGTGGACCGTCTAATACACGCGGAACCACTCCGTAGCCCAAGTAGAATAGACCGTCTAATACACACGGAACTACTATGACCTCGGATAGAACAGACCGTCTAATACACGCGGAACTATTCTGTAACCCATGGTTACTACTTAACATCGCGGCCCATCACGGTCACCGCATCAACTCTGTGGCCCATCGCGGTCACCACCTGACTATGCAATGCATGAATATGCAGCGCTTTCTCTTCACTGAAAACAGTATGCAAAATCAGAAAGATTCATGCTTTTCCATCATTTTCCCAAAACCTCTCGACACAATTAATTTCATCATCAACACATGAATGATTAAACATTCAAACAATCATTATCACTTCACATTATCTCAAAATTCCATTCTTAATTATCGTAAGTCTTTCCTTTTTTTCCCCAACTCTTAAAATTCATAAAACAGTGTTTAAAACTGAGATTGGCATTTGGTACTCACATTTGGCATTTGGGTTGTACCATTTTGGAAATGGTGGTTCCATAGGTTTCATGGGTCTCGGGACTACCATTGAGTTCTGGAGTAGGTGAGGCAACAATTGGCTGTATGTCATGGGAATCGGGTCAAAACGGGTTATCTTCTTTTCTCGATTAACTGGTGGTTTGTATTGATTTGGGATAGGATTTTGGTTCCATTGGTTTTGTTGGGGAAACGTGAGAGGGGGTGGCTAGACCATGAGTTGTTGATAATAAGGTGGCCTTGAAGGGTGATATTGGGGGTATGGAGCTGGTGAAGTCGTAGCCACACATGGATATGGAATGTATGGAATTTGGGGTATCGGGGGCTGAAAATTTGGAGGTCGATAAAAATCTATGGATGGAGAATAAGAGACTTTTGGGTTTGCCATTACAGCGTTAGCATCCCCTTCTTTCTTCTTTGTGAATCCCATCTGGGGCTTCTTTACACCTTATGGGGCTTCTTTTACACCATCTGGGGCTTCTTTACACCATATGGGGCTTCTTTTAAGTCTTAAAATACGAATCTGTATTCGAATACAGCTTCTCTGTATTCGAATACAAAAGCCAAAACAGTGCAGAATTAACACTCTATATTCGAATACAGTTTCCTTGTATTCGAATACAGAGGCTGTCACCTTACAAAACCAGTATTTTTCACCACATCAGTAAAGTTTCAAAAACTTCATCACCACCACTTCAAACTATCACAAAAATTCCATTTTAATTCATCACAAACCTTCCCAAATGATTCCCAACACTTAAGGTTTATAAAACAATGTTTAAAACTCTGGATTTTTGAAAAACACGAATCTGTATTCGAATAAAGATCCCTTGTATTCGAATACAGAAGCTGAAACTGTAATTTCAACATTCTGTATTCGAATACAGCATGCCAGTAGTCGAATACAGAAGCCAAAATAGTGTATATTCAACATTTTCCCACCATCATTGAAGTTTTTTTATTAAACTCATCATCTCTTCTTAAAAACTATTCAAAAACTTCATTTTAAATTGTTTCAAACCTTCCCCAACACTTTAAAGTTCACATGACAATGCTTAAAACTAGATTTTCTGGAAAACATGAATCTGTATTCGAATACAGCTTCCTTGTATTCGAATACAGAAGCTAAAAACCGAGTTTCTGGAAAAACCCGAATATGTATTCGAATATAGAAGCAAAAACTAGTGAAAATCAGCATTTTGTATTCGAATACAGCATGCCTATAGTCGAATACAGATGCGAATACAGTGTCAAAATTTCACTTCTGTATTCGAATACGACAGAGTCGTAGTCGAATACATATGTTAAGTTAGAAGCAAAAATCCTTCCTATGTATTCGAATACAGGGCTCGTATTCGAATACAAGTTTGAAAACTTGAGTAAAACAGAAGCTTGACAGGTTGTATTCGAATACACACATGTTGTATTCGTATACACCTTCGAAAACCAGTGAAATTTTTTCCTGAGACTTCAACACATTTCAAACTGTTTCTTTAAAAAAAAACAACCAAATATCAAAACAGATTTAGCACTTTTCCAGAAAACACTTCCATCATTTAAAATCCCTTTTCTTTTGAAAACATCAATATCACCAGAAAGACTCAAAACAGAAACAGAAGCAGAATCATCAACACCAGAACATCCAGAAACAGAAACAGAATAGTCACCACCAGAATCATCAAAAGCAAAAATAAAATGATCAACACCAGAATCATCAGAAACAGAAACAGAATGATCAACATCAGAATCATCCAAAACCAGTACATGCACCTCCAAAACAACATGCATGGTATTCTCCAGTATGCTTACACAACCAACACAACATGCAAAGCATATTCCAGCTTTCTCACACAAGGAGAACAACAATGTTGTATCTCACAGATCATCAAACATCATAGAATGAAATTTTCAGGTTTTAAAACAACATGCACACAGTTTTCTCAACATGCATTTTGATCAACTTCAAAATAACACGCGAGACATTTTTCAGCTTTTCCACACAACCAAAACAAACATGTTGTATCAGCAAAACAAAAACATCACAGATTATTTAAAACCTCAACAGAATGCATTTTCTTTCATCTTAAAAATGTCATGCAAAACAGTTTCTTTTTCAAAACAGAAACTCAAATATAACCACACCTCAAACATACATTTACAGTCCTAGAATGCAACTATAAAGTGGAAGGTGCCCTTACCCTTGTTGCGTTTTCTGCTTCTGCTCACGTTTCTGCTTTCGTCCCCGTTTACATGTCAAAAACCAGTGAAACTGCCGCTTGCGTTTGCTACTACGAAACTGGGTTCTCTAGCTTCGTAAAGATGTAGGGAACAACTTTTGTACTGGGGGTTTTGTGGTTTGGTGCCTGGGTTTCCAATTAATGGCACTTTTGAGGAACTCCTTCTCTTTTCTTTTAAAATCGTGAACTGGAAGCAGAACAGAATGGGAGGGAAAAGGGGTACTGTTACATGCAGTATGGGCAGTGAGGAAGGAGGAATGGTGTTCTGATTTCACCATCCTTCTCACTCCTATTTATAGGCTTGTGTGGGTTCCACCTCACACGACACTTGTCTGATCCTCAGCACTTAACCAATCTCGTCACAATTAGCCGTTAATCCCTTAATTAACTATCCGTTAATTTAATTACTCGTAATTAAATTAATTTATTCTTAATCCAATAATTTTAATATATCTTCCAAAATAAATATTTATATATATATATATATTTACTCAAAACATACATATATTAAATATTTTACAAATATCACCAAAATACACTTAAAATTAATTCCATAATTTTAATTTAAAAATTAGGGGTCTTACATTCTCCATGCATCTACTCACCATGCCGATAGACAATGCCAAATCTGGGCGCGTGTGCAGTAGTTATCTTAAACTGTCAACAATGCTTCGGTACAGAGTTGTGTCTACAGGTGGACTTGTGCTTTCCTTGCTCAATTTCAGATGAGGTTTCATCGGGATTTGCGAAGGGTTGCAATCTTTCATGCCGCATTTTTCTAACACCTTTGTTGCATATGCGGACTGGTTGAGTGTGATCTTCTTAGAACTCTGACAAAATTCAATTCCTAGATAGTAACTTAGTAACCCAAGGTCACTCATGCTAAACAATTTCTTCATCTGTGATTTGAACTTGTTTATGTCTTGAATACACTCTCTAGTGATGATTAAATCATCCACGTAGACTCCAATAATTAAATTCCCTTTACCTTGATTTCTCATGTACACGGCATTCTCTAAAGAACACATCTCAAAACCAAGTGTCCTCATTGACTTGTCCAGTTTTGAGTTCCGGGCTCTAGGTGCTTGTCGCAAACCATACAATGCTTTGTGCAGTTTTAACACCTTGTGCTCTTTTCCTTTTATTTCAAATCCCGGTTGTTGAATGACATACACTTCCTCTTCTAAATCACCGTTGAGGAAGGCTGACTTCACATCCATATGATGCACCTCCCATCCTTCATGTGCTGCAATAGAGATCAGCAAACGTACTGTCTCTAGCCAAGCAACACGGGTGAGAACTTCATCAAAGTCTATGCCTTGTTGTTGAACGTACCCCTTTGCCACTAATCTCACCTTGTGCTTCACAATTCTGCCTTGAGTGTCCATCTTTAGCTTGTAAACCCACTTTAGATCTATAGGTTTGTGGTTTTCGGGTAATGGAACGAGCTTCCAAGTTTCATTTTTTCCAATAGAAGAAATTTCCTCCTCCATTGCTCTTCTCCACATCGGATCTGCCTTGGATTCTTCGAAATTTGACGACTCTTCTTCTCCTAGCAAACACAATCCCGAATACTGCAACTCTATTGGGACTGTTGCATCGTACATGTTTTTGATGTCACGCTTACTGTAAGACCCTTAAATTTAAAATTAAATAATGGGTTTAATATTAAGTGTAATTGGGAATAATTGTAAAATATTTAATATGTGTATATTTTGTGTAAATATATATATATATAAATATTTATTTTTGGAGGTTGAATTAAAATTATTGGATGAAGAATGAATTAATTTAATTACGAGTAATTAAATTATCGGGCAGTTAATTAAGATGTTATCTGTTAATTACGACGAGAGTGGTTAAGTACATGATGATCAAGAAATATTATAATATTATTGTTGAATGAGGTGGCACATATATATGCCTATATATATGAGTGAGAAGGAAGAGCAAAGGCAGAAACATTACCCTCCTTCCTTACTGCATGCGACAACATTCTTCTTCCTCTCCCCATTCTTTTTCTGTTAGTAGAAAAAAAATAAAAGAGAGTTGCTCAAAAGTGATATTACTTGGAAATCCAAGCGCCAAACCAGCAGGTGCCCAGAACAAAAGTTGTTCCTCTCCTCATTACGGAGCTAGAGAACCCACTTTCGTAGCGGCAAACGCAAACGGGAGTTTTGCCGACATCGTCGTGGTAGCATAAACGAGCGCAGGAAATGTAACAGAGGTAATGGGCACCTTCCACTTTCTAGTTTGCATTTTAGGGCTGTAAATGCATGATTGATGTGTGATCATATTTGAGTTTCTGGTTCGAAAAACGAAACTATTGTGCATGTTGTTATAAAATGCGAAAAATGCATTTTGTTGATGTTTTGATGATCTGTGATGTTTGCTGCTTTGGCTGATACAACATTGTTGTTTTGGTTGTGTGGGAATACTGGAAAATGTTTTGCATGTTGTTTTGGTTGTGTGGAAATACTGGAAAATGCTTTGCATGTTGTTTTGGGGAATGATCAAAATGCAATCGTTTGAAAATGCCTGTTCTGTTTGTGGTTGACTTTCTGTTTTGATGGTTAAAGTAAAATTTTGAGGTGGTTCTGATGTTGGTGATTCTATTTTCAGTTATGTTGATAACAATCTGATGTTGATGATGGTTTCAAAAGAAAAGGATTTAAAATTGTGGAAGTGTTTTTTCTGGAAAATCTGTTGTTGATGAAAAATGTTTTAAGTTTTGTGGTTAAAGAAAACCAGTGAGGTTATTCCGGTGGTGATAATTCTATTTTTCTGTTGTGTTGTTAAAAATCTGTTGTTGATTGTGTTGATGGTGATTTTTAAAAGAGAAGGATTTTAAATGGGTGAAGGTGTTTCTGGAAAATCTGTTGTTGATGAAAAATGTTTTGAGTTTTGTGGTTTCAAAAGAATGGTGATTTTGTTTTGGTGTTGTGTTGGTTTTTTTCAAAGAAAACAATTTGAAAACGTGTTGAAGTTTTCTGTAAAATTTCACTGAATTCGAAGGTGTATTCGAATACGGCATTAGTGTATTCGAATAGAACCTGCAAAGCTTCTGTTTTATTCAAATTTTTGAACTTGTATTCGAATACGGGCCTCTGTATTCGAATACGGATAAGGGATTTTTTATTTTGACTTAGCATCTGTATTCGGCTACGACCCTGTCGTATTCGAATATTTGATTGCCATTTTTGCTACTGTATTCGCATCTGTATTCGAATACAACACCCTCGTATTCGAATACAGAATGCTGATGTTTCACTATTTAAGCTTCTGTATTCGAATACAAGGGAGCTGTATTCGAATACAGATTCGTTTTTTTTCTTCAGAAATTCAAGTTTTACACATTGTTTTATAAACTTTAAGAGTTGGGGAACATTGGGAAGGTTTGTCATGAATTAAAACTGAGTT
This sequence comes from Cicer cuneatum, assembly GCA_037974295.1. Taxonomy (NCBI): domain Eukaryota; kingdom Viridiplantae; phylum Streptophyta; class Magnoliopsida; order Fabales; family Fabaceae; genus Cicer; species Cicer cuneatum. The sequence continues at coordinate 48,152,749 of JBBPBO010000001.1, forward strand.
TTTGAGATGGTTTGAGGTGGTGATGATGAGGTTCTTGAATTCCTTATTGATGTTGTGAAAAATGCTGATTTTGCACTGTTTTAGCTTATGTATTCGAATACAAGGAAGCTGTATTCGAATACAGGCTGTTCTTTTTCAGAAATCTCAGTTTTAAACATGTGTTTATGGACTTTAAGAGTTGGGAAAATATTGGTAAGACTTGTGATGAATTAAAATGGAGTTTTTTAGATAGTGTGATGTGGTAATGATGAGGTGCTTGAATTCTTTGTTGATGTGATGATAATGAAATTATTTGGGTTGAGATGGTTTTGAGGAAGTGATGGAATGGCTGAATTTTTGCTGATGTTTGCATACTGTTTTCAGTGAAGAGAAAGCATTGCATGTCCATGCATTGCATAGTCAGGTGGTGACCGCGATGGGTCACAGAGTTGATGCGGTGACCGAGATAAGCCGCGAAGTTAAGTAGTAACCATGGGTTATAGAATAGTTTCGCGTGCATTAGACGGTTTGTTCTATCCGGGGTCAGAGTAGTTCCGCGTGTATTAGACGGTCTATTCTACTCGGGCTACAGAGTGGTTCCGCGTGTATTAGACGGTCCATTCTATCCGTGCGAGGATTTAACTTCTGTATGTTCTGTCATGTCACAGGCTAACATACGTGAAACATGTTGGTCTGTGAGCGACTGCACGAGTGCTGGTCTGAGAGTGACTGCACTGGTATGGGTCTGTGAGCGACTGCACTGGTACTGGTCTGTGAGCGACTGTACCTTGGTATGCGTAAAACGTGCTGGTCTGTGAGCGACTACACGTGTGCTAGTTTGTGAGTGACTGCACTGGTGCTGATCTGTGAGAGATTGCACCATGGTCAAGTTGGCCGTTAAAGTCTAACATATATAAATCGTGCTGGTCCGTGAGAGACTGCACGTGTGCTGGTCTGTGAGCAACTGCACCTTGGTTATTCCAAGAAGTTGTGTACATTGGCATATACATATTGCATGGGGTGGTTGACTCTGAGTCACATTTGAATCCGAGTTGATGAGTGGGAATCGATGTGTGTAAGTACCTTATGAAATCTGAATTTCTAATGTATTGTTGTGATTGTTGAATTGATATTTGTACTTACAACATGATTTTATATTAATTTGGTTGCTGTTTTGCAAAGGTATAAATGTCATATAATTTCAAAAATGAGCATCCTTATTTATCATCATTATTATATAATATGCCATGAGTGTGTCTGTTTTATCAGAAACAAATGCTATGTGGTATTTGTTAATTTCAGTTGGTGGCCATTTACTATTATTGTGGAAAATTGGGCTTTGCCCTTAGATGCCCCCCAAACCCATATCATCAGTGGGTACCCAAACGACGGAAACGTCGATCGATTTCATTGACTGTCTTCTGCCTACTGCTTAGGTTTACGACCCCGTCTCAAGCAGGGCGACGAACACGGGGAGACTAGCGAGGACCTGCAGGACTAACGGGGTGGTGGATTACGTGGAGCACACCCATACGAGGATTGACTTTCCTGTACCTTCCATATTGGTATTGGAGGCGTACGGAGTTTTTGAGGACGCGGAGGAGCCGACTGGAAGGGTTGAGACGGAGGCCACGGTAGGCGTGGTGACTCCTAACCTGGTGACTGGAGCGGTAATACGTGAACCCGAGGTGGGAGAGAAGAATCAAAGACCGACGCTAGTGGGAGATGATATTCCGGGTCCATCTAGGATATATGATGATTGCTTTGAGATTCCGGCACCGCCGAAGCGACCCTGCTTGTGTATTGATCTGACTTCGGAGGAGACTAATCCTTCCTTATATGACGAGGAGGAGGACATTACGTCGAGGCGAGCTGTGGAGTCGGACGAGACTTGTATGGGGTGCGGAGGGAATCCTTGCTACTGTAGCTTTGGTGCATGATCAGTTTAAAGATTTTGTATAGGGTCTTGATTTCGGTGGGTGTAATCATTTATTTTGGGAATTATTGTATAACTTTTCCGCTGATCTCTTCCGCACTCTAATAATGTTTAGTGGGCCGCAGGCCGGGTGTTTTTTTGAGATGATATGACACCGCCTTTTTGAAATGTATTAACTTTTATTATATTGCAATATTAATTCCCAAAGTTTAAGTACTTAGTGATATTATGATGAAATTATTTAATTACGTTCATCGATTTGAATTAGGATGTACTATTTTATGAAATGAATTAATTTTAATTTTAGTTTAATTATCTTGAAATAATTCAAAAATTCTTTTATTTAATTATTTCGGTTAAAAAAAAATACACTCGCGCTGTGTTTTAAACTCTGGGTGTTACAATTGTGGTATCAGAGCATTTGTTTAAAGTTTTGGGTTAAAGCTTTGGTTAGATTAATGGTTTTGAGTCGTTATCTGATCATGCATAGGAGCAAGTAGTTAGAGTGTCAAGTCTTGTATAGTTGTGGTGCTGAAGTGATGATGTTGTTGAAGTTATGATTTTGGAATTATTCTAAGCGGTGTGAGATTTCTACTTGATGATGGGATCAACTCACGAGAAGGTGAACTGGGAGTCATTCAAAAGGAAGTCTTTGGACAAATACTTTCCGATGAGTACTAGAACTAAGTTGGGTGATATTTTCTTAAATTACACCAGGGGAACATGACAGTGGGCGAATAATCTGCTAAGACTTTGATCGTAAAATACGGCATGTTTACGCTGCCCTGTAATGAGTCAGAATAGAGAGTTCTTGATTAATTTGATTTGTTTACCCCTACAATCACTCGAGATCATTCTCGGCATAGATTGGATGTCGTATAAGCATGTAGTCTTGGATTGTGCTCGCAAATTAGTTCTTTTTCCCGAACCTGGAGTCGTTCGGTATTTGGCTGCTAACAAGGTCGGAGTGTCACGGAGAGAAGGAACTCATGAATTTTTATCATTGACTAACGTCGTGGAGACTAAGATGGATGTGAGCATAGAATATGTGGTGTTAGTCAAAGAGTATCCGGACGTATTTCCAACAGAAATTCCAAGATTACCACCGGTAAGAGAGGTGGAGTTCTTCATTGATCTACACCCAGGAACTGGACCTATTTCAATTAAGTCTTATCGGATGTCGCCATTGGAATTAAGCGAGCTTAAGGGTAAAATTGAAGGTTTATTGGAAAAAGAGTTTATCAGACCAAGTGTGTCACCATGGGGAGCTCCGGTGTTGTTGGTTAAGAAGAAGGATGGAAGTTCGCGCTTATGTGTGGATTATAGACAACTTAACAAGGTAACTATTAAGAATCGTTATCCTTTGCCACACATCGATGATTTGATGGACCAATTGAGAGGAGCCGCGATGTTTTCAAAGATCGATTTGAAGTCAGGATACCATGAAATCCGGGTAAGAGAAGGAGATATTCAAAAAACTGCTTTCAGGACCCGTTACGGACATTATGAATATCTCGTTATGCCATTTGGAGTTACGAATGCACCAGCAATTTTTATGGATTATATGATTAGGATCTTTAGCCCGTTTCTGGATAAATTCGTTGTGGTGTTCATCGATGATATATTGGTTTATTCAAGACGTGAGGAGGAACACGGCGAACACCTGCGCCAAGTTCTTAAAGTTTTACGAGAGAAGCAATTGTACGCCAATCTATCGAAGTGCAAGTTTTGGCTAGAGAAAGTGAATTTCTTGGGACATGTGATAACAAAAGAAGGAATCGTTGTAGATCCGACAAAGATTGAGACAATCCTTTCTTGGAAACAGCCTCAGACTATCACAGACAAACGAAGTTTTGTCGGACTGGCAGGATACTACAGGAGATTTATTGAAGGATTTGCTAAGATTGTAGCTCCTTTGACACAACTCACCAGAAAGAATCAGCCGTTTGCATGGACAGAGAAGTGTGAGGAATGTTTTCAGTTACTTAAGAAAAAGTTGACAACCTCACCAGTATTGGTCTTGCCACAACCAGAGGAACCCTATGAGGTTTACTGTGATGCATCTCATCAAGGTTTGGGATGTGTTTTGATGCATCACAAGAAAGTTGTAGCCTACGCCTCAAGGTAGTTGAAAACTCACGAACGAAACTATCCTACTCATGATTTAGAGCTTGCTGCTGTAGTGTTTGCATTAAAGGTCTGGAGGCACTACTTATATGGTATTCAGTGACCATAAAAGTTTGAAGTATCTGTTCGATCAGAAAGAATTGAACATGCGTTAGCAAAGATGGATGGAGACTCTCAAGGATTTTGATTTTTCGTTGCAGTACCGCCCTGGAAAAGCCAATGTGGTGGCTGATGCATTGAGTAGGAAAAGTGTGTCAGTATCTTCAATGATAATGGCCAGACAACAAGAGTTGTGGGAAGCATTTAGAGATCTACATTTGGACATAGAGTTTGCACCAGGAATTTTAAAGTGTGGAATGATAAAGATTGCGAGTGGACTACTTGAGGAGATTGCAAACTTGCAAGATGACGCATTAATCCAAGAAAAGAGGAACCTGATAGTGCAAGGAGGAACAACTGAGTTCAGGATCAGACCAGATAATATTCTGAGATGTAATGGAAGAGTTTGTGTACCGGAAGTTACGGATATGAGAAGAACGATTTTGGAAGAGGCTCATAAGAGCAAATTGAGTATTCATCCTAGAGCGACTAAGATGTACCTGGACTTAAGACAGAATTACTGGTGGCCAGGAATGAACAGGGACATAGAGGAGTATGTATCGGCTTGTTTAACTTGTCAGAAAGCGAAAGTGGAACATCAGCGACCTGCTAAAATGTTGCAACCCTTGGATATACCAGAATGGAAGTGGGATAGCATTCCCATGGATTTTATAACCGGATTGCCTAAGACAAGGAAGAAGAATGATTCAATTTGGGTAATAGTGGATCGATTGACAAAATCCGCACATTTCTTACCGGTAAAGACCACTTATAAGGTAGTTAATCTGACGAAGATCTACAATGCTGAGATTGTGAGATTACACAGAGTGCCATCGAGTGTTGTATCGGACTGTGATCCAAAGTTCACATCTCACTTTTAGGGAGCGCTGCATGAAGCATTGGGAAAGAAACTGAAATTGAGTTCGGCTTACCATCCGCAAACAGACAGACAAACCGAGAGAAAAAATCAGTCCTTGGAAGATCTATTGAGAGCATGTGTGTTGGATGATAGAGGAAACTAGGATGAGGTATTGCCATTGATTGAGTTTACTTACAACAATAGCTTTCACGCAAGTATTGGAATGGCACCCTATGAGGCTTTATATGGACGCAAATGTCAGACGCCTTTATGCTGGTATAAGGACGGAGAAAGTATGATTGTTGGACCTGAGATGGTGGAACAGACTACAGAGAAAATCAAGAGGATACAAGAGAAAATGAAGGTTTCACAGGATCGTCAGAAGAGTTATGCGGACAAGCGTCGTAGACCTTTGGAATTCGAGTAGGGTGATCATGTATTTCTAAGGGTCACGCCTACAACTGGAGTTGGCAGAGCTATTACGTCAAGAAAGTTGACTCCGAAATTTATTGGACCATACCAGATTACTGAACGAATTGGACAAGTGGCTTATCAGATTGCTTTACCTCCAATATTGTCCAATATTCACGACGTATTTCACGTGTCGCAGTTAAGAAAATACATTTCGGATCCGTCACATGTAATCGAACCAGACACAATCACCTGAGGGATAACCTGTCATTTGAAGTATTGCCTGTAAGAATTGAGGACAGAAAGATCAAACAGTTGAGGAACAAGGAAGCCCCACTAGTCAAAGTGATTTGGAATCCGACTACTGGAGACCCTACTTGGGAACTGGAGAGTAAGATGAGGGAACAACATCCTCAATTGTTTATCGAGATGTAGTTTCGGAGACGAAACTAATTTAAGGGGGGTGGTAATGTAAGACCATTAAATTTAAAATTAAATAATGGGTTTAATATTAAGTGTAATTGGGAATAATTGTAAAATATTTAATATGTGTATATTTTGTGTAAATATATATATATAAATATTTATTTTTGGAGGTTGAATTAAAATTATTGGATGAAGAATGAATTAATTTAATTACGAGTAATTAAATTATCGGGCAGTTAATTAAGATGTTATCTGTTAATTACGAAGAGAGTGGTTAAGTACATGATAATCAAGCAATATTATAATATTATTGTTGGATGAGGTGGCACATATATATGCCTATATATATGAGTGAGAAGGAAGAGCAAAGGCAGAAACATTACCCTCCTTCCTTACTGCATGCGACAACATTCTTCTTCCTCTCCCCATTCTGTTTCTGTTACTAGCAAAAAAAAAGAGTGTCTCAAAAGTGAGATTACTTGGAAATCCAAGCACCGAACCAGCAAGTGCCAAGAACAAAAGTTGTTCCTCTCCTCATTACGGAGCTAGAGAACCCATTTTCGTAGCGACGAACACAAACGGGAGTTTCGCCGACATCGTCGTGGTAGCATAAACGAGCGCAGGAAACGTAACAGAGGTAAGGGACACCTTCCACTTTCTAGTTTGCATTTTAGGGCTGTAAATGCATGTTTGATGTGTGATCATATTTGAGTTTCTATTTGAAAAACGAAACTATTGTGCATGTTGTTATAAAATGCGAAAAATGGATTCTGTTGATGTTTTGATGATTTGCGATGTTTGCTATAACACCTCGAGTTTAAAACACAGCGCGAGTGTATTTTTTTAAAAATAATAAATAAAAGAATTTTCAGATTAATTCAAAAAGAATTAAAATAAAATTTTCATTAATTCATTTCATAAAATAGTACGTCGTAATTTAATCGATGAACGTAGTTAAATAATTTCATCATAATATCACTAAGTACTTAACTTTGGGAATTAATAATAAACATTAATACATTTCAAAAAAACAATGTCATGTCATCACAAAATAGAACACCCGGCCTATGGCCCACTAAAAAGTATCAAAGTGCGGAAAATATACAATTATCCCAAACTAAAATATTATCAGAGTTGCGGAAAGAAAATATACAATCATCCGAAAATAAGTGAATACAACCCTCAACACTAGGCCCTATACAAAAAGTCTAGTCTGATCATGCACTAAGCTATAGTAACAAGTGATTTCCACCGCCTCCTCCAGTAGTCTCGTCTTCACCCCAGTCGTCCGTCCCTCTACGTTGTACAGAAATACTTCGTACGTGAAGATCAGGGGAAACTAATGACGTCTCCGTCGTTAGTGTAACCGTCGGTGGGACGGGTTTGTGTATCATCTGAGGGCAAAGCCCAATTTTCCACAATAATAGTAAAGGGTCACCGACCGAAATTAACAAATAACACATAGCATTTATATCAACAGTAACAAATATATCCATGACATATTATATAAACAATGATGATAAATAAGGATGCTCATTTTAAAATTTCGTGACATGTATGCCTTTTCAAACAGCAACCAATTATTATGGAAAGCATGTTGTAAGTACAACCATCAACTCAGCAATCACAACCATTCATCAGAAATTCAGATTTTATAAGATACTTACACACATCAATTTCCAATCATCAACATATATCCAAATCATGACCCACCGGTCAAACACCCTGATGCAATATGTATATGCTCATGTACTCAACTTCTTAGAATTACCAAGGTACAGTCGCTCACAGACCAGCACACGTGCGGTCGCTCACAGACCAGCACGATTTTCATATGTTAGACTTTAATGGCCAACATGACCATGGTGCAATCGCTCACAGATCAGCACCAGTGCAGTCGCTTAACAGACCAGCACTCGTGCAGTCGCCCAACAGACCAACACGTTTCACATATACCAAGGTACAGTCGCTCACAGACCAGTACCACTGCAGTCGCTGAACAGACCAGCACTCGTGCAGTCGCTCAACAGACTAGCACGTTTTGCGTATATCAAGGTACAGTCGCTCACAGACCAGTACTAGTGCAGTCGCTCAACATACCAACACTCGTGCAGTCGCTCAACAGACTAGCACGTTTTACGCATTACTCTGTGGCCCATCGCAGTTACCACCTGACTATGCAATGTATGAACATGCAATGTTTTCTCTTCACTTAAAACAGTATGCAAACACCAACAAAATTCTGCCTTTCCATCATTTCCCCAAAACCATCTAAACCTAAATAATTTCATTATCATCACCTCAATAAAAACATTCAAGCACCTCATCATTACCACTTCACACCATCTCAAAAACCCCATTTTTATTTATCACAAGTCTTCCCAATGTTTCCCCAACTCTTAAAGTTCATAAAACAGTGTTTAAAACTGAGATTTCTGGAAAAACAAATCTGTATTCGTATACAGCTTCCTTGTAATCGAATACATAAGCTAAAACAGTGCGGAATCAACACTCTGTATTCGAATACAACTTCCTTGTATTCGAATACAGAAGCTACAACAGTGTAAACTCAGCATTTTTCACAGCATCAATAAAGAACTCTAGAACCTCATCATCACCACCTCAAACCATCTCAAAAACACCATTTTAGTTCATCACAAACCTTCCCAATATTTTCCCAACTCTTTAAGTTCATAAACCATTGTTTAAAACTAAAATTTTTGAAAAAAAAAACAAGCTCTATTCGAATACAGCTCCCTTGTATTCGAATACAGAGACAAAAACAGTGATAAATCAGCATTCTGTTTTCTAATACAAGGCTGTCGTAGTCGAATACAGATGCGAATACAGTGGCAAAAATTGCAGTTCTGTATTCGAATACGACAGGGTCGTAGCCGAATACAGAGGCTAAGTCAGAAGTAAAAAATCCCTTATCTGTATTCGAATACAGAGGCTGGTATTCAAATACAAGTTCAAAAATTTGAATAAAACTGAAGTTTTGCAGGCTGTATTCGAATATACTCATGCTGTATTCGAATACACCTTCAAATTCAGTGAATTTTGACTGAAAACATCAACACGTTTTCAAATTCTTTTCTTTGAAAAACCAACACAACACCAATACAAAATCACCATTCTTTTGAAACCACAAAACTCAAAACGTTTTTCATCAACAGAATTTCTAGAAAACACCTTCTCCTAGTTAAATCCTTCTTCTTTAAAAATCACCCTCAACATGATCAACAACAGATTTTCAACAACACAATAGAAAACAGAATCATCAACACCAGAATCACCTCACTGTTTTTCTTTACCCACAAAACTCAAAACAATTTTCATCAACAACAAATTTTCCAGAAAACAATTCCACCATTTTAAATTCTTTTCTTTTGAAAACCATCATCAACACCAGATTGTTTTTAACATAACAGAAACAGAATCACCAACACCAGAACATCATCGCACTTTTGCTTAAACCACCCAACACAAAATGTCAACCACAACAAAACAGACATTTTTCAACGTTTACATTTTGATCATTTCTCAAAACAACGTGCAAAGTATTTTCCAGTATTCTTACACAACCAAAACAACATGCAAAGCATTTTCCAGTATTCCCACACAGCCAAAACAGCAATGTTATATCAGCCAAAACAGCAACATCACAGAATCATCAAACATCAATAGGATGCATTTTTCGCATTTTATAACAACATGCACAATAGTTTCGTTTTTCAAACTAGAAACTAAAATATGATCACACATCAAACATGCATTTACAGCCCAAAAATGCAAACTAGAAAGTGGAAGGTGCCCCTTACCTCTGTTACGTTTCTGCTCCCGTTCACGTAGTGGGAAGGTTTGTGATGAATTAAAATGGAGTTTTTGAGATGGTTTGAGGTGGTGATGATGAGGTTCTTGAATTCCTTATTGATGTTGTGAAAAATGCTGATTTTGCATTGTTTTAGCTTCTATATTCGAATACAAGGAAGCTGTAAGAGTTTGGACTTAAAGAGTTTGGAAAACATTGGTATGACTTGTGATGAATTAAAATGGAGTTTTTGAGATAGTGTGAGGTGGTAATGATGAGGTGCTTGAATTCTTTGTTGATGTGATGATAATGAAATTATCTGGGTTGAGATGGTTTTGAGGAAGTGATGGAATGGCTGAATTTTTGCTGATGTTTGCATACTATTTTCAGTGAAGAGAAAACATTGCATGTCCATGCATTGCATAGTCAGGTGGTGACCGCGATGGGCCTTAGAGTTGATGCGGTGATCGTGATGGGCCGCAAAGTTAAGTAGTAACCATGGGTTATAGAATTGTTTCGCGTGTATTAGACGGTCTGTTCTATCTGGGGTCAGAGTAGTTCCGCGTGTATTAGACGGTCTATTCTACTCGGGCTACGAAGTGGTTCCGCGTGTATTAGACAGTCCATTCTATCCGTGAGCGACTGCACAAGTGCTGGTCTTTGAGCGACTGCACTGGTACTGGTCTGTGAGCGACTACCTTGGTATGCGTAACACGTGCTAGTCTGTGAGCGACTGCACGTGTGCTGGTTTGTGAGCGACTGCACTGGGGCTGATCCGTGAGAGATTGCACCATGGTCATGTTGACCGTTAAAGTCTAACATATATAAATCGTGCTGGTCCGTGAGAGACTACACGTGTGCTGGTCTGTGAGCAACTGCACCTTGGTTATTCCAAGAAGTTGTGTACATTGGCATATACTTATTCCATGGGGTGGTTGAATGTGAGTCACATTTGAATCCAAGTTGATGAGTGGGAATCAATGTGTGTATGTACCTTATGAAATCTGAATTTCTAATGAATTGTTGTGATTGTTCAATTGATATTTGTACTTACAACATGATTTTATATTAATTTGGTTGTTGTTTTGCAAAGGTATAAATGTCATATAATTTTATAAATGAGCATCCTTATTTATCATCATTATTATATAATATGCCATGAGTGTGTCTGTTTTATCAGAAATAAATGCTCTGTGGTATTCGTTAATTTCGGTCAGTGACCCTTTACCATTATTGTGGAAAATTGGGCTTTTCCCTCAGATGCCCCCCAAACCCATATCACCAGCGGGTACCCAGACGACGGAAACGTCGCTCGATTTCATTGACCGTCTTCTGCCTACTTCTTGGGTTTACGACCCCATCTCAAGCAGGGCGACGTACACGGGGAGATTGGTGAGGACCTGCAGGACTAACGGGGTGGTAGATTACGTGGAGCACACCCATACGAGGATTGACTTTCCTATACCTTCCATATTGATATTGGAGGCGTACGGAGTTTTTGAGGACGCGGAGGAGCCGACTAAAAGGGTTGAGACGGAGGCCACGGTAGGCGTGGTGACTCTTATTCTGGTGACTGGAAGGGTAATACGTGAACCCGAGGTGGGAGAGAAGAATCAAAGACCGATGCTAGTAGCAGATGATATTCCGGGTCCATCTAGGATATATGATGATTGCTTTGAGATTCCGGCACCGCCGAAGCGACCCTGCTTGTGTATTGATCTGACTTCGGAGGAGACTGATCCTTCCTTATATGACGAGGAGGAGGACATTACGTCGAGGCGAGCTGCGGAGTCGGACGAGACTTGTATGGGGTGCGGAGGGAATCCTTGCTACTGTAGCTTTAGTGCATGATCAGTTTAAACATTTTGTATAGGGTCTTGATTTCGGTGGGTGTAATCATTTATTTTGGGAATTATTGTATAACTTTTTCGCTGATCTCTTCTGCACTTTGACACTATTTAGTGGGCCACAGACCGGGTGTTTTTTTGAGATGATATGACACCGCCTTTTGAAATGTATTAACTTTTATTATATTGCAGTATTAATTCCCAAAGTTTAAGTACTTAGTGATATTATGATGAAATTATTTAATTACGTTCATAGATTGAATTACGACGTACTATTTTATGACATGAATTAATTTTAATTTTAGTTTAATTATCTTGAAATAATTCGAAAATTCTTTTATTTAATTATTTCGTTTAAAAAAAATACATTTGCGCTGTGTTTTAAACTCGGGGTGTTACACTTACCCCGTGGTCCTACTGATGAACTCTCAACAATTGCTGCAGGAGTATATGGTGAGTTTGAAACAGATGCTCTGGATCTTGTGTTCATCATTGGTGTAGCATACTGGTATCGGTTACCAGTTTGTTCCTGTGTCAGCTGTGGGAAATCCATGCCAGAATAGCTGATATCAATGCCATAATCGCTAACACCCTATTTATCTTTCTGATTTTTCGTATCTGATGCGAGGCGAGGACATTACGTCGAGGCGAGCTGCGGAGTCGGACGAGACTTGTATGGGGTGCGGTGGGAATCCTTGCTACTGTAGCTTTAGTGCATGATCAGTTTAAACATTTTGTATAGGGTCTTGATTTCGGTGGGTGTAATCATTTATTTTGGGAATTATTGTATAACTTTTTCGCTGATCTCTTCTGCACTTTGACACTATTTAGTGGGCCACAGACCGGGTGTTTTTTTGAGATGATATGACACCGCCTTTTGAAATGTATTAACTTTTATTATATTGCAGTATTAATTCCCAAAGTTTAAGTACTTAGTGATATTATGATGAAATTATTTAATTACGTTCATCGATTGAATTATGACGTACTATTTTATGAAATGAATTAATTTTAATTTTAGTTTAATTATCTTGAAATAATTCGAAAATTCTTTTATTTAATTATATCGTTTAAAAAAAATACATTTGCGCTGTGTTTTAAACTCGGGGTGTTACACTTACCCCGTGGTCCTACTGATGAACTCTCAACAATTGCTGCAGGAGTATATGGTGAGTTTGAAACAGATGCTCTGGATCTTGTGTTCATCATTGGTGTAGCATACTGGTATCGGTTACCAGTTTGTTCCTGTGTCAGCTGTGGGAAATCCATGCCAGAATAGCTGATATCAATGCCATAATCGCTAACACCCTATTTATCTTTCTGATTTTTCGTATCTGATACGCCTGCTATGGTAAAATAGTGTGCTGTAAGAGTGTTCCCTACTGATCCTGTTTCTGTTTCTGGAAATTTACTCCACTCCCACTTCTTCTCCTCTTCGAACACGACATCCTGTGTCACCACTCCTAGTTTTGACTTTGGATCAAACATCCGATAGAGTTTTGTATTCGAATCATAACCAATAAACACCATTGGCTTGCTTCGGTCTGCAACTTTTGAGAGGTGAGGTGTAACATCTTTTACGTGTCCCACACATCCAAAGATGCGAAAGTGATCAAGAGTTGGCTTGCGGTTGTAATACGCTTCATAGTTAGGGATGGGAATAGGCTAGGCCGTCCGTCAGGGGCCTATGACTTGACCTACTTATGGTCTGGTCTGGCCTGGCCTGTTCAATAAGAGGCTAGGTTCAGGCTATTTTTAAAGCCTATTTATTTAAATAGGTCAGGCTCAGGCTTATATAAAAGCCTATTAGGCCTGACAGACCAGCCTATATATATATTATTTATAAATGTTATTTTTTATTATTATTTATTAATAGTATTGTTTCCTATTTAAAATTATATATATATATATATATATTATTTATTAATGTTATTTATGAATATTATTGTTTCCTATTTTAAAGCCTATCAATTAGACTATTTTAGTAGTATTTATTATATTATATTTCATTATAATTTTATTAGTTTTCCTTATTTAGTTTCCTATTTTAAAGCCTATCAATTAGGCTAATTTAGCCTATTTAAAAAAATATAAAATATAACATTTAAATGTTTTAATGTGAATAAGGCTTTTAAATAGGCTTTCAAGCCAAGCCGGAGTTTAAAAAAGGCCAGGTCAGGCCGAAAAAAAAGCCTATGATAGGCCGTAGGTCAGGCTTAGGCCTAAAAAATTAATCGTATGCCACGCTCAGGCCTTTCAAAGTCTGGCCTGGCCTATTCCCACCCCTATTCATAGGGAGATTTGCTGATGATGTTTTTTGTTGGTGCTCGATTTAGGAGATATACGGCAGTTGATACCGCTTCTCCCCAAAATTCTTCTGGGACTCCCATGCTTTTCAACAGGCTTCTTTGGCATGCCGACCATCGTCTGATTTCTTTGTTCAACAACTCCGTTCTGCTGAGGAGAATAAGGCGCCGTGAGATAACACTTAATTCCCTATAGCTCAAAGTAAGTCTTGAACTCATTTGAGGTGAATCCGCCGCCACGATCTGTGCAAAAACCCTTTAGCTTGTTGTTTTTCTCCATTTCTGCTGATGCTTTAATCTGAAGGTGCAAACACGAGAAGGGGGTTGAATTGTGTTTGTCAAACTTGAATTCTTTTGCTGTTTTGTTGAATGTTGATGGGAATTATTTGATGAATAAATAATCAGACTTAGCAGCGGATAATAACAACATAAGAACACAACGTTTTTTTTGTTGGTTCACCATTAACTTTGCTACATCCAATCCCTTCACTTCGAAGGCTTTAATCCACTAATTCAAAACACTTTGAATTACAACACATGACCCTCCAAGTCAGTCTTCCCAAACAGTCTAACAACTCCAAACTTTTTGAGGAACGATAACAACGCCTTGACTCTACAAGTCAAGTCTTCTCCTACCAATCTGACAACCCCAGATTGAAGAAGGAATCTACACCTCTAACGGGTTTGATTACAAGGGTTTGTAACTTTGTAAAGTTGCTTCTGGAAAGCTGATTAGAACGATGCTTCTCTTGAGTAGTTGCTTCTAGAAAGCTGATTATAACATTGACTATCACTCTCTGAAAACACTTATAGCATATGTATTTTCTGCACACGTATTTCTCTCTTTTGAACTCTCGGATAACTTTGAATTGTAGGCTTGATGCCTAATGCTGCTGCCTGCAGCCTCCTTTTATAGCTGCAATTAGGGCTTTGTTCAAGCTTAAATTCGAGATAAATCCTGCTCAAATTTCCTTTGAAAATACTGTTGGCCAATCCTGTTTCTCATTTTCAAAACGTATCTTTTAGCTTCGTATTTCATTTGAAAATTCTGTTCACCAATCCTGTTTCTCTTAATTTCAGACAGTATCTTTTAGCTTCAGATTTCATTCGAATTTCCTTCAAGTCTTCAGTGATTTTTGAATCAAATCCCCTTAATACTTTGATCAAATTTCTATCAAAATTCAATCAAGTCTTCTTCGAATTTTAATCAAGTCTTCACTGATCTGCATTATGATGTAAATTCTGGACCGTATGATCTACTGATCTGGACCATGTGATCTGATCTGTACCATTCTGTCTCATGATCTGGATTGTGTGATCTTTTGATATGGAGCATTGATCTTATGATCTGGACCATGCTATCTTCTGGTATGGACCAAGTCTTCTGTTCTAGACCATGCTATCTTCTGATCTGGACCAAGTCTGACTTATGTTTCCTTCTGGTATGGACCAAGTTTCCTTTTGGACAATGTTTACTTCTAGTCTGGACCAAGTCACCTTCTGGACATGATTCCTTCTAGTTTGGACCAAGTCACCTTCTGGACTCTGCTTCCTTCTGATTTGGCCCAAGAATAATATCCTCTGATGATGTTATTGTTTATTTCCTCTGATTGATGATATCCTCTGATGTTTGCCTTTGATGACATCCTCTGATTCTTGCTTCTGATGGGATCCTCTGGTGATGTCCTTTAGAGGTATCTTCTGGTATCCTCTAGAGGTATCATCTGGTATCCTTTGGTGATATCTTCTAGTGACGTCATCCTCTGATGACATCTTCTGTGTAAAACCCTTAATTCTAAATTCTAATTTACCCAATTTTAGGGTATTTCGTGTTAAAACTACTTGGACTTTTAGCCAATTTTAAATTATTGTATGGATTAAGTACCAAAAATGTATTTTGAGATGTTTGTAATATGTTTAATATATGTATATATTTATATATATATATTTTGAGACCCGACTAAAATTCTTTGTCGAAGAATAATTTAATTATATTAAGAGGAATTTATTACCAGACAGTTTATCAAAATTTTATTTCTCAATGGAGTTGCGACGAGAGTAGATATTTTATCAGAATAGTTTGAGATGTGAGTGAAGTGATGGGTTTAAGGGTATTTAGATATTTGTGGGTTAGCTTTAATTATAATATATATATAGTTGGTAGAAGTGTTATATATATATATATATATATGTGAGAGGCAAAGAAAGGGAGGAGGCAAACAGAAAGAGAGAAACATTTTCCACCTGCCCGCGACTTCTTCTTCTTACCTCTGCTTCACCACTAAGTGTTGGTAGAAAAACCGTAAACACACCTTCATTTATCTTCTAGATCTAACCTTCCATTCGAGAAGTGGCAAGAGGGAAAGTTACTCCTCTCCACACTACGGTACTTGAGAGCTAATTTTTGAGGCGTCGACGCGAGTGAGAGTTTCGTCATATTTGATCGCGGTAACGGAAAATGCTTGAGAAAGCGTTAAAGAAGGTAAGGGACTCCTTCAAAAAATTTAGTTTGCATATAGGAGCTCTAAATGTGGATTGATGGATGGTTTATGTGTGATTGCATGATAATAAATTTCGATGTCAAAATATATATATTTGGAGTTCATAACTGACTCATTATTGTTGTGTTGTTGTTGTTGAAGATGTTATTGTTGTGTTGTTGACGTTATCGACATTGTTAGTAATGGTTGGATTTAACAAATTGATTGTTGTTGTGTTGGAGTTATGTAATGAGTTATTCTCAAATAAAAAAGTTTGAGCTGAAGTTGAAATTACTAGAAAAATTGCTTTTGTTTTCAAAGATGTATTTGAATACAGCCTCAACGTATTAAAATTGACTTCTGTAACGTTCAGTTCTTATTTAAATTTTGAACCACATATTGGAATACAATACCTCGTATTCGAATACAATTACGTGAATTTGCTACTGACTTGTCATCTGTATTCGGCTACGACTCTTCGTATTCGAATACATAACTGAAAAATTTGCTACTGACTTGTCATCTGTATTCGGCTACGACTCTTCGTATTTGAATACATAACTGAAGATTTTGCTACTGACTTGTCATCTGTATTCGACTACGACTCTTCGTATTCGAATACAGAACTGAAACTTTTGCTACTGACTTGTCATTTGTATTCGGCTGCGACTCTTGTGATAAGTTGGTCCATCTTATCCTTACGAGGATTTAACTAATGTGTAAGGCCTGTGATAGGCTACACGCTAAGTAAATCATGCTAGTCTGTGAGAGACTGCACCCATAAAGTTAAGTAGTGACCGTGATGGGCTACGGGGTGGTTCCATGTGATAAATTGGTCCATCTTATCCTTATGAGGATTTAACTAATGTGTAAGGCCTGTGATAGACTACACTTTATGTAAATCGTGCTAGTATGTGAGCGACTGCACCACAGTAATTAGTACTAAGGCATGTGATATGCGGTACAATTATGATTTACGCCCCTCGATGGAGGTTTTGTCTTGGAAATTTCGGGTTCATGTGCATTGGCATATAAGCATTGCATTAGGGTGCTCGGCATGCGAGTCATGTTTATTGTGATCTGATATATGAAAATGATATGTGCAAGTATCTTAAATTCTAAGTTTTCTAATAATTGTTTTGAATGTTGATTATACTTTGAGCTTGCAACTTGACCTGCATTCTTAGTCTTTTGTTTTCATCAAAAACATAGACCTAATTACATTTCAATATGTGCGTATACCTATAATGTCACTGTTTGTTATCTTGCAGAAGCTGCTAAGTACTTGTTGTTTGTCTTTTGACATAACTGTAAATTGTTAACTCTAAATTTTCGGTTGGTGACACTTTACATTATTGTGGAAAATTGGGCTTTGCCCTCAAATGATACTCGAGTTCGTCCCACCGACCGTCACCCTGACGTCGTTAGACTTCCCTGATCGACATTCGCCGACTGCTTGGGTATACGACCCCATCTCAAGCAGGGCTACATATACGGGAAAGGTGATGAGAGCAAGTAGGAGTGCGGGGGTAGTGTCGTATATGGAATATACTCACTGGCAGATCGACTTTCCTGTACCTTCAGGATTAGTACTCGAGGCGAATGGGGTATATACGGATGCAGAGAGTCCTGTAGTTGGAGGGGAGATGGAGGCCACTATAGGAGTGGTGACTCCTACTGTAGTAGCAGGGGATGTTGTAACACCCCGAGTTTAAAACACAGCGCGAGTGTATTTTTTTTTTAAAATAAATAATTAAAATGATTTTCCAATTTATTACTTCAAAAGAATAGAAATAAAATTTCCTTTAATTCGTTTCATAAAATAGTACTTCGTAGATTAATCGATGAACATAATTAAATAACTTCATCGTAACATCACTAAGTACTTAATTCTGGAAATTTAATAATAAACATTAATACATTTCAAAAGTTAACAGTGTCATAATCTCAAAAAGGAAATATCAGAGTGCGGAATAAGTAGCGGAAATGTAGTACAATAATTTCCAAATTAAAACAAATTACATTTTCCAGCTCAAAATCCTATACATCAAGTCTAACCGATCATGCACTAAAGCTACAATCATCGGATATCCTAGATGGACCTGGAATATCAGCTGCTACTGGCATCGGCCCTTTGTTCTCTTCTTCCGCCTCAGAATCTCGTACAGCCCGTCCAGCTGGCTCCTCCGCATCCTCAAAAATCCCGTGCGCCTCCAATACCAAACGGGAAGGCACAGGAAAGTCAATCCTCGCACAAGTGAGCTCCACATAGTGCACCACTCCGTCAGTCCTACAGGTTGTCTTCAATCTCCCCATGTACGTGGCCCTGCTTGAGATGGGGTCGTATACCCAAGCAGTAGGCACGTAACGATCAATGAAATCGAGCGACGTTTCCGTCGTCGGGGGACCCACGGGTGACATGGGTTTGGGGGGCATCTGAGGGCAAAGCCCAAATTCCACGTATAATAGTAAAGGGTCACCGACCAAAATTCACAAATAAACACATATCCTTTATATCACAGAACAATACATCCAGGGTATAACATATAATCAATGATGATAAATAAAGATGCTTATTTTGAAATTTCATGACATGTATGCCTTTTCAAAACAACAACTAATTAATATGGAAAACATGTTGTAAGTACAACCAACACTTCAGCAATCACAATCATTTATCAGAAATTCAGATTTTATAAACTACTTACACACAACAATTTTCAATCATCATCCTATAACCAAATCGTGACCCATCGGTCAATCACCCCGATGCAATATGCATATGCTCATGTATTCAACTTCTTGGAATTTCCAAGGTGCAGTCGCTCAACAGACCTGCACAATTTAAATATGTTTGACTTTAACGGCCCTCAAGACCAAGGTGCAATCGCTTAACAGACCAGCACCAGTGCAGTCGCTCAAAAGACCAGCACTCGTGCAGTCGCTCAACAGACCAGCACGTTTGACATATACTCAGGTACAATCGCTCAACAGATCAGCACCAGTGCAGTCGCTCAACAGACCAGCACTCGTGCAATCACTCAACAGATCAGCATGTTTTTGCGCATTTCAGGGTACAATCGCTCAACAGACCAGTACTAGTGCAGTCGCTCAACAGACCAGCACTCGTGCAATCGCTCAACAGATCAGCACGTTTACGCATTACTCTGTGGCCCATCACGGGTACCACCTGACTATGCAATGCATGAATATGCAGTGTTTTGTCTTCACTGAAAACAGTATGCAACATCAGTGAAATTCACGCTTTCCATCATTTCTCAAAACATCTCAACACAACCAATTTAGTCATCAACACATCATAAAACAAACATTTATCATATCATAAATCAAACGTTGAACATCTCATCATTTCCACTTCACATCATCTTAAAACTCCATTCTTATTCATCAAGAATCTTCCCTCTGTTTTCCCCAACTCTTAAAATTCATAAAACAGTGTTTAAAACTGAGATTTCTGGAAAATACGAATCTGTATTCGAATACAGCTTCTCTGTATTCGAATACATAAGCCAAAATAGTGCAGAAATTAACACTCTGTATTCGAATACAGCTCCCTGGTATTCGAATACAGAGGCAGTCCCAGTGCACAAATCAACATTTTTCACTACATCAGTAAAACCTCAAAAACTTCATCACCACCACTTCAAGCTATCACAAAAATTTCATTTTAATTCATCACACACCTTCCCAATATTCCCCAACACTTAGGGTTTATAAAACAATGTTTAAAACTTTGATTTTCTGAAAAACACGAATCTGTATTCGAATTCAGAAGCATAAAACTGCAATTTCAACACTCTGTATTTGAATACAGCATACCTGTCGTCGATACAGAAGACAAAACAGTGTGAATTCAGCATTTTCTCAACATCATTTAAGGTTTTCGAGAACTTCATCATCTCCTTTGCAAAAGTATTTCAAAAACTCCAGTTTAAATCATTTCAACCTTTCCAAAGTTTCTCAACACTTTAAGATTCACATGACAGTGTTTAAACTTGATTTTCTGGAAAACACGAATCTGTATTCGAATACAGCTTCCTTGTATTCGAATACAGAAGCTAAAACTTGAGTTTCTGGAAAAACCTGAATCTGTATTCGAATACAGCTCCCTTGTATTCGAATACAGAAGCAAAAATTGTGAAAGTTAGCATCCTGTATTCGAATATGAGGCTGTCGTAGTCGAATACAGATGTGAATACAGTGTTAAAATTTCACTTCTGTATTCGAATACGACAAGGTCGTAGTCGAATACAAATGCTAAGTCAGAAGCAAAAATCCTTCAACTGTATTCGAATACAGAGGCCCGTATTCGAATACAAGTTTGAAAACATGAGTAAAATAGAATCTTGGCAGGCTGTATTCGAATGCACTCATGCTGTATTCGAATACACCTTCGAATTCAGTGAAATTTTCTTGAGACTTCAACACAATTTCAAATTGTTTCTTTTGAAAACCAACAAAAACACCAAAACAGATTCAGCATTCTTTTGTATCTCAAAACTCAAGCATTTTTTACCAATACAACTTTTCCAGAAAAACACTTTCATCATTTTAAATCATTCTCTTTTGAAAACATCAGTAACACCAGATCATTCATCACAGTTTTTCTTAAACCACTCAAACAAAATGTCAACCATAGCAAAAGACACTTTTAACCATTTACATTCTGATCATTTCTCAAAACACATGCAAAGCATTTCCAACTTTCTCACACAAACAGAACAACATGCAAAGCATTTCCTGCTTTCTCACACAAACAAAACAACATGCAAAGCATTTCCAGCTTTCTCACACAAACAGAACAACATTAATGCATTCAGCCCAAACAAAAATCATCATAGAACTTTTAAAACATCACAAAATGCATTTTTCATTTCTTTCAATCAACAGGCAAAACAGTTTTTCTTCAAAAACAGTAATGAAAATACCAGTAATGCCATGACAGTTATGCACTTACAGCCCTAATGCAACTAGAAAGTGGAAGGTGCCCTTACCCTTGTTGCGTTTCTGCTACTGCTCACGTTTTCTGTTTTCGTTCCCGTTTACGCGTCAAAATCGGCGAAACTCCCGCTTGCGTTTGCTGCTACGAAAATGGGTTCTCTAGCTCCGGAATGATGAGGGGAACAACTTTTGTACTGGGGGTTTTCTAGTTTGGTGCTTGGATTTCCAATTAATGTCACTTTTGAGGAACTCCCTCTTTTTTTTTTGAATCATGAACAGAATTCATTATGGGAAGGGAAGGGAGAAGGTGAGTACTGTTACATGCAGTATGGAGGAGGAATGGTGTTCTGATTTTACCCATCCTTCTCACTCCTATATATAGGCTTGTGTGGGTGCCACCTCACCCGACACTTGTCTGATCCTCAGCACTTAACCAGTCTCGTCGCAATTAGCCGATAATCCCTTAATTAACTGTCCGTTAATTTAATTACTCGTAATTAAATTAATTTATTCTTCATCCAATAATCTTAATTCATCTCCCAAAATAAATATTTATATATATTTATTCACTCAAAACATATATATATTAAATATTTTACAAATATCCCCAAAATACACTTAATTTTAATTCAATAATTTTAATTTTAAAATTAAGGGTCTTACAGATGCGGTGCTTGAACTAGGAATGGGTGAGAAGGGTAAAGGGCCGATGCCAGCGGGGGATGACATTCCAGGTCCGTCTAGGCTGGTAGGGGACAAGGGCTTTGTTGATGAACCACCGGTGCCTTGGTTGGTGTCACCGCAGATTAAGTCTGAACTTCCAATTCCGATGAACGATCCCCTACCCACTGTCGCTGAAGGAGAGGACTCGTTTGAGATTCCAGCGCCGCCGAAGCCACCAATATTGTGGGGTGGATCCGACTTCTAAGGAGACTGATCCTTCTATGGCTGATGAGGAGGAGGAAGTCACTTCGACGAGAGAGACTGCGTTAGACGAAACTTCTGCATAAGTGTGGTGGTCACCCTTGTTACTGTAGCTGTTAGTGGATGATCAGATTAGTTTTGTTGTATAGGGCCTTAGTGTTTTTGGTGGTTGAACTTATTTTGTTTTGGGATGATTGTGCCTATGACGTATTTTGACAGTTGACTTTTGTTGGAGGGTCCATGTTCCATTTTTTTTGACATTACCATGGGGGGGATAGCATTCTTGGAGCAGTACTTCTGTGCAGATGTGTGCCGAGAATACCCCACAGGTATGATGTGATGTTTGATAGGTCTTGTAAGACCCTTAAATTTAAGAATTAAATTATGGAATTAATATTAAGTGTATTTTGGGGATATTTGTAAAATATTTAATATATGTATGTTTTGTGTGAATATATATATATATATAAAAATTTATTTTGGAAGATGAATTAAAATTAGTGGATGAAGAGTAAATTAATTTAATTACGAGTAATTAAATTATCGGGCGGTTAATTAAGAGGTTATCAGCTAATTGCGACGAAAACGGTTAAGTGCTGGAAAGTCTAGCAATATTATAGTATTATTGTTGATGAGGTGGCACCCACATATGCCTATATATAGGAGTGTGAAGATAGGGCAAAGTCAGAACATCATTCCTCAAAGAGTTCCTCAAAGTGAGATTACCTGGAAATCCAAGAACCGAAACACCAAGTGCCCAGAACGAAAGTTGTTCCTCTCATCATTACGGAGCTAGAGAACCTACTTTCATAGCGGCGAACGCGAGTGGGAATTTCACCGACTTTTGTCGCGAAAAACTGAACGAGAGCAGAAACGAAACAGAGGTAAGGGCACTTTCCACTTTCTAGTTTGCATTAGGGCTGTCAATGCATACTGTTATGGCATTAATGTTGCTTCATTGCTGTTTTTGAAGAAAAACTGTTTTGCGTGTCACTTTGAAGGATGAAAAGTGCATTCTGTTGAGATTTTAACAATCTGTGATGTTGCTGTTTGGTGGTTATCTCAATGCTGTTTTGTCTGTGTGGGAAAGCTGAAAAATGTTTTGCATGTTATTTTGAAGATGATCAAAATGCATGTTCATAAAACTGTTTTCCATGTTGTTATAAAATGTGAGAAATGCATTCTGTTGATGTTTGATGTTATGTGATGTTTGCTGTTTTGGCTGAAATACATCGGTGATGTTCTGTTTGGGTGAGAAAGCTGGAAAATGCTTTGCATGTTGTCTTGGCTGTGTAAGAATACTGGAAATTACCTTGCATGTGTTTTGAGAAATGATCCAAATGTAAACGTGTAAAAATGTCTATTTTGTGGGGGTTGTCATTCTGTTTTGGGTGATTATGGTGTTGCTGATGTTTTCAAAAGAAAAGGATTTAAAATGATGAAAGTGCTTTTCTGGAAAATCTATTATTGATGAAAAATGCCTGAGTTTTGTGGTTCAAAAGATTGGTGGAACTGTTTTGGGGTTGTGTTGGTTTTTCAAAGGGAAAAGTTTGAAAATGTGTTGAAGTTTTAGGAAAATTTCACTGAATTCGAAGGTGTATTCGAATACGGCATGAGTGTATTCGAATACAACCTGAAAAGCTTCTGTTTTATTCAAATTTTTGAACTTGTATTTGAATACGAGCTTATGTATTCGAATACAGATGAAGGATTTTTGCTTCTGACTTAGCATCTGTATTCGGCTACGACCTTGTCGTATTCGAATACAGAATTGAAATTTTACCACTATATTCGCATATGTATTAGAATACAACACCCTCGTATTCGAATACAGGAAGCTAATTTTCACTATTTTTGCTTTTGTATTCGAATACAAGGGAACTGTATTCGAATACAAATTCGTGTTTTTCTAGAAAATCAAGTTTCAGACACTGTCATGTGACCTTTAAGTGTTGGGGAACATTGGGAAGGTTTGAAATGATATAAAATGGAGTTTTTGAAATAGTTTTAAACACTGTCATGTGAAGTTTAATGATGTTAGGAAAATGATGAATATACTCTATTTTGTCTTTTGTATTGGAATACAAGTATGCTGTAATCGAATACAGAGTGTTGAAATTGCAATTTCAGCTTCTATATTCGAATACAAGGGATCTGTATTCGAATACAAATTCGTGTTTTTCAGAAATCCAGAGTTTTAAACATTGTTTTATAAACTTTAAGTGTTGGGGAGCATTGGGAAGGTTTGTGACAAATTAAAATGGAGTTTTGTGATAATTTGCAGTGGTAATGATGAAGATTTTGAGACCCCTACTGATGTTGTGAAAGGTTTATTCGAATACAGAGTGTTGATTCTGCATTCGAATACAGAGTGTTGATTCTGCATTCGAATACAGAGTGTTGATTCTGCACTGTTTTGGCTTCTATATTCGAATACAAGGAAGCTGTATTCGAATACAGAGTGTTGATTCTGCACTGTTTTGGCTTCTGTATTCGAATACAAGGAAGCTATATTCGAATACAGATTCGTGTTTTTCCAGAAATCTCAGTTTTAAACATTGTTTTATGAATTTTAAGAGTGAGGGGAACATTGGGAAGACTTATGATAATTAAGAATAGAATTTTGAGATAATGTGAATTGGTAATGATGAGATGCTTGAATGTTTAATTATTGATGTGATGATAATGAAATTAATTGTGTTGAGATGTTTTGGGGAAATGATGGAAAGGCTGAATTTTACTGATGCTGCATAGTGTTTTCAATGAAGAGAAAACATTGCATATTCATGCATTGCATAGTCAGGTGGTACCCGCGATGGGCCATAGAGTAATGTGTAAACGTGCTGATTTGTTGAGCGATTGCACGAGTGTTGTTCTATTGAGCGACTGCACTTGTACTAGTCTGTTGAGCAACTGTACCCTGAAATACGCAAAAAACGTGCTGATTTGTTGAGCGATTGCACGAGTGCTGGTCTGTTGAGCGACTGCACTGGTACTAGTTTGTTGAGCGACTGTACCTTGGTATATATAAAACGTGCTGGTCTGTTGAGCGACTGCACGAGTGCTGGTCTGTTGAGCGATTGCACCCTGGTCTTGAAGGCCGTTAAAGTCAAACATATTTAAATTTTGATGGTCTGTAAGCGACTGCACTTTTGTAATTCCAAGAAGTTGAATACATGAGCATATACATATTGCATCGCGGTGATTGACCGGTGGGTCACGATTTGGATATATGTTGATGATTGGAAATTGATGTGTGTAACTACTTTATAAAATCTGAATTTCTGATGAATGATTGTGATTGCTGAAGTGTTAGTTGTACTTACAACATGTTTTCCATATTAATTAGTTGTTGTTTGAAAAGGCTTACATGTCATGAAATTTCAAAATGAGCATCCTTATTTATCATCATTGTTATATGCTATGCCATGGATATGTTTGTTACTGTGATATAAATGCTATGTATTAATTGTTAATTTCGGTCGGTGACCCTTTACTATTATTGTGAAAATTGGGCTTTGCTCTCAGATGTCCCCTAAACCCACACTCCCAGTGGGTACCCAGATGACGGAAACGTCGCTAGATTTCCTTGATCGACATTTGCGTACTGCTTGGGTGAATGACCCCCTCTCAAGCAAGCCGACTTATACGGGGAGGTTGGCAAGGACGTGCAGGACCGACGGAGTAGAGGATTACGTGGAGCTTACTTATACGAGTATCGATTTTCCTGTGCCTTCCCAATTAGTATTGGAGGCGAATGGAATTTTTGATGACGCGGAGGAGCCATTTGGTGGGGTTGAGAAGGAGGCCATAGTAGGAGTCGTGACTCCTAACCCGGTGATTGGACGGGCCGTACGTGAAACCGAGGCGGAAGAAAAGAACAAAGGGCCGACGCTAGTAGCAGCTGATACTCCGGGTCCATCTAGGATATCCGATGATTGTTATGAGATTCCGGCACCGCCGAAGCGACCTAGATTGTGCATTGATCTGACTTCGGAGGAGACTGATCCCTCTCTGTATGATGAGGAGGAGGACGTTACATCGAGGCGAGCAGCGAAGTCAAATGAGACTTGTATGGGATGCGGAGGAAATCCGTGCTATTGTAGCTTTAGTGCATGATCAGTTAGAGTTGATGTATAGGATTTTGAGCTGGAAAATGTAATTTTGTTTGAATTTGGAAATTATTGTACCACTTTTCAGCTAACACATTCCGCACTCTGATATTTCCTTTTGAGATGATATGACACTGATCTTTTGAAATGTATTAATGTTTATTATTAATTTCCAAGGATAAGTACTTAGTGATATTTATGATGAAATTATTTAATTACGTTAATCGATTTAAGTACGACGTACTATTTTATGAAATAAATTAATGAAGATTTTACTTTAATTCCTTTGAATTAATTATGAAAATTATTTTATTTATTTATTTAAAAAAAAAATACACTCGCGCTGTGATTTAAACTCGGGGTGTTACAATTGTGGTATCAGAGCATTTGATTAAAGTTTTGGGTTAAAGCTCTGATTAAAGTGTTGGTTTTGAGTCATTATCTGATCATGCATAGGAGCAAGTAGTTAGAGTGTCAAGTCTTGTGTAAGTTGTGGTGTGACTGAAGTGATGATGGTTCTATAGGAAACAATGCCTCCAAGAAGAGACGACACTGCAAGAGCCAACGTCAGCCGGGAGGATAGGATGGCTGAAGCGATGAATAACATGGCTGCGTCTATTGCTGCACAAGCGGCTGCGAAGACCCAATGAGATCTAGAGAAGAGAGAAAGAGAGATTCGTGCTGCTGAATCAAGGGGACTAGAGGATTTTTGTCGTCATAATCCTCCAAAGTTCAAGGGTGATGAGGGTCTAGAAAGAGCGGACCAGTGGATTCAAGAGATGGAGAAAATCTTTGAAATGATTAATTGTCGAGCAGCAGTGAAGGTCAACTATGCTACGTATCTGCTGATAGGGGATGCAGAGTATTGGTGGAGGAGTACAAGGCTACTGATGGGATCAGCTCAAGAGGAGGTGAACTGGGAGTCGTTCAAAAAGAAGTTTTTGGACAAATACTTCCCGATGAGCACTAGAACCAAGTTGGGTGACGATTTTATGAAATTGCACCAAGGAAACATGATGGTGGGGGAATATGCAGCTATGTTTGAATCCCTATCAAGGCATTTTAGATTTTTTTGGGAAAAAGTTGATGAATAGTTTATGTGCCATCGTTTCCAAAATGGACTGAAGTATGAGATTGAAGACTCAGTTTTACCCTTGGAATTTCAACATTTCCAAGTCTTAGTGGAGAAATGCAGAGAGGTTGAGGATATGAAGAACAGGAGGGCCAACCGAGGAGGTAACTTTAATTTGGGAGGGCCGAGCCGGATGAATTATCAGAATAATAAGGGAAAGCAAGTTGGTAAGCCATATAACCGGCCACGAAACAACAATAGAGGCCAGAATCGCCCGGGAAATTAGAATTTTGGACGACAATTGGGACAAGGAATCCGATGTTACCGATGTGGGAAAGAGGGACATATTGCTATTGCTTGTACCACAAAGGATCTTATGTGTTTTAATTGCCAAAAGCCAAGACACGTCGCAAGGGATTGCCGGGTTCCGAAGGTGGAACCAACAGTGAACGCAACTAGGGCTACTCGTCCTATTGCTAGGGGACGCGTCTATCACATGGGTGCTGAAGCTGGGAGTCAAGCTCCAAATTTAATCCAGCAAGATTGCAGGTAACACACTAACTGCACTTTTTGATTCGGCGGCAACCCATTCTTTCATTGCTATGGACTGTGTGAATCATTTGAAGTTATCTGTATCTACTTTACCTTTTGATTTGGTTGTTTCCACACCTGCTAAGACTTTGACCATAAATTATGCATGTTTACACTGTACTGTAACGATTCGGAATAAGGATTTCTTGGTTAATTTAATCTGTCTACCCCTTCAATCACTCGAGATCATTCTCGGTATGGATTGGATAACGTATAATTACGTAGTCTTGGATTGTGCTTGCAAATTAGTTCTTTTCCCCGAACCTGGAGTCGTTCGGTATCTGGCTACTAACAAACTCGAAGTATCACTGAGAGAAGGAACTCAGGAATTTTTATCATTGGCTAACGTGGAGACCAAGATGGATGTGAACATAGAAGATGTGGTGTTAGTCAAAGAGTATTCGGACGTAATTCCAACAGAAATTCCATGATTACCCCTAGTAAGAGAGGTGGAGTTCATTGATTTGCACCCAGGAACTGAACCTATTTCAATTGCGCCGTATCGGATGTCGCCATTGGAACTAAGCGAGCTTAAGAGGTCAAATTGAAGGTTTATTGGAGAAAGGATTTATCAGACCAAGTGTGTCGCCATGGGGAGCTCTGATGTTGTTGGTTAAGAAGAAGGATGGAAGTTCACGCTTATGTGTGGATTATCGGCAACTTAACAAGGTAACCATTAAGAATCGTTATCCTTTACCACGCATCGATGATTTAATGGGCCAATTGAGGGGAGCGGTGTTTTCAAAGTTTGATTTGAAGTCAGGATACCATCAGATTCAAGTAAGAGAAGGAGATATTCAAAAGACTGCTTTCAGGACCCGTTATAAACATTATGAATATCTCATTATGCCATTTGGAGTTACGAATGCACCAGCGATTTTCATGGACTATATGAATAGAATCTTCAGCTCATTTCTGGATAAATTCGTGGTGGTGTTCATCGATGATATTTTGATTTATTCAAAGGATGAAGAAGAACATGGAGAACATCTACGCCAAGTTCTTGAAGTCTTACGCGAGAAGCAATTGTATGCAAATTTGTCAAAGTGCGAGTTTTGGCTAGAGAAAGTGAACTTCTTGGGTCATGTGATAACAAAAAAAGGAATCGATGTCGATCTAGCAAAGATTGAGACAATTCTTGCTTGGAAATAGCCCTAGACTATCACAGACATACGAAGTTTTGTCGAACTAGCAGGATACTACAGGAGATTTATTGAAGGATTTGCTAAAATTGTAGCTCCTTTGACACAACTCACCAGGAAGAATCAGTCGTTTGCATGGACGGAGAAGTGTGAGGAAAGTTTTCAGTTGCTAAAGGAAAAGTTGACAACCTCACCAATATAGGTTTTGCCACAGCCGGAGGAACCATATGAAGTTTACTGTGATGCATCTCACCAAGGTATGGGATGTGTTTTGATGCAACACAAGAAAGCTGTAGCCTACGCCTCAAGGCAATTGAAGACTCACTAACGAAACTATCCTACTCATGATTTAGAGCTTGATGCAGTAGTGTTTGCGTTAAAGGTCTGAAAGCACTACTTATATGGATGCACGTTAACGGTGTTCAGTGACCATAAAAGTTTGAAGTATCTATTTGATCAGAAAGAATTGAACATGCGTCAGAGGAGATGGATGGAGACTCTCAAGGATTTTGACTTTTCATTGCAGTATCACCCTGGGAAAGCCAATGTGGTGGCTAATGCATTAAGTTGGAAAAGCGTATCAATGTCTTCAATGATAATGGCCAGACAACAAGAGTTGTGGGAAGCATTTAGAGATCTACACTTGGACGTAAAGTTTGCACCAGGAATTTTAAAATGTGGAATGATAACAATTTTGAGTGGTTTGCTTGAGGAGATTGAGAACTTGCAAGATGACGCATTAATCCAAGAAAAGAGGAATCTGATAGCGCAAGGACAGACAACTGAGTTCAGGGTCGAACCAGATAATATTCTGAGATGTAATGAAAGAGTTTGTGTACTGGAAGTTGCAGATATGAGAAGAGCGATTTTGGAACAGGCTCATAAGAGTAAGTTGAGTATTCATCCTGGAGCGACCAAGATGTGCTAGGACTTAAGACAGAATTATTGGTGGCCAGGAATGAACAAGGATGTAACGGAGCATGTATCGGCCTGTTTAACTTGTCAGAAAGTGAAAGTGGAACATCAACGCCCTGCTGGAATGTTGCAACCTTTGGATATACGGGAATGGAAGTGGAATAGCATTTCCATGGATTTTATAACAGGATTGCCCAAGACAAGGAAAAATAATGATTCAATATGGGTAATAGTGGATCGATTGACAAAATCCGCACATTTCTTACCGGTAAGGACCACTTATAAGGTAGATAAGATGACGGAGATCTATATTGCTGAGATTGTGAGATTACATGGAATGCCATCGAGTATTGTATCGGACCGTGATCCGAAGTTCACATCTCATTTTTGGGGAGCGCTGAATGAAGATTTGGGAACGAGACTGAAATTGAGTTCCTCTTACCATCCACAAACAGACGGACAAACTGAAAGAATAAACCAGTCCTTGGAAGATCTATTGAGAGCGTGTGTGTTGGATGATAGAGGAAACTGGGATAAGGTGTTGCCATTGATTGAGTTTACTTACAACAATAGTTTTCACGCAAGTATTGGAATGGCACCCTTTGCGGCTTTATATGGACGCAAGTGTCAGACGCCTTTATGCTGGTATAAGGACGGAGATAGTATGATTGTTGGACCTGAGATGGTGGAACAGACCACAAAGAAAATCAAGATGACACAAGAGAAAATGAAGGTTTCGCAAGATCGTCAGAAGAGTTATACGGACAAGCGTCGCAGACCTTTGGAATTCGAGCAGGGTGATCATGTATTTCTAAGGGTCACGCCTCCAACTCGTGTTGGCATAGCTATTAAGTCAAGAAAGTTGACTTCGAAATTTATTGGACCATACCAGATTGTTGCACGAATTGGACCAGTGGCTTATCGGATTGCTTTACCTCCTATACTGTCCAATATTCACGACGTATTTCACGTGTCACAGTTAAGAAAAAACATTTCGGATCTGTCACACGTGATCGAACCAGACACAATTCAACTGAAGGATAACCTATCATTTGAAGTATTCCCTGTAAGGATTGAAGACAGGAAGATTAAACAGTTGAGGAACAAGGAAG
The DNA here is from genome assembly GCA_037974295.1 of Cicer cuneatum. Lineage (NCBI taxonomy): Eukaryota > Viridiplantae > Streptophyta > Magnoliopsida > Fabales > Fabaceae > Cicer > Cicer cuneatum. Next base: position 48,183,860 of record JBBPBO010000001.1, read on the forward strand.
TCCCACTAGTCAATGTGATTTGGAATCCGACTACGGGAGACGCAACTTGGGAACTGGAGAGTAAGATGAGGGAACAATATCCCAAGTTGTTCATCGACATATAGTTTTGAGGACGAAACTAATTTAAGAGGGGTGGTAATGTAAGACCCTTAAATTTAAGAATTAAATTATGGAATTAATATTAAGTGTATTTTGGGGATATTTGTAAAATATTTAATATATGTATGTTTTGTGTGAATATATATATATATATATATATATAAATATTTATTTTGGAAGATGAATTAAAATTAGTAGATGAAAAGAAAATTAATTTAATTACGAGTAATTAAATTATCGGGCGGTTAATTAAGAGGTTATCAGCTAATTGCGACGAAAACGGTTAAGTGCTGGAAAGTCCAGCAATATTATAGTATTATTTTTGATGAGGCAGCACCCACATATGCCTATATATAGGAGTGTGAAGGAAGGGCAAAGTAAGAACACCATTCCTCTTCCATACTGCATGAAACAGTAACCGTATCCCTTCTTCATCCCATTCTGATTTCTGTTTCACGTTCAAAAAAAAAAAAGTTCCTCAAAAGTGAGATTATTTGGAAATCCAAGCACTGAAACACCAAGTGCCCAGAACGAAAGTTGTTCCTCTCATCATTACGGAGCTAGAGAACCTACTTTCGTAGCGGCGAACACAAGCGGGAATTTCACTGACTTTTTTCGCGAAAAATGGAACAAGAGCAGAAACGAAACAGAGGTAAGGGCACCTTCCACTTTCTAGTTTGCATTAGGGCTGTAAATGCATACTGTTATGGCATTAATGTTGCTTCATTACTATTTTTGAAGAAAAACTGTTTTGCATGTCACTTTGAAGGATGAAAAATGCATTCTGTTGAGATCATAACAATCTGTGATGTTGCTGTTTCGTGGTTATCTCAATGCTATTTTGTTTGTGTGGGAAAGCTGAAAAATGTTTTGCATGTTATTTTGAAGATGATCAAAATGCATGTTCATAAAACTATTTCGCATGTTGTTATAAAATGCGAGAAATGCATTCTGTTGATGTTTATGTTATGTGATGTTTGTTGTTTTGGCTGAAATACATCAGTCATGTTCTGTTTGTGTGAGAAAGCTGGAAAATGCTTTGCATGTTGTTTTGGCTGTGTAAGAAGACTCGAAAATACCTTGCATGTGTTTTGAGAAATGATCCAAATATAAACGTGTAAAAATGTCCGTTTTGTGGGGCTTGTCATTCTGTTTTGGGTGATTCTGGTGTTGCTGATGTTTTCAAAAGAAAAGGATTTAAAATGATGAAAGTGCTTTTCTGGACAATCTGTTATTGATGAAAAATGCATGAGTTTTGTGGTTCAAAAGAGTGGTGGAACTTTTTTGGGGTTGTGTTGGTTTTTCAAAGGGAAAAGTTTGAAAATGTGTTGAAGTTTCAGGAAAATTTCACTGAATTCGAAGGTGTATTCGAATACGGCATGAATGCCTTTGGATACAACCTGAAAAGCTTCTGTTTTATTCAAATTTTTGAACTTGTATTCGAATACGAGCTTCTGTATTCGAATACAGATGAAGGATTTTTGCTTCAGAATTAGGATCTGTATTCGGCTACGACCCTGTCGTATTCGAATATAGAATTGAAATTTTACCACTATATTCGAATACAACACCCTCGTATTCGAATACAAGATGCTGATTTTCACTATTTTTGCTTCTGTATTCGAATACAAGGGAGCTGTATTCGAATACAGATTCGTGTTTTTCCAGAAAATCAAGTTTCAGACACTGTCATGTGAACTTTAAATGTTAGGGAACATTGGGAAGGTTAGAAATGATTTAAAATGGAGTTTTTGAAATGGTTTTGAAGAGGAGATGATGAGGTTCCTGAAACCGTTAATGATGTTGGGAAAATGCTGAATATACAATGTTTTGTCTTCTGTATTCAAATACAAGTATGTTGGGAAAATGCTGAATATACAAGAGTGTATTCGAATACAGATTCGTGTTTTTCAAAAAGCCAGAGTTTTAAACATTGTTTTATAAACTTTAAGTGTTGGGGAGCATTGGGAAGGTTTGTGACAAATTAAAATGGACTTTTGTGATAGTTTGAAGGGTAATGATGAAGCTTTTAAGACCCCTACTGATGTTGTGAAAATACTGATTTTTGCACTGTGACAGCCTCTCTATTCGAATACACAGAAGCTGTATTCGAATACAGAATGTTGATTCTGCACTGTTTTGGCTTCTGTATTCGAATACATGGAAGCTGTATTCGAATACAGATTCGTGTTTTTCCAGAAATCTCAGTTTTAAACACTGTTTTATGAATTTTAAGAGTCAGGGGAACATTGGTAATGATGAGATGCTTGAATGTTTAATTATTGATGCGATGATAATCAAATTAATTGTGTTGAGATGTTTTGGGGAAATGATGGAAAGGCTGAATTTTACTGATGTTGCATCCTATTTTCAGTGAAGAGAAAACATTGCATATTCATGCATTGCATAGTCAGGTGGCACCCGTGATGGGCCACAGAGTAATGCGTAAACGTGCTGATCTGTTGAGCGATTGCACGAGTGCTGGTCTGTTGAGCGACTGCACTGGTACTGGTCTGATGAGTGACTGTACCCTGAAATAAGCAAAAAACGTGTTGATCTGTTAAGCGATTGCATGAGTGCTAGTCTTATGAGCGACTGCACTGGTACTGGTCTGTTGAGCGACTGTAATTTGGTATATGTAAAACGTGCTGGTCTGTTGAGCGACTGCACTGGTGCTGATCTGTTGAGCGATTGCACCCTGGTCTTGAGGGCCGTTAAAGTCAAACATATTTAAATTGGGGCAGTCTGTGAGTGACTGCACCTTGGTAATTCCAAGAAGTTGAATACATGAGCATATACATATTGCATCGCGGTGATTGACCGGTGGGTCACGATTTGGATATATGTTGATGATTCGAAATTGATGTGTGTAACTACTTTATAAAATCTGAATTTCTGATGAATGATTGTGATTGTTGAAGTGTTAGTTGCACTTACAACATGTTTTCCATATTAATTGGTTACTGTTTGAAAAGGCATACATGTCATGACATTTCAAAATGAGCATCCTTATTTATCATAATTGTTATATGATATGCCATGGATATGTTTGTTACGGTGATATTAATGCTATGTGTTAATTGTTAATTTTGGTCGGTGACCCTTTACTATTTTGTGGAAATTGGGCTTTGCCCTCAGATGCCCCCCAAACCCACACTCTCGGTGGGTACCCAGACGACGGAAACGTCGCTAGATTTCCTTGATCGACATTCGCGTACTGCTTGGGTATATGACCCCCTCTCAAGCAGGGCGACTTATACGGGGAGGTTGGCAACGACGTGCAGGACCGACGGAGCAGAGGATTATGTGGAGCATACTTATACGAGTATTGATTTTCCTGTGCCTTCCAAATTAGTATTGGAGGCATATGGAATTTTTTATGACGCAGAGGAGCCAGCTGGAGGCCACAGTAGGAGTGGTGACTCCTATCCCGGTGATTGGAGGGGTCGTACGTGAACCCGAGGCGGAAGAAAAAAACAAAGGGCCGACGCTAGTAGCAGTTGATACTCCGGGTCCATCTAGGATATCCGATAATTGTTAAGAGATTCTGGCACCGCCGAAGCGACCTAGATTGTGCATTGATCTGACTTCGGAGGAGACTGATCCCTCTCTGTATGATGAGGAGGAGGACGTTACATCGAGGCGAGCAGCGGAGTCAGATGAGACTTGTATGGGATGCGGAGGAAATCTGTGCTACTGTAGCTTTAGTGCATGATCAGTTAGAGTTGATGTATAGGATTTTGAGCTGGAAAATGTAATTTTGATTTAATTTGGAAATTATTGTACCACTTTTCGGCTAACACATTCCGTACTCTGATATTTCCTTTTGAGATGATATGACACTGTTCTTTTGAAATGTATTAATGTTTATTATTAATTTCCAAGGATAAGTACTTAGTGATATTTATGATGAAATTATTTAATTACGTTAATCGATTTAAGTACGACGTACTATTTTATGAAATAAATTAATGAAGATTTTACTTTAATTCCTTTGAATTAATTATGAAAATTCTTTTATTTATTTATTTTTTTTTTTAAAAAATAAAAAATACACTCGCGCTGTGATTTAAACTCGAGGTGTTATAGGTCTCAGAGCCCTGTTGTATTTTCTATTTGTTTATTTTGAATTATCGTCCCAAAAACTATTGTAGCCTAATTCATTATATGATGTAATTATTTATTTCTCTTGTCGTTTTGTGTTACGACGTATTATTTTAGAAAGTGTTTTTTTTTTTAAAAAAAGAAAATACACTCGCGCTGTTAAAAATCGAGGTGTTACATTCTGCTTCTGATTTGTATCTTCTGGAGGTATCTTCTGCTAACGTCATTCTCTGGTGACATCATCCTCTGATTTCTGCTTCTGGTGACGTCATCCTTTGATTTCTGCTTCTGGTAACGTCATCCTTTGATTTCTGCTTCTGGTGACGTCATCCTCTCATTTTTCATATCCTTTGATTTTTCATACATCTTCTAAGTCAAAATATGATTTTCATAAAATACTTTTGTTAACATCAAAACTTTAATTGAAAGAACAAACTTGGTTCCAACATAATCTTCTTAAATGCCTCAAATGCTTCGTCTTTGTTTCGGATCACTTGCCACATGAATCTAGAACAATCACCAACCAACAGCTGAAAATAGCATTTGCCTCCATGTGTAGCAGGAGTTATTGGCCCGCACAAATCTCCATGCCACAGTTCAAGGGGTGATTACGCTCGGAATTTTGCCACTGCTGGAAATGGATTTTGGTGTTGCTTTCCAATCAAGCAACCATCGCAAATGCGGTCATCATGCTCGATTACGGGTACTCTGTGCACTATTTGTTTCTGACTTAGAATCTTCAAGGCATGAAAGTTCACATGCCAGTATCTTGCATGCTAGCGCCAAGCACTTTCTTTGCTTCTAGCCATGAGACATTCTAGTAGGGCTTGAGCAATATGCAGCAGATATAAATGACTTCCTGATTTGCTCACTTTTGCTAGTAGCCTTCGTGTCCTGTCCAGGGTAGTTATCACTCTTGCATCCATTCTTGCATCCAATTGACCAAGGCTTATTATGTTGCTCATCAACTTCGGGATGTACTAGACATTAGTAAGTACACGATGTTCACCTGTGAAGCATTCAAATAAAATCGAACCTCTTCCTTGTATTTCTACAGCCGAGCCATCTCCAAATTTGATTGACCCTTTAATGGTCGTATCACGTTCAGCAAACTTTTTGATACAACTGGTCATGTGGTTACTTGCGCTGGTATCTAAATACCAAGCCTTGTCTTGGGTGCTGTTAATCTTTGGCACCACTTTGTCTTCGTGTAGTAACACCTGTTCGTTCTATATTGCGTGGCTGAGAACATAAGTTTCAGCCATCAACAGTGGCAGTTCATCATTTGTTTGTCTTGTAACAAGATTGACCCTCTCTCTTCAGTTTGGCTTAGGACACTCTTTTGCAAAGTGACCATATTCATTATAATTAAAACACTTAACCCTGGATTTGTCGAAGTTGCAAGGCTTTCGGTCTTCGTTAGTGCGTTCACCATTTCCTCGACCTCCACCATATCCACGCTCATGACCACGTCCTCTCCAATGATGTCCTCCTCTTTTATTGCTGTTGGAACCTTCATCTTTCTTTGCCTTTGGGATTCTTGCCTCCCACTCGGTCTGGGTAAGGAGTAACTGTTCTCCACTGCCCTTTGAGTGCAGTCGCCTTTTAAGTCCTTCCTCGAAGGTTCTGAGACGACTGATCGCCTCTGAAACCGACATCTTCTCAATATCGCCAAACTGCTCAATTGTTCTAATAACCTAGAGAAATCTATATGGAACTGCGCTGAACAGTTTCTCAACAACTTCGTTGTCGTCGAGCTTCGTGCCCAGCGAGCGGATCTCACCCACCAGCGTGGTAAGTTTCATGGAAAATTCGTTTATTGCCTCTGAATCCTCCATGTGTAACTTGTTCAGTTGCTGTTTCAGCATCTGTACACGTGCCTTCTTGACGCGATCTTCACCAACCCGCATCTCCCTGAGTGTGTCCCAAGCCTCTTTTCCCGTCTACTTCTCTGCGAATGCTATATCACATCATCTGGCATGGCTTGAGAAATGGCTACCATAGCGCCTTGATCTTTGTCGTCGTCTGTGTTTCCATCTTCAATCACTGTTCATACTCCAAGCGAACGCAAGATTATCTTCATCTTGACAGCCCATATGTTGTAGTTTGTTTCTCTTAACGTTGGATATTGGATCGGGATTGAGGACTACAAGCGTCTTAGATTGATCTCCTTCGTCGCCGGCCATTGCTTTGACAATTTGGCTCTGATACCAAATGTTGGATAATTTTTCTAAATGTTGGTTTATTTTTCTTATGGCGAATAACTCAATCACAGAGAAGGGAAAATACACAACTGAGAATAGAAGATTTTTGTGATGCTTGACACTTGCATTCTGGTTTTCTTATTATATAAGCAAATACAAAATCATAACTGCACCACTAACAATGCAGCCCACGTTTTTCTAAAAATAAAATTACCCACATAAACTTTACTTAAATAACTGCTACCCGATTTTTAGCCACACACTAGACTAAAACTGATAGTTAATTATAGACTAAAACAAAAAAAAACAAGTTTGCTAAAATTAAATAAATCAACTACTGGACACGACCTTCTAACAACAAGATTAACTCATCAGTAAGTACCACTCTTGTCTTTCTTTCAAATTCGCTTATCATTTTGCACCGAAGGTATCAAGGGGATACTAAGAATAATATCAACTACATGTGCCAGAAAATGTTTCATTAATGAGTGGTGAATTCCATGACTTTGAATATGAATCGATTAGATAAGAAACCTTCAATTGAGTCCTATACTCAGAATATTCGGGGGCCTAAGAATAACTCATCCATCTAGAAGCCAAGGATTATCCTAAAGTGGAATAGATTCTATGGTACCTGTTGTAAAAAACCAAAGATCAATGAGTTTCGCAGCGGAGATTGATTGAATTAAAAATGGAGATTGATCAATTTTGAAAACGGAGATTGTTTATTGTTCTTTGTTTTTCTGGTTTTGTTTCTTTTAATCTAAACATAATTGAATCTTGCTAAAATGAACACACACAATTGTTAACCCAGTTCAGAGATAAAACTCCTACGTCTGGGGGACTGAATCCGACTTCGAATTATCACTATATGAGATGAAATGATTACAATGTACAAAATGCTCTGTTTTCTTTCAGTTTTCTATTTTTGTGCAAAACCGAAAAATTCACTCTATTTTCTAGTTGCTGCCCAACTACTTATATACAAGTTTGTTACAAAAAGTAGTTACAACTTATTAACTGAAAACTAACAGCCCCAAGTTAGATTGGCTTGTAAGTAACCATCCTAAGTCTTCTTAATTGAGTACCACTTTCAACAATTCTGCACCTTGGTACCAAATGAGAAGCTTCAACATGTGATTCTTCAAATCAGATCCTCTTAGTCCTTGATCTCAGTTTCTGGACTTGATCTGCAGCATATCCAAACAGTGTTTGAATTTGCTAAGTGTGACAGGTTTTGTGAACATGTCAGCTGGATTGTCACTTGTCTTTGCCACATTTATCTCACCTCTTTCAATGACATCACTTATGAAATGCAGTCTGATGTCTATATGCTTGGTTCTTTCATGATACATTTGATTTTTACTCAAATGAATGGCACTTTGGCTGTCACAATTTATGCAAACTGACTCTTGTTTGACACCAAGTTCTGTGCTCAATCCTCTCAACCAAATTCCTTCTTTCACAGCTTCAGCAAGAGCAACATATTCTGCTTCTGTTGTTGATAATGCCACTATGTGTTGAAGATTAGCTTTCCAACTGACTGTGTTGTTGAACACTGTGAACACATACCCTGTGAGAGATCTTCTTCTATCTAAATCTCCAGCAAAATCAGAGTCTACAAATCCTTGGATTGGTTTTGATGGTTCTGAACTTTTGCTGTATTCCAGACACAAGCTTTGAGTTCCTTTTACGTACCTTAGAATCCATTTAACAGCTTGCCAATGATTCATTCATGGATTTCCCATAAACCTGCTGGTGATACTTATAGCATGAGAAATGTCTTGTCTTGAGCAGACCATAGCATACATGATGCTTCCTATAGCACTTGCGTAAGGAATAGTCTTCATATCTTCGGCTTCCAGATTTGTGTTTGGTGACATGGCTGAAGAAAGCTTGAAGTGAGCTGCTAATGATGAGCTAACTGCCTTTGATTCACTCGTATTGAATCTATTTAAAACCTTCCCAATGTAGCTCTCTTGGGAAATTATCAGTTTTTCTTGTTCTCTGATTCTGATGATTTCATTCCTAGTATCCTCTTGGCTGGCCCCAAATCCTTCATCTCGAATTCTTTCTTCAGCTGGCCTTTCAACTTTCCTATTTCTTTCATACTTTTAGATGCTATTAGCATGTCATCCACATATAACAGCAAGTAAATGTATATGTCTTTTGATACTTGTTTATAATACACACAACTATCATAATTACTTCAAGCATAACTTTGACTAAGCATGAATGAATCAAACCTCAAACACCATTGTCTTGGTGATTGCTTTAGCCCATAGAGTGACCTCTTTAGTAGGCAGACCCAGTCTTCCTTCCCTTAAGTCCTAAAACCATCTGGTTGTTGCATTAAAATTATTTCATTCAGATCACCATGGAGAAATGTTGTTTTGACATCCATTTTCTCTAACTCCATGTCAAAGTGTGCTACCATGGCTAGAATTATTCTTATAGATGCATGCTTGACTACAGGAGAAAAGATTTCATTGTAGTCTACACCTTCCCTTTGAGTGAATCCCTTTGCTATTAGCCTTGCTTTGAACCTGGGTGGTTTAACTCCTGGAATTCCCTCCTTCCTCTTGAAAATCCACTTGCTACCTATAATCCTAGAGTTGGCAGGCTTAGGTATGAGTTCCCAAGTGTTGTTCTTCTCCAGTGATTTCAGCTCCTCACTCATAGCTACAATCCATTTGTCCTTGTCTTGAGACCTGACAGCTTCATTGTAGTTCCTAGGATCTTCTTGGTTGATTTCTTCAGCAGCATGTAATGCATAGCTGATCATATCAGCATAACCGTATCTTTGAGTGGGTTTTAATGTCCTTCTTTCTCAGTCCCTGATGAGGTTATAATCATCTAATTCCTGTTCTGGAAACATATCATGTTCTGCTGGGTTTGTATGTTGTTTTGAAACGGAGAACGTTCTGAGTTTCTGCTAATCTTTCTCCGTTTCTGTAAATTGCTCCACCTCAAGATCAAACCTCCCCCCATCTCCAGTTTGATGTGTACTTTCATTTCAAGCCTTGATTAAAGACTTATATAGATCAGCTTCATGAAATTTAACATCTCTACTGATGATACATTTCCTACTTTTAGGACACCATATTCTATAACCTTTCACACCACTTGGATATCCTACAAAATACCCTTTCTTTGCTCTAGGAACTAACTTCCCTTCATTTACATGGTAATATGCAGCACATCCAAATACCTATAGATGATTGTACTTTGCTGCATGTCCAGTCCACATTTCTTTAGGGGTTTTTAGTTCAATTGCAGTTGAAGGACTCAGATTTATCAAATAACAAGTTGTATGAACAGCTTCACCCCAAAACTTTGCAGGCATTCCTACATTGGACAGAATGCATCTCATTCTCTCGAGCAAGGTTCTATTCATCCTTTCAGCTAGTCCATTTTGCTGAGGTGTGTGCCTCACAGTCCTATGTCTGTTCACACCATGAGCTTTGCAAAAACTACTGAATTCCTCACTATAGAATTCAAGACCATTGTCTGTCCTTAAGGTCTTAATCTTCCTATCAGTTTTTTTTTCAACCATAGATTTCCAATCTTTAAAGGTTTTGAATGCTTCATCCTTACTTTTTAACAAATAAATCCATACCTTCCTACTATAATCATCAAGAAATGTAATGAAATACTTGTTACCTCCATGTGAAGCAATATTTGTAGGGCCCCATAGATCACTGTGAACATATTCCAGAATTTCTTTTGAGCAATGTTTCCCTATAGAGAATTTGACCTTATGCATCTTTCCATACACACAATGCTCACAAAATTCAAGATCACCAATCTTGTCCCCACCTAGCATGCCTTGTCTGTCCAGAATTTGCATTCCCCATAGACTTACATGTCCCAACCTTTGATGCCACAAGCTAGCTTTGCTTGATGTTTGAACTGCCACTGCTGCCGTTCCTGTCACTACTTGACCATTGAGAAGATAGATTCCATGATCTCTTTTTCCCTTCATGATTATCAATGATCCCTTTATGACTTTTAGAGTGCCTTTCTCTGCTTTGTATGAACAACCAACTTCTTCCAGCATTCCCAGAGATATTAAGTTCCTTTTCAGCTCTGGAACATGCCTGACTTTTGATAAAATCTTCATAGTTCCATCTTCCATCTTCAGCTTGATTGAGCCAATCCCAACTACCTTGCAAACTGATTTGTTACCCATGATAACCTTGCCTCCATCAGTTTCTTTGTAGTCAATGAACCAATCTCTGTTTGAAGTCATGTGAAATGAACACCCTGAGTCAAGAACCCAATCATCCTCCATGATTTCAGTTGAATTTGCCATAAGAACTTCTGTGCTTTCATATCCTTCAGAGGCTACTGAAGCATTTCCATAATCATCATCACTATTTGATCCTTTCTTTCCTTTTCAATCTGGGCATTCTTTCTTGAAATGTCCCTCCTTATTGCATATGAAACACCTCATTTTAGACTTGTCCTTTTCTCTATTCTTGAATTTATTCTTCTGTTTTTTATTCTTCTTCCCTGTTTTAGCCTTGACAAACAGCCCCTCACCACTGCCTTCTTCTTTCCCATCTGACTTCCTCTTTAATTCTTTTGATATTAGTGCAGCTTGTACTTCTTCTAATGACAAAGAATCTCTACCATAAATAAGTGTATCACACAGATTTTCAAGAGAGCTTGGTAATGAATTTATCAACAACAGGGCCTGATCTTCATCTTCCAATTTTACGTCAATATTTTCAAGATTTAACACAATCTTATTAAACTCATCCATATGATCTTCAATTGACCTCCCAGGTTGCATCTTGAAAGTATATAACCTTTGTTTTAAGTATAAACAATTCGCGAGTGATTTAGTCATGTATAAAGATTCCAATTTAAGCCAAATACCTGCTGTCGAGGTTTCTTTTGACACTTCCCTTAGAACTTTGTCTCCAAGACTCAAGATTAAAGCACTATGAGCCTTGTTCATGATATCCTTCTTTTCCTTGTCTGAAAACGTGGATGCCATGTCTTTCTCTCTTCCCAGTGCTTCTGCCAAACCTTGATTAACCAGCAACGCTTTCATCTTGAGACGCCATAACCCAAAATCATTCTTTCCATCGAATTTCTCAAGTACATACTTTGTTGATGCCATCTTCTTGAATCGAAACCGAGCTCTTGATACCTTCTTCCAATTTTACATCAATATTTTCAAGATTTAACACAATCTTATTAAAATCATCCATATGATCTTCAATTGACCTCCCCCAGGTTGAATCTTGAAAGTATATAACCTTTATTTTAAGTATAAACGGTTCGCGAGTGATTTAGTCATGTATAAAGATTCCAATTTAAGCCAAATACCTATTGTCAAGGTTTCTTTTGACACTTCCCTTAGAACTTTGTCTCCAAGACTCAAGATTAAAGCACTATGAGCCTTGTTCATGATATCCATCTTTTACTTGTCTGAAAACGTGGATGCCATGTCTTTCTCTCTTCCCAGTGCTTCTGCCACACCTTAATGAACCAGCAACGCTTTCATCTTGAGACGCCATAACCCAAAATCATTCTTTCCATCTAATTTCTCCAGTACATACTTTGTTGATGCCATCTTCTTGAATCGAAACCGAGCTCTTGATACCTTCTTCCAATTTTACATCAATATTTTCAAGATTTAATACAAAAGCTAAAAATTGAGTTTCTGGCTGTAGTCGAATACAGCATGCCTGTAGTCGACTACAGATGCGAATACAGTGTTTAAAATTTCACTTCTGTATTCGAATACGACATAGTCGTAATCAAATACAAATGTTTTAGTCAGAAGTAAAAATCCTTCTTCTGTATTCGACTACAGGGGCTCGTAGTCGAATACAAGTTTTGAAAACTTAGGGAAAACAGAAGCTGGACAGGTTGTATTCAAATACACACATGTTGTATTCGAATACACCTTCGAAAAACCAGTGAAATACTTCCTGAAACATCAACATTTTTTTTTTCAAACTATTTCTTTTAAAGATGACAACCAAACATTAAACAGATTCTACATTTTTTCAAAACCCTTTCCTCATTTAAAATCCCTTTTTCCTTCAAATCATCAACACCACCAGAATCATCACAAACAACCAGAATCAGAATCATCAATATCATCAAGATCACCCAGAACAACCAGAATCAGAATCATCACTATCATCAGAATCACACAAGACATCCAGAATCAGAATCATTCATATCATCAGAATCACTCAAAACAAAACAGAATCAGTATTATCCAGCTTTTTAAACCATCAACACATCATGTAACACTTCAGTTTTCTCACTCATCAGAATAAACATGCAAGTACTCAGTTTCTTCAAACATCAAAAACATGCAAATACTCAGTTTCTTCAAACGTCAGAAACATGCAAATACTCAGTTTCTTCAAACATCATAAACATGCAAATACTCAGTTTCTTCAATTATCAGAAACACGCAAATACTCAGTTTCTTCAAACATCATAAACATGCAAATACTCAGTTTCTTCAAACATCAGAAACACGCAAATACTCAGTTTCTTCAAACATCAGAATATCATGCAAGCATCACTGAACAACAAACCCCAAACAGAATGCATTTTTGCATTTTAAGACTATTTTCAAAACAGTATTAAGACATGCATTTTATTCATCATTAAAATGACATGCAACATTTTCCAGCTTTCACTCATAAGTAAAATAGCATGTTTTATTAGAAAAACAGCAGCAACCACCATCTCAGATAAATCACATATCAACAAAATGCATTTTATTTCAAATGTCATTTTCGAAAATAGTCTTTCTCTTAAAACAGAACTGAAATAACACTCATTCATGGCCCTAATGCAGCTAAAAATGGAAGGTGCCCTTAGCGTGCTCTGTTTCTGCTCAAGTCTGGGCGTCAAAAACGGCGAACTGCTCCGTGAGTTTGCTGCTGCAAAACTGGGCTCTTTGGCTTCGTAACGAGGTGGGGATTAACTTTACTACTGTGAGTTTTCTGGTTTGATGGTTGGAATTTCAGTTAATGGTGTTTGGAGGAATTTCCCTCTCTTCAATTTGAATTCGGGAATGGCATAACAGAGATAGAATGGGAGGGGAGATGGAGTTGGTACATGCAATATGGGCAGTAAGGAGGAAGGAATGATGTTCTAACTTCACCATCCTTCTCACTCCTATTTATAGGTTCTCATGGTGCCACCTCACTTGCCACTTGTCTGATTTTCAGCTTTTAATTATCTTGCAATTAGCCACTAATCCTTAATTAGTGGTCCGATTAATTTAATTACTTGAAATTAAATTAATTTAATTCTTCACCCAATAATTTTAATTCATCTTCCAAATAAATATTTATATATATATATATTCACTTAAAACATACATATATTAAATATTTACAAAAATTCCCAAAATGCCCTTGACATTAATTCCAATATTAATATTTAAAATTAAGGGTCTTACACAAATCTTGATATGGAGATATAAAGGGCAAATGATATTATGATCAGAGTATGTCACATAGACCTTCAAGGTGTTTAGCAGATGATGCACATAAGCTTTTTCTTCTTCAGAGCGTTTACTTATCAGAGCGTTAACTATTATCAAAGTCAAACGATCAAATGCTTGTTGCGATAATCAGAGGCACATAGATCAGATGTTTGTTATGATTATCATAGGCAAACAATCACTTGCAAAGTCACCAAAGGCGCGTTTCAGAGTGCGTTCGCCAGATTTAGAACACGAAAATCAAAAGCGAAGTCTCAATGTTCCTTTAACTTAGATCAAACATTAAAAGATTCAACGTGAATTCATATAAAATAACCTGTTATAAAAACTACACACTAAAACAAAACATTAGTGCTTTAAATTATTCCGACAAAATAATTTGTTGCCATCAAAACAAGTAAAAGTCATAGTTCTTCAAACCAACTTAGTTCTAACAAAACGCGCTCTTAATTGGATTTGTTATTACAAGCCCACTTTTTGTTTGATAATCTTGACATACAAATTGATCGTCTAATCAACACTACGATAAATTCAACACTTTGATAAAGTCAACATTGTGATAAACTCAACGTTGTGATAAAGTAAACATTCTGGCATCATCTGCTGATCATGGTGGACTTATCATGTGACTAAAGAAGCGCATGATATCATCTGAAAATGCCATCCTTTGATTTTCCTATCACTTCTGTCAAGATACACTAAATCAATTATGAAGACGCATTAAGACACGTTTTTAATGATGATTCAAGATCTTTGAAGATTTGATACGAATTATTGTTACTCATGTTGATTTCATGCAAACACAACAACAGTAAGAAACCTTAATGAACTCAAACTTCTCTATAATAGGATTCGTGATCATCACTGCAACATAAGAAAAGAATAAGAGAAAAATCTACTGTCATCACAGATACAAACTCGTGAAAACTCTCGTTTTAGCTCTAAATGCTGAGAAACCTAAAAATATTTTATGAGAGCAATTTTTGTAAACACTATTGTGTGAGATTTATTAGAAAACCATCTTAAACACTTTTGTAACTTGGCTCAGTAGCGTCTGCTTCCCTCAACAGCTTCACGGTACTAAGCTAGAAGGTTGAAAAGACTTGAACACAATCAGTTTAAATAGAATGTGTTCAATGGGCATGTGATACTGTTGGCGATTAGTAGATTAAACCCTTTGGTGTGGATGGACTAGACGTAGCTATTGTGTTTGTGGTGAAAAGGGATAAATTGGCTTGTGCTACTCTCCTTATCTCTTTACTTATCGTTTTACTTATTCTTTCTTTTTAATATCACCAATTTATAGTTTTTGTAATTGAGTTATTTTTTAAAAACAAAACACAATTCAAGCCCTTTCTTTCTTGTGTTTTTCTCTCTACAATTGACATCAGAATTCAATCTTAATGCTGAGCACTTAACCGTGTTTGAGTAAAGATCTCCTTTTTTATTATCTAGTGATGAAGCTACATGTGGAAATGTTAATAGGCCTACAAAGTTTCTACATCTCAAATGATCATGAACTTTGGGACATAGTCCAATTCGACTATGAAGCTCGTAAAGATGTTGTTAGTGTTGAAATATCCAGAAAGGATCTCAACGATGATCAAAAGAAACTATACAAGATTCATAATAAAGAAACAGCAAAAAACATCTTTGATGCCCTAATCCTCAACTATGAAGGAAATAAACAGGTGTCGTAAGCAAAGGAAAATCTTATTGTTAAGAAGTACAAACTTTTCTGGATAGAGAAGGATGAAGACATTGCGAAATTTTTTTCTAGATTCCAAACTCTAGTTTCTGGACTAAAGGAAAATTAGAAAAGAAGAAAATCATCTGCCATGAATGCAAAGAACCAGGACATTTCCAATCAGAGTGTCCTAAGCCTAAGAAAGGAAACTTTCAAAGAAAATACTTCAATATAAAGAAGAAGAGTCTAATGGCTACTTGAGATGACTTTGATGAATCCTTTGATGAAGATGAAAAATATGCAAACATGGCTCTGGTGCTAGATGTTTATTCTTACTCTAATTCAGACAATGAATCTATTGATGAGGAAATTGAGGTACGATAGCTATCTCACAATGAACTTATACATACGTGTAATGTGTTTATGAAGAAGATTCATCGTGTCTTCTCAAAACTTAAAAATCTTTGAAAAACTAATGCGGTCTTTATAGATAAGTACAATTCTCTTGAAAAGGATTTTGAAAACATAAAAAGGGAAAATATAACTCTAAAAGATAATGTCTCAAAAACCTCAGAATTAACTTTATGTAGTTGTGTTAAGTATGAAAATGTCATTCAAGATTTTCTAGCGAATGGCATAGACAAAAGTACACAAGCTTCAATGATATATGGTGTTAGAAGAAACAATGTAACACCCCAAATTTTATAATGAATTAGGATTTTAAATAATTAATTTGATGTTAAAATTATTTTAGAATATATGTTGATAATTTTTTTGGATTAATTTTCTTTATATGTTTGGTTGTTAAGGTATGATAATTTTATAGATATTTGATTTAATTATTAATATAAATTATAAATACTATATTTTATTTATCTTTTTAAATATAAATGAGTACAAATATTTTAGGGTTGAATATTAATATTTTAGGGTGGTCATATATTAGTATTTTAATGTGAGTATTTTAGAGAATAATATTTTAATTATGCATGCATAGAACAAGTAATTAAATTATTTGGATACTCTAGAAATAGAAAATAAAATAAATTTTGGGATAGACTACTTTTTGCATCCCTCATTGTTGTTTGTTTCTACTATTGTTTCTATTTACGATGTTTGCTTTATACACCCTAATTTTGAGTCTTTGCTATTCCCCTTTTTCCAACTGCACTAAAAAAAAAATTCAAAATACTGAAGACTTCCTCTTCTTCATGAATGAAAAACACGCGCAACTATACTAAAGAAACCCTCTTTCTCCCAACCTCTACCCCGCACAAAATGACCACAAAATCCATTTTAGGCATCGATTTTGTTGATTGTGGCTCCGTTTCATCATAAACAACTACGTTTCTTTCCTTGGACGAGCTGTTTTTGGCCGATTTCGATCACCATATTTGTTGTCTAAAAAACCTAACATCGTTTTTTGATTCCTCTTGTCGAAACCTTTAAGAAACACTACTCATTTGAATTTTTCGGTGAAGTTGGCGTTGGACCCTATAGGTGCTCTAACATGTCGGTAAGGCCTTTTTTTGACAATTTATTTGCATCATTTTGAATATGTTTCTGCTCCTAATATTTTTATTTATTATGCAATACTGATTTTTATGCTCTGTGTAAATTATCTACAATGTTTCATTGATTTTTCAAATTTTTCGATGCTTTTGGACTTGTTCGTTGCTTGTTGTCGACATGTCATGGTTGCTGAAAATTATTCCGATCCTTGTATCGTATGAAAGCGTCAAATTGAGGTTAGGGATGAGAGAATGTTTGAGTTTATGAGTATAACATAATGTGGGATGAACGAGAATGTCAAATTTTCCAAAGATTCATTCGGGGTTTACCACGTACGGTTGAACCCTATTGAGTAATAAATAATTAAAATTATATAAATAATAACAATGAAGACTAAAATATGAGTTAAAAACCTATAGAATTGTTGTGATTGCATGATATCTGATTTTGTGAAATCTTGAGCTACTTGCTATTGTATGGATTGCATGATATCTAATTTTTGTGAAATCTTATGCTACTTGCTATTGTATGGATGACGTGTATTTAAGTGTCCTTGTTACTCAAATGAAATTATGATTTTACTTATACAGAGTACTTGCTAGATTTCATGCTTTATGATTGATAGAGTTGTATTGTTCGATATGATTATGTGTGCATGACTTGTTGAGACTCGATTTGATTGTATCATGATAATATGTTTTGAGGATGTGTGAATAACGATTGAAATGTTATCAAATTTTGACGAGTATGTTGATGTCACCCATAGTTGATGAAATAGTGGTGAATCAAACTTGTGCTAAAGGTAGTGCTCTTAATGGAGTAGTCAAGGCCAATGAGGGGAGAGAATAGATGTTGGGAGTTTTTTATGTGGAGACTATCTTGTCATCATATAGGCAGGGCCTGAGAAGCCTAATGATGTTGGGGAAGTACAATTGAATCAGCCTAATCATGATGGTCTACTGTTGAAGCTTAAGGAAAGATTGTTAGACCTTTGGGTATTCTAGTGGGGAATTCCTAAGTGACTTGGAGGTAGACCTCCAAATGTCGAGAGCTACCATGCAACACACGTTTACCTCGACTGAATATGTGTCTCGAGTTGAGTTAAGGAGATCTATGAGGATAGGGAAAATTTGAATTGTCCTTCTACTTACGTGGTGGCATAGTATCAACACTCTTAACCAAGTACTGCAGAGTTAGAAAGGTACTAAATGGCGAAGAAATAGAGTCTAAGTTCATGCGTAGCATTGTCTTGTGAATATTTTGTTGTGATTAATGTGTATTGAGGGTGAAAGTAATTCCTCATAGATCGTTTGATAATATGACGATATATTGATTTTATTTGAGTGATTTTGACATTATAATGTGATATTATTTTCTCGAATATTTTGATATATCATGATGTGTTATGATATGATCTATTATGATTATTTGCATGTTCTTCTGACTTATATTATACTATCAACATAATTTCAAAACTCGCCTCCTTCATTGTTTGTGTTTGAGTGGTTTGGTCTTGCGTTTACGAAATCGCAGTTATTACAAGTTAATGGGTCTTGAAGTTCAAGTTTGGGACAAGCCACATTCTGATAGATGACACCAGAAATGAGAGTTATAAGTTGTATTTTACTTATTTAATTAGAAATGACTTTTTATATTAAAACCTTATAAATACTAGTATGTTTTTGGAATTAAATTAAGAACTCAATTGGAGTTTAGGGTGTCACATTAGAGCTCAATTGGTAGCAATTAGTGAGTTTTTGCTTTAAGTGGAAATCGAACCCGGTACCTAGGGGATAAGTACCACGGTTCATTCATTCACACTACCAGTTGAGTTGCGTATATTGGTTAATGAAAGCTCATGACAAAAGAACTTGTCTGATGTTGAAAACATGGAAAGACAAGACTATTAGAACCAAGTTGGTTTAAAGACATGAGCAACACACATTTACCTAACTTGTTGGAACCAAATTGGTTTTATAATTAGAGTTCTAATGTTCACAAAAGTATTTTATGAGAACAATATATTTGACTTTTTAGAGTCTAAAATAAGATTGAATTCAGATTTATAATTAAAGAAAATATTTGACCAAGTTGAAAAAAAGTTATTGTCAAGATTTGAAGAAGATATGACCAAAATCTTATTAACAAGAAGATATGAATTATTTACAAGAAGATTTGATCAAGATTTATCACAAGAAGATATGTATTATTTAAAAGAAGATTTGATCATGATTTATCTACAAAAAGATATAAATTATTTACAAGAACATTTGATCAAGATTTATTACAAGAAGATATGAATTATTTACAAGAAGATATGATCAAGAATTGTTTACAAGTAGAAACACTCACCAGAAGATACATTTATTATTTGCAAAGATATGATTCGGATTTTGACAAAGGACAAAAATACTAAATTGGACTTAGTCATATTCCTACTTTTGAAAGTTCAAGAACCGGTCCAACGCTATGGTCCCACCCAAATCAAAGCAAGCAATATGAAGGAAGTTTCATCTGAAGACTTGCGAAAGCAATCCTAACAAAATACGAACAATATGAATCTAAAGAATTTACAATCTGAATATGAACAAAATACAAATAGAATCAATCTAAAGAATTTATAAACTCAATCTAAACAAAATACGAATTGGCTTAGATTGGATTTAGAAATAAAGAATTTGTTAAAGAACATATTCTGAAAAAGCATCTTAGAATTATTTTTGAATAAGATCATTGTTGACCAAGCTAGGAATGAAGATACAATTCAAAATTAAACAAGGACTAAATTGAAGCCCTAATTTTATTTTCAACTAGATACTCAAGGCTGAAGAAGAAGATCATTGAAAAATCATAAAATAGTAGAAGAACTCAACCTCAAAATTTCAAATTCATCTTAGAGTTCAAAGAGATAAACATTTGTTTAAATGAGAAATATTTTCTAAGTGTTTTTCTTACAGTGTGATAGTCATTGTTGTAATCAGCTTGTTATAAGCAACTACTCAAGTTCTAAAACATCATGTTCAAACCCAATAGTGGTGTTAATGTGCCTTCAACAACCTTGGTTGTCAGATTGTGTGGAGAAGACTTGGCTGGTAGAGTCAAGGTGTGTGTGTTCCTCAAAAGTCTAGGGTATACAATAAAGAGACACTGATTGTAGAGGAATCAATCTATGTCAAATTTGATGACAAACAACTTGACCATAAAAACTCAAAGTTCGATGAAGATTTTGCAAATTTACAAATATCAGAAGAACCAGATGAATAAGAGGAAGCAACAAAGTTCCCCAATAAAGAACATGTAATGAGGAACTATCCACAAGTCAAACTCATCCGGGATCTAAACCTAAATGGAAATATAAATCTTCACATCCATACTCCTTGATAATTGGAAATTTATGTGATCTTATGAAGACCAGGTATGAAATTGAGTCTGCAACAATACACGAAGCACTATCGGATAATGAATGGATTATGGCTATGCAAGAAGAACTAGATCAATTCAAGAGAACTGATGTATGGGACCTTGTACCAAAGATCAAAGAAAAGAAGTCGATTGAAACCAAGCGGATGATCGAAGAATAGAGCACTGGTTTGGTCACGCCGTCATTGAGCCATGTATTGGTCGGACTCCTCAATCCCAAACACCTTTGTCGACATCAGGCCCAAGATTCCACATGTGTAATAAAAATCCCCAGCCAACGTTAATTGCAACATGTAACATCCTCTAAATTTATTATTTAAAATAATTAAGACTTATAAATATATATATTTCATTATTAATTTAGGTGTGATAATTATTTGTCTCGTTCGACTTATTGTAGTTGATAAAATTATTAGTAAAAATTATTTAATCAATGGAGAAGTTTTATATAATTATATATATATATATATGTTTTTTTGTACAAGAAGAATTTGAGCTAAGGGTTTGTGGCTAGGTGTGACCCAACCCGTAATAGAAATTTGGGCTTGGAGTTGGTGGCTTAGTTTTTGTATGATCAAGGTTAAGAAAAAAATAATAATAAATAAATAAAATAATATTTTCTCCCTTCTTTTCTTTATTTGGGCCCAACACTATCTACCCAATAATCTCCACTTTAAATTTTCCCTAAAGTCCACAATATTTCGATACTAAGTAATAGTAAGCAAAAAAAAATACCGAAACCCTAGCCGTCATCTCCTTCACACCTCATCTCCTTCGTGCGGCAAACTTTCGTGTGAACAACTTCGTGGGGGCTTAGAGTTTTGTACTAGGAAGAAAAGCGGCCAAGGTAAGGGCTTTTCCCCACACAAATTTGAGTTAGACCGTTAGTTGGATGACATAGAACTAATAATTGTAATTGCTTGCTTTTGAAAGAAATAAATGTAGACTAATAAAATAAAATAATGGAATATGAAATCCTTTACGTTGAGTTCGATATGTAATGTATGTCTTTTTAAGAAGTAAAATATGAATTTTTATATTATACATGATAGAGTTTTAATTTTTATGATGGATATGAAGCAAAATATGATTTTTCTTATGTTATATATATGATAAAGTTTTGATTTTGATGATGTATTATGAGTTGGAGTTTGAAGTTTCTTGTTATATATAAAGTTTTAATCTTTATGGTGTAAATGAAGTCAAGTCCCGATTTTTATGCGTACGTGGTGAAAATTATTATTGAATGATTATTTGTCTATGAATATATGATTCTCATGATAAGGATGTGTGATATGTGATCTTTGTGATGTGAATAAGATGATGGTTTTAAAAAGGGTGATTTTTTTAATGTATATGACATGATTCTTAGTGGGCTGTGTGCGAGTATAATTGTGATAATATATGGTCATGTCATGGCATATGCATCTTCGTGGGAGTTGCCTTAGTGGCAGGTTTATTTTCCCCATTGGTATGGGTGATCTTTCTGTGTGGAAGTTGCCTTAGTGGCAGGTTTATATCCGGATCATATAGTTTTAGGAGCATGCATTATGCATATTTTTTACATACGATTTACTGTTTGCGCATTTTTTTCTTTTAAATTACAAGTTTTTACCTTTATATGTTTTGTGTTATTCTTCTATATGTTTAGCTTTGGTTTGATGTGGATGATGGAAAAAATTGACCCTTACAACAACATTTTAGGTACTAATGAGTTCGAGGAGGTTCAAGAGTAATTGATGAGTATTAACGTGCGGCAAACGTGGGGTAAAAATGGGGTTTTCAAGACAATTTTGTAATAATAAGTATTGCCGCAAAATTTCTATGTTTATTTATTTTTTTAATTTTTGTCACTAAACTTTTAAATGCATTCGAATTTTATAAATACGGAAGTGGATTTTTGCTTCCGTTTAGGAATAATTGATTTTTCCTTTATTTTAGCTTGAATAAACTTTTTTTTATAATATTAAACAAATGTGATTGTTACTAATTATTTAAAAGTATAAATGTAATTGTTACTAATTATTTAAAAGTATAAATGTAGATATTCTTATAAAAAAAAATTATCATAAATTTTTCTAAAAGTATTTTTTTTAGTAACGTTTTGGACCAAAAATCCGGGGCATTACACAACACGTATTCTCATATACGGGTGCTACAGCCTCACGGTATTGCAGTCATCATAAAACTTTGAACTTACCAATACTGCGACCAATTTGTTCAGTCATGAGCCCCAAAGGAACATTGAAAACCTGCACCCGGATGTCCAAAGAGTTGAGAGGAATTTCCAAAGGAGAAACTCCATGAGTCGCCTTAGTCACCACCAAGATAAAGTTATCGAAAGACTAGGGGTCAGCTTTGAGGACACGTTGAACGTCGAGCTTGTGATAAAATTAGAAAAGAAATCGACCTTGATCAAGCGGGGTGATGGTCACACCTTTTCCGGGTCTCCATGCCAATGCAATGCGTTCCTTGATAATCTGATTACGAACAGGTTTGTCCGTGAGGAAATGCCTAATAAGGCAGTGTTCTAGTACTCTTAGTGATTCGTGCTCAACCTCAATATTGACCGTCATGCCGCCATCTTCTTCTACCATTGTTAAGCGGGTCATCACTGACTCCATGAAGATAG
The DNA here is from genome assembly GCA_037974295.1 of Cicer cuneatum. Lineage (NCBI taxonomy): Eukaryota > Viridiplantae > Streptophyta > Magnoliopsida > Fabales > Fabaceae > Cicer > Cicer cuneatum. The sequence goes on from JBBPBO010000001.1 coordinate 48,207,010, forward strand.
CTATCAACCACAACACACACAAACTAGTGCTTCGCCGTAACATATACGAGAAGGAAGGCTCGAAAATTTTGTGTAGAATACACATAAGTCTGATCTGATATATAATGTAAAAGAATAAGTCTGATCTGATACATAAGCAAGGATTTTCCTGCGTCTTCGATTTAATATAGCAATATTCCTGCGATATCCGATTCCGCAGGTAAAACCACAGGTAAAGTTTTCGTTTGCTGCGGATTTACATGCGGTTACATGTCCGCAACAAAATTCACCTTCTAAAATTCCGCAGCAAATATCCGCAGGTAGTACTTTATTTTTATTTGAATCAAGTAGTTTTTAGTTTTATATAAATAAAGTAGATTTGTTTTTTTTAAACAAATTAAAAAAGTAAGACAAGTTTTATAATCAGAGATGATAATATAATTTACACCGTAATATCCACCCAAACCGTTTTAATTTGGAGGAAATAATTCGCTTTGATTGAGTGTGGATGTGGGTTTTCGTCGACATTAAAATTCAGGGGCGAAGACGATCTGAATGTTGATATTTACTCTGCGACGCTAGTAAGATTATTGTAATTTTTTAATTTTATAGTATAGTATCTATTAAATTAACTAAATTAAGAGTTTTGATAAATTTATTTATTCAATTTTGAACTCGATAATTAAATAAATTATTTTCATAATTAAAATTTTATTTTTAATTAAAATTATTACAAAAAACGTTATTTTAAAATATAATCAACAGATAATATTTAAAAACTTAAGGATATTAAATCTGAAATATAGTCAAATTAATTGACATGTTATTTAATTATTAATGATTTAGTTTAATAGTATAAAAACATATTAATTTTTAAATTTACTATAAAAGTTTATAAAAATACTTAAAAAATTAAAATAGAAAATATTCATTTTAATTACAGAGAAAAGCTAAGAGATTCAATTTGATTTTAGAGAAAAATAAAACTAACTTTTAATTTAAAAAAATAATACTTCCTGATAATTTAATATTTATTTGAACCATTGTTAAAAAATTAGTTTTACAATAAACCTCGTAGTATTGTTATTTCTAGGCCTATCTATCCCATTAAAAATCGAACAAAAATACTCTTTTATTGATCTCTTCCAAATCACCATGCCCTTTGTATAGGTCATTCTTCTTACAAACAGCCACCGCCGCCGTCGGCTAATCCCCACCATAACTCCGCCATCCATCCTTCGTCATTTCCCCGTTCTCCTCACAACCTATCGAATAGTCTTCCTGTTTCAAGGCTCAACCGAACAACCACCTTTTGAAGCCCCTTTTCTTCCATTTAGAGCCAGTTTAATACTATCCGCAACAAAATTACTTGGAGGGTTTCTTCTACCGGAAAATGGACGCCGATAACGGTTCAACGAATGTTAACCCCGATGACACGCTCATGGAACTCGAATCCGCTGATTCTCAAGTACTTCCTCCGAACTCGCTTATCTCTTTCTTCAATTTATAAAATGAAACAAAATTGAAAAATGAATACAGTATTTATGTCATACTGTATTTATGTTATTTAATAATTCAAAAAATTCAAATCAAAAACACTTTAATACTTCCAGTTATATTTAATAATTCAAAAATGTATTGATAATAATATAAATTTTCATATCAATCAAAAAAAAAAACAGCACCATATTTTCTGCAGATTTTTCTTCGAAAACACTTTTGATGCGAATTTATGGATATCAATGCAACATTACCTGCGGAAATACATTTGGAATAAATTCGCAAAAATAGTATTGCAGATTTGTTCCATGTGAAAATGCGTAAGAAAATGCCTTAAATTTGTTAAATATTAGCTGCGGATTTTATTTACTTTTCCTGCGGATTAATCCGCAGGTACTGTACATGCGGTTTTAGAAATCCTAAGGAAACAATTATCCACGAAGGTTTTACGTGAGGAAATAGTACTGCCGGTAAATCTGCAGGTAATGGTGTTTCCTGCGGATTTTTAGCTTAAATCCGCAGGTAAAATGTTAATTTCTAGTAGTGTACCTTCATTATTTTTATATCAGTTATTGATAATTAAGATTTATTGTTATATTTCAAATTGCCTTTTTCAAATATATGTGAGGTGATGAGCTTATGGATCTTACTACCTTCCACGTGTATGAATTTAATTATTTTTTTAACACTTCTTCTTATTATTATGTCTCAAGAAACCCTAAATTCAGGCTTCACCATTTCGTGACCTCTCAAGTCATTTCGTGACCTCTCTTCTTCTTTCTCCCACGGCGCAAATAGGGATCACCATTTCGTCATTTTCCTTCCTCATTTTGTCGCAAATAGCTATCACCAAGTCCTTTACCGTCCACAAAGGCGCAAACCGAGCCATCAATACCTCAGCCTTCAACTACAGTAAACAATCATCAACTCAACAAGGTATTTGATTCTATCAGTAATGCTAATTTCTCGTTAGTTTGCGACTTGGTAAATTTCAAATCGATTTTCTGATTCACTTGATTTTGTGTTTGTTTAGAGCCGGAGATTTGAGTTGAAGCTGATTTTAACTTCGCTTAGGGTTATGAATTTTCAATTTGTTGTTGTGTATGTTTAGGTTTTGCAAAATCTCAATTCAACTTTTAGTTTTTTAATTGCTCAACAACTTATAGATGCAGTTGTCACTACTAACACAAATGCCTTTTGGTTTACATTAGTTGCTGCTACTAATTTTTGTTGTTTTAAATTTAACCTAAGTTCAATTTTGTTTAAAAATTGCTTAATGACTGTTACAAAAGTGGCATGGCAAATTGAGACGGACGGAAAATAAAAAAAAAAAGTGAGATCAAAAATCAAATTAAAGCATACATGTTTGGTTCAATAAATTCACCGTGTTTTATTTTTTATTTTCATGCTTTTTTATTTTGTGTCGTCGTGTCAACTTTTTTTAATAGTCTTTAATAAAATAGAATAAGTTATTCTCCTTATCAATGAATAAGGAGGCGAAGGTGGCGGATCTTAGGCGTTGGGCTGGTGGGAGGTGGGAGTGGAGGTTGCAGTGAAGGAGAGAGATGTTCCGATGCTGGTGTTCATATGGCAGGTACCACAAAATAGATTTTTTTTTTAGATATAGAACTTATGTTTGTTGTAGTACATACAAAGGTTGACGAAATTGACACACTAATTTCATAAAAGTGAGATATTACAAATTTGAATTTACACTTCTATATATTAAATGTTCCCGTTGCCTATTTATCGAATATGTAAACTTGTTTTTGATATAGGAAATCAGTAAGCCTCTGCCTTTTGGTTTTGTTCTAGGCTTTGTAAATATTAGCCGTGTGCATTTTTGTTTGGTTATTATTGTATTTCTGCTTTGGTTGATTAGGCAATGGGTCACCATTGTGCTTGTTTTCGATGGCAGCCTCAATGTTTGATCATAATCAGTTGCAAATTTGCAATTTCACTCACTTTCTCTGATTTTCTTGCATTTTCACATCAACAAAAATCTAAGAGGAAAATTAATGTTTTCTTAATAATGAAAATTAATGTTTTCTTAGGGCTTGAGTAAAATAATTTGATGATTGATGCATGTATTGAAAAAATAAACAAAAAACATTGCTTGTTGCACTTAATACTTGGAAATTATAATGTTGATTGGTAATTTTTTTTTTAAAAATGCTTTGATGAGAATTACCTTTTCTTGAAAAAGCACAATTTCAACTCCAACTATGATTTTTCTTAAAGAATGATATCTTATCTCTGTAAAATATTTCAGGTTGAAGATGATGGATCAGTGAGCAAAATCAGACATGGTGAGACATTCGAAGACCACTTGCGGTTGTTTGAGGGACTTTAAACTGATAACTTGTCTTCTCGCCAGAACGGAGGCTTGAGATTTTCACATGCAAATTTGCAATTTCACTCACTTTCTCTGATTTTCTTGCATTTTCACATCAACAAAAATCTAAGAGGAAATGAGATATGATGAGTTAAAAGCTTTACGAAATTATACTAGCCTGAAATTTGTTCTGTCTATTTTAGATTGATTGAGGTAAAGGATTACGAGTCAAGGTGGGGTATGTGTTAGCGGAATTGGTCAAAGTGAAACCTCAAATGATTATTACGGTGTTGTTACAGAGATTCTATAATTTGAATGGCGAAGTCAAGAAACACGAAAGCTAATTTCTTCCTTTTAATATTAGGATTTTGACATTTAACTAGCAATAGTATATTTTTGTAACTAATTAACAATTATAAACACAGTTGTTTTCAGAAAGAAACACTTGCTCATTCAAGAACATTGCTCTCACTCTCTGAATCTCACTCACTTGCACTCAGAATCTCGATCTCGTTTGTAAATAATCTGGTTCCAATAGGTGAGTTTTGATTTCTTCAATTCTTTCTTTAAGTTCACCTTCTTCTTGGTCACAATAACCTCTGATTTGGACTAAAAAATATATTGGTCAAAAAAGATTTATCCATAGAGATATAAAGGCTGCAAATATATTGCTCACGGAGGATTTTGAGCCTCAGGTATATTATATGCTTTGGATTCTTTTATATATAAGTTTGATTCTGTAATTAATTCCTTCTGTTTTTTTATGAATTATAGACAAACAATATTTGGAAGATTCTTCATTAAGTGTGATGGACCAAACCTCTTTTCTGTATCACCTTTCTTGTCTCGTGATCCATTTTTGTTTTTGTTATTGATATGCCCCAAATATGAAGTTAGAACAAACAACCCATATGTTAATATGTATTGTTCCATTTCAACGTATATTTGTTAAAAACTTTTATTTTGTAATCCTTGGATTCTGAAGGTTGGCAAGTAAAATATGGCCAAATAATGCCAAAAGTCGAATTTAGTAGATTTCAGTTTTATTAATGTTCATTAATCACTTGAATTCAACTAATTTATTGGCACATTATATTTTATTAGGATTTAATTGAAACGTTTTTTTTTTTGGCAGATTTGTGATTTTGGGCTAGCAAAATGGCTGCCAGAGAATTGGACTCACCATAACGTTTCTAAATTTGAAGGAACTTTTGGGTTTGTAACCTTCAATGCAATTAATTATTACTTTATGTTACAAAATTTTGTGGCTTCCTATTAGTATTAATTAATTAACTCATAATGTTTCATTTATGACATTTCACAGCTACCTTGCTCCTGAGTACTTGCTTCATGGCATAGTAGACGAGAAAACTGATGTATTTGCCTTTGGTGTATTACTATTAGAATTAGTCAGTGGGCGAAGAGCACTTGATTATTCACAACAAAGCCTTGTTTTGTGGGTATAGTTTCTTATTACACACACAAATGTCATGCTGGCCTTAATTCACCTTAAGAAATTGTTACAGTCTAGACATTAATTTTTTTTCCTTCATAATAATATTTTCAGGCAAAACCATTGTTGAAAAAGAATGATATTATGGAGCTGATAGATCATTCACTAGCAGGTGAATTTGACTCTAGGCAGATGAATCTTATGCTTTTGACAGCTTCTTTATGCATACAACAGTGAAAGTAAACTATTGATGCTTTTTGTTTTTTTACTTTCTATTTTTGCTCATAATTTAGATTTGGAACAGGTTGTAGTACGAATTAGACCCACCAGTGACAACGGAGTAATAGGAGATTGAACCGTTAAGAAAGGCAATTTAATTTTGATTCGGTATTTGACTCCAACACAAGTCAGGTAAATTACTTCACTTCACTTTGTACTATTTATGATTTTTATTTTTTCTTATTTCCATAATTTTCTCTCATAGGATTGATGTACATGCTTGCTAAATAGAAACAACTAGTAGTTTTGTGCTGAGCCTCGATATAAAGTAAGTAATGTACATAGGAAAAACTCTAAGGACGTTCCTCGCAAGAGATTGCATTACTTGCCTCTCACCCCTCGCTTGCAAAGATTATATGCTTCTCCGAGATCTGCAGAGCACATGAGGTGGCACTTCGAAAATCTTAGGGAAGAAGGTGTGTTGTGTCATCCTTTAGATGGAGAAGCATGGAAACACTTAGACCAAGTATATCCTGGATTTGCCTCAGAACCTCGAAATGTTAGACTTGGTCTGTGTGCTGATGGCTTCACCCCTTTTAGCCAATCAGCCACACCATATTCTTGTTGGCCGGTAATTGTCACACCATATAACCTACCTCCCGAGCTATGTATGATGACGCCTTATATGTTCTTGTCCTTGATCATTCCAGGTCCACACAGTCCAAAAGGTAAAATTGATGTGTATTTGCAGCTGCTTATAGATGAGTTGCAACAATTGTGGAATGATGGTGTAGTAACATATGATGCCTCAAAGAGGCAAAATTTTCAATTGAGAGCTGCACTGATGTGGACAATAAATGATTTTCCAGCCTATGGTATGTTGTCTGGGTGGAGTACTGTTGGAAGATTAGCATGTCCAACATGCAAGGAAAATTCAAAAGCTTTTACATTGAAACACGGAAGGAAAACGTCTTGGTTTGACTGCCACCGTCAATTTTTACCTCATAATCATGCTTTTAGAAGAAACAAGGTTGCCTTTTACAAAAATAGAATTGATAAAAATGAGCCTCTTCCTATGTTAAGTGGTGAACAAGTGTTTGAAAAGGTTTATGGAATTCCCAAGATAACTGACACGAGGCAATGCATTGTACCTGGCCACAGAGTTTTGCACAATTGGACCAAAAGAAGCATATTTTGGGATTTGCCTTATTGGAGACACAACCTATTGAGGCATAATCTTGATGTTATGCATATAGAGAAAAATGTCTTTGAAAATGTATTTCATAGAGTTATGGACAACAAAGAGAAAACTAAGGACAATGAGAAGGCACGATTGGACTTAGCAGAGTATTGTCTTAGAAAGGAGTTGTTGAAAAAAAATCCTAATGGGAACTATACAAAACCTAAAGCCAAGTTTTGTTTGACAAATGAACAGAAAAATGATGTGTGTGAATGGGTGAAGGGGTTAAAGATGCCTGATGGCTATGCTTCCAATTTAGGTAGATGTGTGGATACAAAACATAAAAGACTCTTGGGAATGAAAAGCCACGATTGTCATATATTCATGGAATGTCTACTTCCAATAGCTTTTTGTGCTCTTCCTGAACCAATATGGAAACCCTTAACTGAACTCAGTCAATTCTTTAGAGATTTATGTTCAACAACGTTGCGAGAAGGTCACTTATTACGATTGGAACAAAACATTCCTATAATAATATGTAAGTTGGAGCGTATCTTTCCACCTGCATTTTTTGATTCTATGGAGCACTTACCGATTCACTTGCCTTTTGAAGCTAAGTTGGGTGGGCCAGTTCAATATCGTTGGATGTATCCATTTGAAAGGTTTATAAATAAAATTAAAAAAACCGTAAAAAACAAAAAAAATGTGGAAGGATGTATTTGTGAAGCATATTTGGTGCAAGAGACAACCTATTTCAATTCCCATTATTTTGTTCCTCTTGCCCAATATGCAAGTACAATTGGCCTAAATAAGAGGACTCATCAAAACCATGTGATACAAACTTTGTCTATCTTTGAAAACCTACATGGAGAAACAAGTGGAAAATGCAGTGATAGGTGGCTCAACGATAAAGAATTGGCGGCTGCCCAATTGCACGTTCTCTTAAATTGCATCGAGGTTAAGCAATTCATTGAGTAAGTATTAATATATTAAATATATCTCCATTATTCAACTAACAACAATATCTAATTTTTTTAAAATGTCTCATATAGGATGTATGTACAAAGTTTGAAAAGTATGTACGGAGATCTCGATGACAGTGTCATTGATACACAAATAGAAGCTGACTTTCCGCGATGGTTTCAAGAATATGTAAGCACTTATTTCAGACTATTCAATCTTATGTGGGTTAAAAGCAAGATGTACAAATTGCTTTAACCTAAGTTATATGAATTGCTCTATGTGACTAGGTGACAAAGAATCACAAACTTAGGCTACAAAACCCTGACTTGTATGACTTGGCAAGAGGACCATTGAGACTAGCAAAGTCATGGCCTATTTATAATGTGAATGGATACCAATTCAACACAACTTCTTGGGGTGAAGGCAAAATAACATATAATAGTGGGGTATGTGTTAACGGAATTGGTCAAGGTGAAACCTCAAATGATTATTACGGTGTTGTTACAGAGATTCTAGAATTTGAATGGCGAAGTCAAGCAACACGAAAGCTAGTTTTATTTTACTGTGATTGGTTCGACCCTTCAAGTTGCGGGATGAGGATACATAATCAGTACAAGATTGTAGAAGTACGAAAAGGGCGAAAATATGGTAAATTTGATCCTTTTATTTTTCCAAAGGCTGCAACTCAAGTTTACTATTCACCTTATCCTGGACACCAAAGAGTTGGTTGGTTGGTAATTATGAAGACAAAGCCGAGAGGGGTTGTTGATGATAGACATACTTTAGAAGTTGCTTTTCAAGTGCAAGAGTCAGAAGTTAATGCAACAATTGAAGATGACCCAATTGATAACCTACAAGATGATGAAGTTTATGGTGAAGAGGTTAATGTGTCTGTGATGCAAGATGATGAGGATGAAGAAGATGATTCCATTGACGATGGTGAATATGTGGATTTATAATTGTTGACAACATACTCATCATATTTTTTGTTTGAAATTTCTTATAAATATGTGGCTTTCAAAATATGTGGCTTTCAAACCACAGTTAAGACCGGTTACTCCTTTCTATCTCCCTTTTACTGTGTGTTTTGCTTACTTGTTTATGTAGCTAGAAGGTGAATCGTGTTGCAAATCGCGTTGGATTCAAGTAACAATAATAATTCAACAAAATAAATTATATTTATAAATAGTCACTTGGCAGTGGTAATATTAGTAGTATATTTTTTTCCTCTAGCTAGTAGTGATGAATGATGCTCATGTGATGTGTTCTAGTGGGTGTGGTCTTATGAAATTTAACATTTATATTTTGTTCACATGATTAAGCATCCTATTCTGTTGCAGGATTCAACTGTGATGATTTTGATTGACCAAAGCATGTTGATTTGAATGACTATTTTCTGGCATATTTTTTTGGTGTATGCAAATAACAAGGACTTTGCCTTTTTTAATTGAATTAGATTCCTTCTTGGGGAATTGAATTCTTATTCTCCTTTAGTTTCATTTTTGGGGCTCCTTAAACCTTGCCTCAGATCGGAGAACTTCCACTCAGTTTCACACTGTTTCAGCATTTCCCTCTCCATTTCTTGGTATGTTTTCTTAACTCTCTTGCATTTTAGTAATTGTTATCTATATAATATAATTGTTGAACAAACTTTGTTGCATTGTCTTAGCATATATATATATATATATAATACTAGTTGCATTGCACTCAGTTAAAATTGTATTCATTATGTCTTTTGACTGATCTTATTCAAATATGGTGATTAAAAAAATAGATTTTTCAGCAATTCACCGGCATCAATGCAATAATGAAAAGGTGACTTTTTCTTCTTTTTATTTAAACCATCATTATTTTGTTGTTTCTAAAAATTCAATGCCAAATTACTCAATATTTGAGCCTTTATATATATTAGAAAATAATTTTATGAATCAGGTTGGCAATTAAATAATCTTGCTTGTGAAGCCAAACAGATATATTGTTATCCTTTCTTCTCAAACTCTAACCTCATCATGCTCTCTTAATTGTTATTTGTTTTCAGATAAAGCCTTTATTACCTGCCCTTATATACCTCATCGTGATACCTGATGAAGAGATTGTAACTGATGCATGTTTTGCTATATCTTGCCTTAGTGAAGGCTCTGATGAGATGATCCAAGCTATCATTGAAACAGGTTTTATATCAAGACTTGTGGCACTACTGCTGTAAGTTACTCTGCATCGATCTGATTGTAATAAGCATTCAAATTGCATTCAGATGCTGCAAAATTCTATTATAGATTAAATTTATTTTTGACAGGCATGAAGCATCAAAATATTTTGAGCCTGCTCTTCGTACTCTTTTTTCAGGCTGTGATAGACAATCGACTTCTCCCTTGTTTTTACCTACTTCTTACAACACTATGTTATGATACAAGAATGATCAATGAAATTTGTTGGATAGTTTCAAATATCACAGCTGAGACTACAACTCAATTAGACGTAAGGAAAATGTGATGATATATATATAGTTTTCTAATTAATCTCTTGATACATTTTATGTGTATTTTTGCAGGTTGTCATTAACGCGGATCTTATTTCTCCTCTTGTTCGTCTTACAAAGGCTGATTTTCCCATCAAGAGGGAGGCTGCTTGGGCTATCTCAAATGCCTGTATCCTTGGAAATATGGAACAGATTTAGTATGTCTTACAATTACATTTCACTTTCTCTTATCATGATTCTCTTATCAAAGACTTGTTGTGATGATGGAAATTGGTGTAGGATATTGGTGAATTCAGGTTGCATTATTGCACTATGCAATCTGTTGTCCTGTTCGGATCTAGAGGTTGTGGCACTAGAAAAAAATTTAATTGCTGCAGAATTGGAAGAGTTTTGGGTAGCAATTGATGGACCAAATTTGCATGCTGAATTGATTGCTGAATGTGGAGGATGGGATAAGATTGAAAGTTTCCAAACCAATGGAAATGTTGAAATTTTTGAGAGATCTACCGAGATGATGCTCAGATTTTGGGCTGAATATTTTGATGTGTTATGTGAGAATACTTGGAATAGTCCTTATCAGCGACTTTTTTCTTTTGGAACCAAAGTTCCATGTGCTTTCAAAATTTCTCCTAACTAACTACACTGTTTTAGTTACATACATTTCATGCAGCACACATTTAGGATTTTGGATACCAATTTGTTGATGTCATTATTTTTTTTAAAAGAGTACCTTAGCCAATAAGGATTTATGGATGTGATTAATATTTTGTATGTGGCAAAATACTTTTTATCTTAACTATAATTCTTTATGTATCGCAGTACATGATTTTCTCAAGCATTATACTTTGTCCATGTTAATGTTAATATGAGCTAGTTATGATTCTGTAATTGCTAATATGTTATAAATTGGCAACTTGGTTTAGTTAATGAAATTACATTCAGCTGAAATGATTTTTAATTAAAAACTTATATTAAATAATATAAATTTTCATATCAATCAAAAATAAAAAAATAAAAAAAAAAACAGCACCGTATTTCCTGCGGATTTTTCTTCGAAAACAGTCAATGCGACATTACCTGCGGAAATAAATTTGAAATAAATTCGTAGCAATATTAGTTGCGGATTTACCTGCGGATTAATCCGAAGGTAGTTTTAGAAATCTTGAGGAAACAATTATCCACGAAAAGTTTTACGTGAGGAAATACTACCGCTGGTAAATCCGCAGGTAATGGCGTTTCCTGCGGAATTTTAGCTTAAATCCGCAGGTAAAACCTTAATTTCCAATAGTGCAAGAAAGCCCTAGCAGAGAGAATTCTTAGGAGAGAAATTGATCATTTCAGTGATTAATTAGTATGCTAGTTGTAGACTTGTCATCTGTTGTGTTGTTTAAAAGTTAAAACTAAGACACATAACCTATATGAACTAGCAAGATAAATGGAGGTTGAGTAAATAAATAAATAAATTGGGTGTTAGATTATTATCTATCCCATTTGCAAATTATAATTTTTTTTAAGAGAATTTAATGTTGTGTTTCGATATGGTAATGAAAATTCATCTATCAAAAATGATTTTTAAAAGAAACTATTTATAACATCTTTTCATCTAAAGTTTGTTTGTTATAAATTATTTACAAAAATTATCACTTTTAAATAAAATCTGCAACAAATATGAGTTTGTTTATTTTTAATTTTTCAAAGCTACAAATATAAGTTTGTTTGTCAAACTTAATTTTAAAAATAATCACTTTTATAATTGATTGTTTTAAAACAATAATTTTTATTACGGTAAATAAACATAAAATAAATTTTGTTTTTTAAAATAAATCTATGCATATTTAATTTTTAAAATCATTTATTTATAATATGTAAAAAATGGATCTTAGATGAAAAAACTTAAAAGTAATTAGTTTTTTAAAACATCATTAATTTTTCTAATAATACAATAACAAACGACTCTTAGTTTTTGGAGAGAGAACTCACATATTTGTTGAAGTTTTTATTCTCTAACTCCTCTCAATTCAAATCTCTTCCGATTAGGGATGGCAATTAGACCCAGACCCAGTGGGTACCGCAAAAAAAACCTGTAATGGGTAGGGTAAAAATCCGCATAATGGATATGGAGACGTGTAATTACCCGCAAAATTAAACGGGTATTGGGTACTATAGTGTCCACTCCGCCCCACCCCGCACTTATATATTATATATTATTATTATTATTATTATTATTATTATTATTATTATTATTATTATTATTATTGGATGTGTTTATTTGAGTTTAAATAAAAATGATTTTTGTTTTAAATAATTTAAAGATTATTTTTTCGAGATTTTTAACCTGTTTGTATATAATTTTATAAAAATGATTTTTTTTAAAACTACAAAATTACCATAAAGGACATAAAAATGATTTTCAAGAAAACATGTTTATTTGAAAAAATATTTTATAAATACGTGATTTTTCTAAATGCATATATATTATCCCTCTACTCTGTTATGCATATTTATATATGAATTTATGTCTTCCATTTCATAATTTTCGGATCCTTCTAAAAAATAAACATATAAATAAATCATCACGAAAATATGCTAGTAATAGATTTTGAAGGTTCTGTTATAATCTTAAAAATTGGGCCCTGAATAAAAAAAAAAATTTTAATAATTAAAAAAATTGAATAAATAAATAAATTTTAGTCCCTATACACATATTAAGCTACATGATACTCTGTACATACTAATTTACATATGCTATACCCATACCAATTTTTTAAATTTAATCACAACAATGGCGATTATTTATCGATAAATTTTTGTTAAAGTGTGGTTAATGGGTATGGGTACGGGCACTTAAGTACCCAAAGGGTAAGGGTACGGGTATTAAAGTTGATACCACGAGGGTATGAGCACGGGCACGAGTATTTTTTTAAACTGTGAGTACGGGGATGGGTACTGTACTACCCTATCCAAACCCAAACTCTACCCATTGTCATTCCTACTTCCTATCTCTCTTAATTTCTTTAAATTTTACTATTTATATTTTTATTTTTGTGTTAGATTAAAAATTTATATAATATAAATTATGTAATGTAAAATTTAAATTTTGATGATTAATTTTAGATATCATATCTGATGTGGTAAGTTTAAATAATTGTTTAGTTAAAAGTTAACTTTTTAAAATTATATCAAAAAATTAAAATTTGAGAAACTATAAAATGTTCATCTTTTCCCTAGATCATTTTTATCATCATCCTCCAGCATTTCATCATAAAATAAAAATGGTAAGTAAAAATTCAAAACTTCAAACCGAACAAAAAAAAGTGCGATTGAATTGGTCAATCAACCCAACCCATGAGTTCCGCAAAACTTAAAATAAATCAAAAAGTAGTAGTACGTACTTAACATAACCAAAATTCAACTGAATATATCAGAGTGAAGGAGCCTTTTATTTTAGTAGCTCATAATAATAAACAAAAAGAAGAACCAGAGTGAATGAAAGAAGAACAAGAGATCATTGATGGAACACATTTGACATAGTTTCAGACGAATCAAATCACCGATTCTGTCTCCAAATCATTGGGTTTTTTTTTTGGTTTTTGAGAATATGGGTTTCTCATTCTGATTTGCGTTTTCAATTCACGATACTCCTAGATAAAATTAGATCCCACTTTAGATAGTTTTAATTTTTGTTGGTGTAAGAGATACCCTATGTTATTTATAACAACAATTAGGGCTTACTATTTTTATTGTATGTTATTTGTAAAATTGTTGTAATTTTACCTGACTTGCAAATTAATTTATAAAAAATTATTTTGATGTTTTTTTTACGTTAAATGATTATGCGAATGTCTTGACATTGTTGAAATTTTAAAAATATTTTTCTTAAACGGTAGATTTATATATCGAATGTAATAAGAATTTGATCTTATTTTATTTATTTTTTTAGGATATTAATATTTTAATGAGAAATTCATAAGAATATTTAGATATTTTCTTACTGTATAGTGATACTTTCACTTCAAGAAAACACTCAATTTGTGGCCAACTTAAAAAAGATTTTGTGGCAAAAAACCCTCACAAATTACTAACCGAAAAAGCCCTCACATATAGTAAATTTCAAATTGATTATTATTTGTGGTTGAAAAAGCTCTCACAAATCATAACGTTGGAGCATTGTAAGGATTTAGGCCGCTATAAAGTATGACGTTGCAGCATTGTGAGAGTATTGGCTGCAACCAAGACAGCTCTGATCGCCTAGACTACCACAAAAATAATAGTACCATTGGCATTTTGTGGTTGCTTTCCCCCACCTCAAATGCTATCTTTTTTCCTTATATATATCACACTTCCTCTCATTTCTTATTTCTACCTTCTCTCTAAATTTTCTCTTTACCTTCTCTCTACAAATATTTTTTCTCAACTTATATTTTTCCCCAACTTTTCTCTCTACTTTCTCTCTAGAGTTTCGGTAAATCTTTATTTTATATTTTATTTTTTAATGTTATTTTTTATTTGAAGTTATTTGTAAGACCCTTAAATTTAAAATTTAAATTATGGAATTAATATTAAGTGTATTTTGGGGATATTTGTAAAATATTTAACATATGTATGTTTTGAGTAGATATATATATATATATATATATAAATATTTATTTTGGAAGATAAATTAAGATTATTGGATGAAGAGTAAATTAATTTAATTACGAGTAATTAAATTATGTAGCAGTTAATTAAGGGATTATCGGCTAATTGCGACGAGATTGGTTAAGTGATGGAGGATCAGACAAGTGTCGGGTGAGGTGGCACCTACAAATGCCTATAAATATGAATGAGGAGGAAGAGCACAGGCAGAAACCATACCTCCTCCATACTGCATGTAACAGTACTCACCTTTCTCCTTCTCCCATTCTGATTTCTGTTTCACGAAGAATAAAAAAAGGGAGTTCCTCAAAAGTGATATTAATTGGAAATCCAAGCACCAAACCAGAAAACCCCCAGTACAAAAGTTGTTCCCCTCATCATTCCGGAGCTAGAGAACCCATTTTCGTAGCAGCGAACGCAAGCAGGAGTTTCGCCGACTTTTGTCGCGAAAACGTGATCGAAACAGAAACGAAACATAGGTAAGTGCACCTTCCACTTTCTAGTTGCATTTTAGGACTGTAAATGTATGTTTGAGGTGTGGTCATATTTGAGTTTCTGTTTTAAAAAACGAAACTGTTTTGCATGACATTTTGAAAGACGAAAAAATGCATTCTGTTGAGGTTTTAAAAAACTATGATGTGCTGTTTTGGGTGGTTATCTCAATGCTGTTTTGTTTATGTGGGAAAGTTGAAAAATGTCTTGCATGTTATTTTGAAGATGATTAAAATGCATGTTCATAAAACTACTTTGAATGGTTTTATATAAATGCGAAAATGCATTTTGTTGGTGTTTTGCTCCTATGTGATGGTTGTTGTAAGACCCTTAATTTTTAATTAAAATTATGGAATTAATTTTAATTGTATTTTGGGGATATTTGTAAAATATTTAATATATGTATGTTTGAGTGAATATATATATATATATAAATATTTATTTTGGAAGAAGAATTAAAATTATTGGATTAAGAATAAATTAATTTAATTACGAGTACTTAAATTAACGGACAGTTAATTAAGGGATTAGCGGCTAATTGCGACGAGATTGGTTAAGTGCTGAGGAGTGGACAAGTGGAGGGTGAGGTGGCACCACACTAGCCTATAAATAGGAGTGAGAAGGATGGTGAAATCAGAACACCATTCCTCCTCCCTCACTGCCCATACTGCATGTAACAATATCTCATTCCCTCCCATTCTGTTTGTTGTTTTCTGTAAGACCCTTATATTTAAAATTAAATTCAGATTTAATTTTAAGTGTATTTGGGAATATTTGTAAAAATATTCAATATATGTATGTTTTGTGTAAATATATATATATATATATATTTGTTTTGAAGGTGGAATTAAAATTATTGGATAATGGATGAATTAATTTAATTTCGAGTAATTAAATTATCGGGCTGTTAATTAAGATATTCTCTGCTAATTGCGATGAGACGGGTTAAGTGCTGGAGGATCAAAAGATATTTTAATGCAAGTGTTGGGTGAGGTGGCGTAGATATTTATTAAGAAAGAAACAAATCCTTCTCTCCTATGACTGTGTTAGTTTGCATTTATGTAGATATTTAAGTGAGAAGCTCTTTCTTCTTTCCTCTACGCGCCAGTTTCTGCTTTATCATTCTCTTCTCCTTTTGATATTTCTGAGTGTTGGTGAAGAAAAACAGTTTACTCAAAAGTCATCTTTCTGGAAAATCTGAGTATCGAATCAGAAAGTTTCGAGTACGAAAGTTATTCCTCTGATCGTTACGGAGCTAAAGAACTAACTTTCGTAGCGGCGAACACGAAACGGGAGTATCGTCGACTTTTGTCACAGAAGCGTACGAGTTAAGGGAACGTAACTAAGGTAAGGGCACCTTCCAACTTTCTAGATTTGCATTTAGGGCTATAAATGCATGTGTGATGAATGATTATTGGGTTATGTTGTGAAAAACATTGTGTTATGTTTTGGAAATCAAACTGTTTTGATGTTCCTGCTGTTTTCAGTGAAGGAACTTATTGTGTTGCTTTGTTGATGATGTATTGATTGTTGTGTTGAGTAAGAAATTATTCTGTTGTGTTTGAATGATGACTTGTTTGGTGTTGTATTGGAGATGATCCAAATGCTTGAGTTAGTTTGTGTGGGACTGTTTTGTGGTTGACTTTTTGGTTTTAGTGATTCTGTGTTTTTGCTGTGTTTTGTTAAACAATCTGGTGTTGATGATGGTTTCAAAAGAAAATGGATTTAAAATGGTAGAAGTGTTATTTCTGAAAAATCTGTTGTTGTTTAATGAAAATGTTCTGAGTTTTGAGGTTTCTAAAGAGGGGTAATTATGATTCTGGTGTTAGGTTGGTTTTTCAAAAGAAAATAGTTTGAAATGTGTTGAAGTCTTAGGAAAATTTTACCGTTTTCGAAGGTGTATTCGAATACAACATGAGTGTATTCGAATACAATCTGTTAAACTTCTATTTTACTCAAGTTTTCAAACTTGTATTCGACTACGAGCCCCTGTAGTCGAATACAGAGGAAGGATTTCTGTTTTCTGATTCTGATGTTAATCATTCTGATTCTGGTTCTGTTTTCTGATTCTGGTATTAATCATTGTGATTCTGGTTCTGTTTTCTGATTCTGATTCTGTTTTGCTTATGATGATTCTGATAATCATCATGTTTCCTGTTTCTGATGATCCTGATAATCATCATGTTTTCTGCTTCTGATGATTCTGATAATCATCATGTTTTCTGCTTCTGATGATTATGATAATCATCATGTTTTCTGCTTCTGGTGATTCTGGCATGAATCATTCTGTGTTGTTTCTGATGATTCTGGATGAATCATTCTGTGTTGTTTCTAATGATTCTGGATGAATCATTCTGTGTTGTTTCTGATGATTCTGGTATGAATCATGCTGTTGTTTCTGCTTCTGATGATTCTGGTGTGAATCATTCTGTTTTGCTTCTGATGATCCTCATTCTGGTTTGGTTTCTGATGTTCTGAGGCTGATCATTCTGGTTCTGTTTTTGGCTTATGTATTCGAATACAGAGAAGCTGTATTCGAATACAGATTCGTAAATTCACGAAAATTCAGTTTTTAACACTGTGTTTTAAATTTTCAAGAGGTTGGGAAAACATTTCAAATGTTGATGATTACTTGGCTGTTTGGTCATGTTTGCGATGATGATAATTTTGACTGTGCTGAGTTATTTTAAATATGATTGAAAGGCATGAATTTCCTGATTTTGCATACTGTTTCCAGAGAAGTGAAACACTGCATATTCATGCATTGCATAGTCAAGTGGTACCCGCGATGGGCCACAGAGTAATGCGCAACCACGTGCTGATCTGTTGAGCGATTGCATGAGTGCTGGACTGTTGAGCGTCTGCACTAGGTACTGATCTGTTGAGCGATTGTACCTTGGTATATAAGTGCTGGTCTGTTGAGCGACTGCACTGGTACTGGACTGTTGAGCGTCTGTACCCTGAAATGCGCAGCCACGTGCTGATCTATTGAGCGATTGCACGAGTGCTGGTCTGTTGAGCGACTGCACTAGGTACTGATCTGTTGAGCGATTGTACCTTGGTTTATGTCAAACGTGCTGGTCTGTTGAGCGACTGCATGAGTGCTGGACTGTTGAGCGTCTGCACTGGTGCTGATCTGTTGAGCGATTGCACCCTGGTCTTAAGGGCCGTTAAATTGTGCTGGTCTGTTGAGCGACTGCACCTTGGTAATTTCAAGAAAATTGTATATATGAGCATATACATATTGCATTGGGTGATTGACCGGTGGGTCACGTTTTGGGTATGTGATGTTTGAAAATTGTGTGTGTAAGTACTTTATAGATTCTGGAATTTCTGATGAATTGGTTTGACTGCTGATTTGATGTTTGTGCTTACAACATAATTTTCATATTTATTTGGTTGCTGTTTTGAAAAGTACGAATGTCATGTATTTCAAAATTGAGCATCCTTAATTATCATCAGTGTTATATGATATGCCATGAATATGTTTGTGATTGCTGATATAAATGCTATGTGGTAATTGTTAATTTCGGTTGGTGACCCTTTACAATTATTGTGGAAAATTGGGCTTTGCCCTCAGATGAGATTCAAACCCGTACCCCTGATGGTCACACTAACGACAGGGAACGTCGTTAATTTCCCTTGATCATTACTTTGTGGGCTACGCAAAGGGATGGGCAGCTGGGTGAAGATAAGACTTGTGGATGATACGGTGGAAACCGAGCTACTGTAGCTTAGTGTATGATCAGTGTAGATTTATGTATAGGGTTTTTGAGCTCAATGGTTGTAAATATTCATTTTGGGAATTATTGTAAAACTCTTCTGCACTCTGATAAATATTTTGGTGGATTGAGAATCCAGTCGATGTATCTTTATTTTAGTATATTATCAAGATCAAATTCCCACAAATATCTCATTCGATTTAATTGTGATGTTGTTTTAATTACCTTATTATTTTTGATTACGAAGTCGAATGATATTTCATTTGAATTGATTTTAATTTCCTTGAAACGTAATTCTGAAAACTCTTTTATTTATGTATTCGTTTTTTTTTAAAAAAAATACACTCGCGCTGTGTTTTAAACTCGGGGTGTTACATTTTCTGCTTTCGTCCATTTCTAGTTCACGATTACAAAGAGAAAAG
Organism: Cicer cuneatum; assembly: GCA_037974295.1. Lineage (NCBI taxonomy): Eukaryota > Viridiplantae > Streptophyta > Magnoliopsida > Fabales > Fabaceae > Cicer > Cicer cuneatum. The sequence goes on from JBBPBO010000001.1 coordinate 48,226,389, forward strand.
AGGGAGTTCCTCAAAAGTGCAATTACTTGGAAATCCAAGCACCGAAACACCAAACCCCCAGTACAAAAGTTATTCCCCACATCATTACGGAGCTAAAGAACCTAGTTTCGTAGCAGCAAACGCAAGCTGCAGTTTTACCGGTTTTTGGCGCGAAAACGGGAACGACAGCAGAAACGAGAGAAGTAGCAGAACACGCAACAAGGGTAAGGGCACCTTCCACTTTCTAGTTGCATTTTAGGACTGTAAATGTATGTTTGAAGTGTGATCATATTTAAGTTTCTGTTTTGAAAAAGAAACTGTTTACATGACATTTTGAAAGATGAAAGAAAATGCATTCTGTTGAGGTTTTAAAAATCTGCAACATGCTGTTTTGGGTGGTATTCGAGTGCTGTTTTGTTTATGTGGGAAGCTGAAAAATGTATTGCATGTTATTTTAAAGATGATTAAAATACATGTTCATAAACTGTTTTGAATGTTGTTATAAAATGCGAAAACACTTTCTGTTGGTGTTTGCTGCTATGTGATGATTTTGTTTGACTGAATGTATTAATGTCATTTTGTTTGTGTGAGAAAGCTGAAATGCTTTGCATGTTGTTCTGATGTTTGAGAAAACTGAAATGCTTTGCATGTTGTTCTGATGTTTGAGAAAACTGAAATGCTTTGCATGTTGTTCTGATGTTTGAGAAAACTGAAATGCTTTGCATGTTGTTCTGATGTGTGAGAAAGCTGAAATGCTTTGCATATTGATTCTATTTGTGCGAGAAAGCTGGAATATGATTTGCATGTTGTGTTGGTTGTGTAAGCATACTGGAGAATACCATGCATGTTGTTTTGAGATGCATGTTCTGGTTCTGATGATTCTGGTGTTGATCATTCTATTTCTGCTTCTGATGAATCTGGTGTTGATGATTCTGCTTCTATTTTGAGTGATTCTGGTGTTGTTGATGTTTTCAATAGAAAAGGGATTTTAAAATGATGGAAGTGTTTCTTCTGGAAAATATGTATTGATGTAAAAGTCTGAGTTTTGTGGTTTAAAAGAATGATAAAACTGTTTTGGGGTTAGGCTGACTTTTCAAAGGAAACAGTTTGAAATGTGTTGAAATCTCAGGAAAATTTCATTGATTTCGAAGGTGTATTCGAATACACTCATGTTGTATTCGAATACAACATGAGTGTATTCGAATACAACCTGTCAAGCTTCTGTTTTACTTAAGTTTTCAAACTTGTATTCGAATACGAGCCTATGTATTCGAATACAGAGGAAGGATTTTTGCTTCTGACTTAGCATCTGTATTCGACTATGACCATGTCGTATTCGAATACAAAAGTGAAATTTCAACACTGTATTCGCATCTTTATTCGACTACACACATGCTGTATTCGAATACAGAATGCAGATTTTCACTAGTTTCAGTTCTGTATTCGAATACAAGGGATCTGTATTTGAATACAGATTCGAGTTTTTCCAGAAACTCAGTTTTTCGCTTCTGTATTTGAATACAAGGAAGCTGTATTGGAATACAGATTCGTGTTTTCTAGAAAATCAAGTTTTAAACATTGTCTTGTGAATTTTAAAGTGTTGGGAAACTTTGAGAAGGGTTAAAGTGAATTAAAATGGAACTTTTGGTGATATTTTGAAGTGGTGGTGATGTAGTTTTTGAGACTTTACTGATGTAGTGAAAAATGTTGATTTGTGCACTAAGACTGCCTCTGTATTCGAATACCAAAGGGTTGTATTCGAATACAAAGTGTAATTTTGCACTGTTTTTGGCTTATGTATTCGAATACAGAGAAGCTGTATTCGAATATTGATTCGTATTTTCCAGAAATCTCAGTTTTAAACACTGTGTTATGAATTTTAAGAGTTTGGGAAAACATTGCAAAGTGTTAATGATTACTTGACTGTTTAATCATGATTGTGATGATGATAATCTTGGTTGTGCTAAGATGTTTTGAAAGATGATGGAAATGTTGAATTTTTCCTGTTAATGCATACTGTGTCAGTGAAGAGAAAACACTTCATATTCATACATTGCATAGTCAAGTGGTTCCCGTGATGGGCCACAGAGTAATGCGCAACCACGTGCTGATCTGTTGAGCGATTGCACGAGTGCTGGTCTGTTGAGCGACTGCACTAGGTACTGATATGTTGAGCGATTGTACCTTGGTATATAGGTGCTGGTCTATTGAGCGACTGCACTGGTACTGGACTGTTGAGCGTCTGTACCCTGAAATGCGCGACCACATGCTGATCTATTGAGCGATTGCACGAGTGCTGATCTGTTGAGCGACTGCACTAGGTACTGATCTGTTGAGCGATTGTACCTTGGTATATGTCAAACGTGCTGGTCTGTTGAGCAAATGCATGAGTGTTGGTCTGTTGAGCGACTGCACTGGTGTTGATCTGTTGAGCGATTGCACCCTGGTCTTGAGGGCCGTTAAAGTCATACATATTTAAATTGTGCTGGTCTGTTGAGCGACTGCACCTTGGTGATTCCAAGAAATTGTATACATGAGCATATACATATTGCATCGAGGGATTGACCGGCGGTTCACGATTGGATTATATGATGATGTTTGTTAATTGATGTGTGTGAGTACTTTATAGAATCTGAATTTCTGATTAATTATTGTGTTTATTGAAGTGTTGACTGTACTTACTACATATTTTCCATATGAAACGGTTGTTGTTTGAAAAAGCTTATATGTCATGAAAATTCAAATGAGCATCCTTAATTTTCATCATTGTCATATATTATGCCATGAATATATTTGTTGCTGTGAGATATATGCTATGTGATTACTTGTTATTTTTGGTCGGTGACCCTTGCTATTATATTGTGGAAATTGGGCTTTGCCCTCAGATGCCCCCCAAACCCATGCCACCCGTGGGTCCCGAGACGATGGAAACATTGCTCGACTTCACTGATTGTGCCGTGCCTATTGCTTGGGTTTACGATCCCACCTCAAGCAGGGCTACATACACGGGGAGATTGACGAGGACTTGATTTTCCTGTGCCTTCTCGTTTGATTTTGGAGGCGCACAGGATTTTTGATGATGCTGAGGAGCCAGCTAGAGGGGTTACGACGGAGGCCACCGTAGGAGTGGTGACTCCTAACCCGGGGATTGGAGGAGATGCACATGAGTCTAAGACAGAAGAGAAGAACGAAGAGCCGAGGCCAGTAGCAGCTGATATTCCGAGCCCATCTAGGATCTCCGATGATTAATATGAGATTCCGGCACCGCCGAAGCGACCGAGACTATGCATTGACTTGACTTCGGAGGAGACTGATCCCTCTATGTATGATGAGGAGGAGGAGGAGGAGGAGGTCACATCGAGGCGAGCGGCGGAGTCGAATTAGACTTGTTTGGGATGCGGAGGAAATCCATGCTACTGTAGCTTTAGTGCATGATCAGTTAGACTTGATGTATAGGATTTGAACTGGAATTGTAATTTGCTTTATTTTGGAGATATTTGTACTACTTTCCGCTAAACCATGCACTCTGATATTTTCTGTTAGTATGATATGACACTGATATTTTGGGATGTATTAATGTTTAATATTAATTTCCAAAGATAAGTACTTAGTGACATTTTCTGATGAAATTATTTAATTACGTTCATCAATTAATCCACGACGTACTATTTTTATGAAACGAATTAAAGGAAATTTTATTTGAATCCTTTTGAAGTGATGAAATTGGGAAATTATTTTAATTAATTATTTAAAAAAAAAATACACTCGCGCTGTGTTTTAAACTCGGGGTGTTACAGTTGTTGTTTGGCTGAATGCATTAATGTTATTCTCCTTGTGTGAGAAAGCTGAAAATGCTTTGCATGTTGTGATTGGTTGTGTAAGAATGCTGGAAATACCTTGCATGTTGTTTTGAGAAATGATCAACAATGTAAACGTTGAAAAATGTCTGTTCTGTTGTGGTTGACACTTTGTTTTTGAGTGATTCTGGTGTTGCTGATGTTTTCAAAAGAGAAGGATTTAAATTGATGAAAGTGTTTTATGGAAAAGTTATTATTGATGAAAAATGTCTGAGTTTTGTAGTTCAGAAGAATGAAGAAACTGTTTTGGGGTTGTGCTGGTTTTTCTAAGGAAAAAGTTTGAAAACGTGCTGTAGTTTCAGGAAAATTTCACTGAATTCGAAGGTGTATTCGAATACAAGTTGAGTGTATTCGAATATAGCCTGCCAAGCTTCTGTTTCAATCAAGTTTTCGAACTTGTATTCGAATACAGAAGTGAAATTTTAACACTGTATTCACATCTGTATTCGACTACGACAGCCTTGTATTCGAATACAGGGTGCTGATTTTCACTATTTTTTTGCTTCTGTTTCAGACATTGTTTTATAAACTCTAAGTGATGGGAAACATTTGGAAGGTTAGAAATGATTAAAATGGAGTTTTTGAAATAGTTTTGAAGAGGAGATGATGAGGTTCTGGAAACCTTTTATGATGTTGGAGAAAATGCCGAGTTTACACTGTTTTTGTCTTCTACATTCGAATACAAGTATGCTGTATTCGAATACAGAGTGTTGAATTTGCAGATTTAGCTTCTGTATTCGAATATAAGGGAGCTGTATTCGAATACAGATTCGTGTTTTTCAGAAAATCAAAGTTTTAAACATTGTTTTTATAAACTTTAAGTGTTGGGGAGTATTTGGGAAGGTTAGTGACAAATTAAAACTAGAATTTTGTGATAGTTTGAAGTGGTGGTGATGAAGCTTTTGAGACTTTACTGATGTAGTGAAAAATGTTGTTTTGTGCACTGAGACTGCCTCTGTATTCGAATACCAGGGAGCTGTATTCGAATATAGAGTGTTAATTCTGCACTGTTTTGGCTTTTGTATTCGAATACAGAAAAGCTGTGTTCGAATACAGATTCGTGTTTTCCAGAAATCCCAGTTTTAAACACTGTTTTATAGATTTTAAGAATTGGGGAAACATTGGAAAGACTTATGATAATTAAGAATGGAATTTTGAGATAATGTAAAGTGATAATGATGGGATTGCTAGAATGTTTAATTATGATGTGTTGATAATGAAATTGGTTGTGTTGAGATGTTTTGAGAAATGATGGAAAGGCATGAATTTTACTGATGTTGCATACTGTTTTCAGTGAAGAGAAAATATTGCATGTTCATGCATTGCATAGTCAGGTGGTGACCGTGATGAGCCGCGAAATTAAGTAGTAACCATGGGTTATAGAATAGTTCCGCGTGTATTAGACGGTCTGTTCTATCCGGGGTCAGAGTAGTTCCGCGTGTATTAGACGGTCTATTCTACTCGGGCTACGGAGTGGTTCCGCGTGTATTAGATGGTCCATTCTATCCGTGCGAGGATTTAACTTCTGTATGTTCTGGCCTGTGAGAGGCTAACATACGTGAAACGTGCTGATCTGTTGAGCGATTGCATGAGTGCTAGTCTGTTGAGCGACTGCACTGGTACTGGTCTGTTGAGCGACTGTACCTTGGTATATGTATAACGTGCTGGTCTGTTGAGCGACTGCACGAGTGCTGGTCTGTTGAGCGACTGAACTGGTGTTGATCTGTTGAGCGATTGCACCCTGGTCTTGAGGGCCGTTAAAGTCAAACATATTTAAATTGTGCTGGTCTGTTGAGCGACTGCACCTTGGTAATCCCAAGAAGTTGAGTACATGAGCATGTATATAATGCGTCGGGGTGGTTGACCAGTGGGTCATGAATTGGTTATATGATGATGATTGGAAAGTGATGTGTGTAAGTACGCTATAAAATCTGGATTTCTGTGATTGCTGAGGTGGTAGTTGTACTTACAATATGTTTCTATATTAATTGGTTGTTGTTTGAAAAAGCATATATGTCATGAAATTTCAAATGAGCATCCTTAATGAAGAATGGAAACAAAAGTTTCAAGAGCAACAACAAAAACAGTTTCAACAACAACAATTTTCATTTCCTCTTGCGTTTGGTCAGCAGTTCTTGCCTCAACAACAACAATATCCACGACCTCAGTACTTGCAGCAACAACCACTGTTCCAGCTGCAAAACCAATACTCTCAATATTCCCAACAACAGCAACCTCCTCCAAATTTTCAGCAGCAACAACAAAAGCCTCCAAACTCCGCCTTCTAGCAGCAACAATTACAATCAATGTTTTAGCAACAATATTTTAAATCAATATGTCTCGTCATTTCCACAGCAACTTCCTCAACCTCAACCAGTTATGGCTCCGTCGACTAGTGGTGGTGTACTTGAAGATGAAATGCAATTGAAACCATGTTGTCTCCAACACCAATTAATAATACTTTTGAGTGACTTTTGTCATCAGGTAATATTCCATCAAATAATGATGGAGGCAGTGGAGCTAATGATCAGAGGAATTATTATGATGATTGATGTATTCAAAAAATATTTTCTATTTTTATTTTGGATTTGTATAACTATATTATACATTATTATTTATTTACAGTGTGTTTTATTTTTGGTTTGTATGATATAATTTATTAATTTTGGAATATTTTATTTTGTTTGATAGTAATAATTTAATTAAGTATTAAAATTATATTTTTATTTTTTCTTATAATGTTTTATTTAAATTTAAATTTTCAATTTTTAAATTATAATAATATTAATTTTTTTCTTTTAATATTAATTTTGAATTTTAATTTTTTTTAGATTCATTAAAGTACCCATTTGTGGCGTCCTAAGCTCTCACAAACTGTGTTTTTTTTTATAATCAATTTCATCCTTTGTGGTGCCTAACCCTTCACTAAAGAAGGGACAGTTTGTGGCGACCTTAACTCTCACATATTGTGGATTTTTTTAATCAGTTTTATCCTTTGTCATAGCTTAAGCCCTCACAAATTTGTAGCGAACTTTTACTTCACAAATTTGTAGCGAACTTTTATGTCACAAATTTGTGGCTGTTTTTCCCCTTTGTAGAGACTTTTGTTGTCACAAATGAAAAATTTTCTTGTAGTGTTCGTAAGGACCAAAATAAATCACCTCATTCTCCGTTTTTATGTGTGAACTAGAATAACATGTATAAAGAGGATTAAATGAGTAATGATGTAATAATAAAAATATTTAGATATTTTAGTTAAGATAATAAGATATTTTATTAAGTTAAGATATTTTTTCACCACTAGTAAGAATTGTGTTGTTGTAGAGGCCGCTTCACCCTCCTTTAATATTTATGGCCAAGAAAAAAGAGAACGCCTCACTTTTCTTTGTGAGGACACAAATTCATTTGTTTGCCTTTGAAAGAAGAAGACCAAGCTCTCTCTCCCTTCTTGTTGAAACCGTAGCTTCCATCCTCACACATCTACTCTTAAATATTTTTTTTCATTTAAAAACATAAAGGCAAGAAAAATTAGGAAGTTTGAAAAAAAAGTATCTCTTCTCTTGCAAATGACTTTCCGTAGCCCACCCATCCCCTTCATAAATATTCAATTTCTCCTTCCTTCCATTTGCTCTTGAATTAAAGTTGCTGGAGAGAAAATTTGAGATTTTTAGAGATTTAGGGTCAATTTAATTCTGTTTTCAAAAACTCTTTGTAACTTTTAAAAAAATTGTTTGGCAAACTAATTTGCAATTGTAGTTTTCGAAATTAATTTTTGATTTCCAGTTTTTGAGAATGAATTAAATTTGCAATGAAGGTTGAATTTAATAAAATAAATTAAATTCTCACAACCGAAGTAAAAGTAGTTTAATTTCTTTGAGGAGTCAAATATATAAAAATAAAATAAAATATATTGTTAAAGTTAATGTATTAAATTAATCGGTGAGAGAAAAAAATTATAAAAATACATTTTATTTTAATATTTTTTTAAAAGAGTCAAAATACATTTTTTATTCTTTTAAAAGAATAGTAGTTTTAATTATATTAAATGTTTGTTGTAGTATAACCATTATAAATAAAATAAAATCTATAATAACTATTTAAAAAATGAGCGCTCAATGATTCTTTAAAAAGTCAAAATTTATCTATTATTTAATCTATAATAACTAACAATGAATTTTTAAATATAAACAACTAAACTATTTATAAGAAATCCATCGTTAATTTTATTTACAAGTCATGTCATGATATTTTTTATAGCTAAAAATATTTGTTTTGAAGTTGTAGTACAGATTGAAAGTGTCAAAATAATACCATTAGATATATCAATCAAGTGATAATTGTTTGACTTTTTATTTCTCTTAAATTAATAAAAATACATTTATTTGGGGTAGCTAAATGTATATTATTAGGGTAGCTAAAAATAGAACTATAATTTTTCTAAAAAATAATGTTTGGGGCAGCAAAGCTGCTATATATGGCAATGAGAGGCCAAAGTGTAAGACCCTTAAATTTAAAAATTAAATTATGGATTTAATATTAAGTGTATTTTGAGGAATAATTGTAAAATATTTAATATATGTATATGTAAATATATATATAAATATTTATTTTGGAGGTTGAATTAAAATTAGTGGATGAAGGATAAATTAATTTAATTACGAGTAATTAAATTATCGGGCAATTAATTAAGGGATTATCTGCTAATTGCGACAAGACTGGTTAAGTGATGGAGGGTCAAGTAATATTATACTATTAATGTGGGATGAGGTGGCAAATATATGTGCCTATATATATGAAGGAGTGGCAAGAGCAAAGGCAGAAACCTTCCCTCCTCCTTACTGCATGAAACAATAAATTTCTCATTCCTGTTCCCATTCAGTTTCCTGTTAGCAGAAAAAAAAAAAGTTGCTCAAAAGTGAGATTACTTGGAAATCCAAGCACCAAACCTCCAAGTACTAAGAACAAAAGTTGTTCCTCTCCTCATTACGGAGCTAGAGAACTAACTTAGGAAGCGACAAACGCAAACGGAAATTACACCGATTTTTGACACGGAAACGTGAACGGGAGTAGAAACTTAACAGAGGTAAGGGGCACCTTCCACTTTCTAGTTTGCATTTTAAGGCTGTAAATTCATGTTTGATGTGTGATCATATTTTATTTTATGGTTTGAAAAACGAAACTATTATGCATGTTGTTATAAAATGCAAAAAATGCATCTTGTTGATGTTTGATGATTCTGTGATGTTGCTGTTTTGGCTGATATAACATTGCTGTTTTGGTTGTGTGGGAATACTGGAAAATGCTTTGCATGTTGTTTTGGTTGTGTAAGAATACTGGAAAATACTTTGCATGTTGTTTTGAGAAATGATCAAAATGTAAACATTGAAAAATGTCTGTTTTGTTGTGGTTGACATTCTGTTTTGGGTGGTTTAAGCAAAACTGTGATGATGTTCTGGTGTTGGTGATTCTGTTTATGTTATGTTGAAAACAATCTGGTGTTGATGATGGTTTTCAAAAGAAAAGGATTTAAAATGTTTTCTAGAAAATCTGTTGTTGATGAAAAACGTTTTGAGTTTTGTGGTTTCAAAAGAATGGTGATTTTATTTTGGTGTTGTGTTGGTTTTTCAAAGAAAAGAATTTGAAAACGTGTTGAAGTTTTCTGTGAAATTTCACTGAATTCGAAGGTGTACTCGAATACGGCATGAGTGTATTCGAATACAGCCTGTAAAACTTCAGTTTTATTCAAATTTTTGAACTTGTATTCGAATACGAGCCTCTGTATTCGAATACAGATAAGAGATTTTTGCTTCTAACTTAGCCTCTGTATTCGGCTATGACCCTGTCGTATTCGAATACAGGACTGCAATTTTTGCCACTGTATTCGCATCTGTATTTGACTACGACAGCCTCGTATTCGAATACAGAATGCTGATTTGTCACTATTTTTGCCTCTGTATTCGAATACAAGGGAGCTGTATTCGAATACAGCTTGTTTTTTTTCAAAAATCTCAGTTTTAAACACTGTTTTATGAACTTTAAGAGTTGGGGAAACATTGGGAAGACTTGTGATAAATAAAAATGGAGTTTTTGAGATAGTGTGAAGTGGTAATGATGAGGTACTTGAATATTTTTATTGATGTGATGATAATGAAATTATTTGGGTTGAAATGGTTTTGGGGAAATGATGGAAAGGCTGAATTTTACTGATGTTGCATACTGTTTTCAGTGAAGAGAAAACATTGCATGTTCATGCATTGCATAGTCAGGTGGTAACCGCGATGGGCCACAGAGTAATGCGTAAAACGTGTTGGTATGTTGAGCGACTGCACGAGTGCTGGTCTGTGAGCGACTGCACTGGTACTGGTCTATGAGCGACTGTACCTTGATATGCGCAAAACGTGCTAGTTTGCTGAGCAACTGCATGAGTGTTGGTCTATTGAGCGACTGCACTGGTACTAGTCTGTGAGCGACTGTACCTTGGTATATGTGAAACGTGCTGGTCTGTTGAGCGACTGCACGAGTGCTGGTCTGTTGAGTGACTGCATTGGTACTGATTTGTGAGAGATTGCACCATGGTCATGTTGGCCATTAAAGTCTAACATATGAAAATTGTGCTGGTCTGTGAGCGACTGCACCTTGGTAATTCTAAGAAGTAGAGTACATGAGCATATACATATTGCATCGGGGTGGTTGACCGGTGGGTCATGATGTGGATATATGTTGATGATTGGAAATTGATGTGTGTAAGTATCTTATAAAATATGAATTTCTGATGAATGGTTGTGATTGCTGAGTTGATGGTTGTACTTAGAACATGTTTTCCATATTAATTGGTTGCTGTTTGAAAAGGTATACATGTCATGAAATTTCAAAATGAGCATCCTTATTTATCATCATTGTTATATGATATGCCATAGATATATTTGTTACAGTTGATATAAATGTTATGTGTTATTTGTTAATTTCGGTCGGTGACCCTTTACTACTATTGTGGAAAATTGGGCTTTGCCCTCAGATGCCCCCTAAACCTATATCACCGGTGGGTCCACAGACGACGGAAACGTTGCTCAATTTCATTGATCGTCTCCTGCCTACTGCTTGGGTATACGACCCCATCTCAAGTAGGGCGACGTACACGGGGAGACTGAAGAGGACCTACAGGACTAACAGGGTGATGGACTATGTGGAGCACACCCATGCGAGGATTGACTTTCCTGTGCCTTCCAAATTCGTATTGGAGGCGCACGAAATTTTTGAGGACGCGGAGGAGCCGACGAGAGGGGTTGAGACGGAGGCCACAGTAGGTGTGGTGACTCCTAACCCGGTGACTGGAGGAGATGTACATGATACAGAGGTGGAAGGGGAGAATCAAAGACCGACGCTAGTAGCGGATGCTGTTTCGGGTCCATCTAGGACATCTGATGACTGCTTTGAGATTCCGGCACCGCCAAAGCGACCCCGATTGTATATTGATTTGACTTCGAAGGAGACCGATCCTTCCTTATATGATGAGGAAGATGACGTTACGTCGAGGCAAGCTGCGGAGTCGGACGAGACTTGCATGGGCTGCGGAGGGAATCCTTGCTATTGTAGCTTTAGTGCATGATTAGTTTAGACTTTTTGTATAGGGTCTTGATTTCGGTGGATGTAATTTATTTTGGGAATTATTGTATAACTTTTCCGCTGTTCTCTTCCGCACTCTGATACTATTTAGTGGGCCACAGGCCGGGTGTTCTATTTTGAGATGATATGACATTGTCTTTTTTTAAATGTATTAATGTTTATTATTAATTCCCAAAGTTAAGTACTTAGTGATATTATGATGAAATTATTTAATTACGTTCATCGATTAAATTACGACGTACTATTTTACGAAACGACTTAATTAAAATTTTATTATTATTCTTTTGAATTAATAATTTTGAAAATTCCTTTTATTTATTTTAAAAAAAATATATATATACACTCGCGCTGTGTTTTAAACTCGGGGTGTTACACAAAGCTTTGCCTCTTCTCACAATATGGTGAACTCGAGTTTGAATCTCTGTTAAAAGAAGTATATACATTTAGTTTTCACACAATTCGAATACAATTATTCTCGGTAGAAGGACCAGAGAACCAAAAAAAATCTTTTTAATCATATAAAAAAATAATAAATTAAAGTGTCTACTATTCTGTATCAAAAAATGTGTCTATAATTGAGATTATTATTTTAGTATAATAGCTCCTGTGGTCCCTTAACATAATTTCAAGTAACGTTTTAGTCATTTATTTTTTTTCCCATTTCAGTATTTTATGTTTTTAAATAATTACAATTTTACCCTTTAAGTGGATTTCCGTTAAGGCAACATTAAAAAATTCTCTGCTTTGTTTTCTTCTTGTTTTCTTCTCTTTCACATTTCGAAAACCATTGTTTGATCTTCTCCTCTCCCACCCATGAAAAATCATATTCACGGTTCTTAAAACTCGAAATACATGGCCGCCTCATGGTCAAATGGGTCAAATTCACAGTCCTACAACTATGGTTCTTTCGTTTCCAATAAAATTTGCGAGATTCCAAATTGTGCTTGTGGTCTGAAACCTATGATGCGCACAGTGACAAAATGGGGTCCGAGCAAAGGAAGAAAATTTTGGGGTTGTAGGAATTTTGTAGTAAGCATCAATACCTTTATGGTTTTCAATTATTTTATTTGAGGTTGTTAGATTGGATTTCGGGATTTTGGTTTTCAGATTGGTTTTCTCATATTATGGTTATTAGATTTACGGTTTTTGGTTCAGACTAAAAATTTGTTATTCGATTCTTGTTGATTTTGAATATTGAATTGTTTCTTATGTATTTGAGATTAGTTCAATTAAAATAAAAATTATTTTGATGTTGTCTTTGTTCATCAATTGTAGAGGATCCCAAAAAAAAATCGGAATCACGAGTTTACGATAAGGACTCCAATAAACATCATAATCAATAAACACAATACCTTTCTTCTCCTGTCAATGTGGGTTTACGATTTCTTGAAGCTTGATTCCGACAGTGTGGTCTTCGATTCCGTTCTTCGATCCCTTCTTGTTATCGTTCAAATGGATTTTCATGAGTGAGAGAAGAAAACGAGAAGAAAATCATAAGACCAAACAATGGTTTTCCAAATGTGAAAGAGAAGAAAACGAAGCAGAGAAATTTTTGATGTTGACTTAACGGAAACCCACTTAAAGCTAAAATTATAATTATTTAAAAATATAAAATACTGAAATGGTAAAAAAAAAAAAAGATAAAAGACTAAAACGTTACCTGAAATTAAATTAAGGGACTACGTGAGCTATTATGCCTATTATTTTTAAATAAAAAGACATTCAAATCTTATACCATAAATCTTTTTTAAAAAGCATATTTCATCTCATTATTTATTTTGTGAATTAACTTTTCTTAAACATTTTAGTTGTAAATATTAGACTACTTAAAATGTATATTAAAAAGTTCACCGAACAATTTTTTTCAATTTTTCATCTATAAAATTTTTTTTTCGAAAATATAATTACCAAACATGTTTTTATTTTATGTTCATTTCTAAAACGATTTTTTAAAATCTATTTATGAATAGTTTTCAAAAACTAAAAATTGAAACACAATCAAACACGCTCTTAGAGTGAGATTTTAGAGAAGGAGATAGAAGAAGAAAACTTGGGGCTTGTTTGATTCTCTTCCCAAAAAATCTATTTTAGTTTTTTAAAATTTGAAAACTAAAAAATTTGTTTGGATTACTTCTTTTTAAAAACTGTTTTGTAAAACTATTTTTAATATTATACTTTTTAAAACTAAAAAAGCAAAACAGTTAAATGGTGTTTTAATTCTCAATTTTAAATTTTTTTAATTCTCTAGTAAAAAACTGTTTTAAAAATTTAGATTACCAAATAAGTTTTCTCTTTTTCTCATATCTAAAACTGTTTTTAAAAACAAGTATCTCAAACAAGTTTTTTCTTTAATTATATTCTTTAAAATAATTTTTAAAATCAAATTTATAAAATATTTTTTAAAAACTAAAGTGTAAAAGTGTTTCAACAGGCCCTTGGTCTTGGTCTTGGTCTTAGTCTTGTGGTTAGGGGTGTGCATGGTCCAAAAACCAAACTGAATTGCACCACATTAATAGTGCAGTTCAGTTTTTAAAAACGACTTAAAAAAAATCGGTTTATTTTTTTAACCAGTTACAGTTCAGTTTAAAACCGGTTTATAATTATAAACTAGTTTAGTATGTTTGAAACAGGTTTTTATCAAAACCAATTCGAACCGGTTTTTATTGAATTGTTTAATATCGGTTTTTCATTAAATTTTTTATACTTTTCTATTTTTTTTTAACATAAAATTATACTTTTAGAATGTTCATTGGCACATCTTTCTGTTAAGTATAATCTTTTAATATCTATCTTTTGATTTTTCAAAAATAAAATAAAAAATATTGAATTGAAAATACTAGTACATGTAGTATTAATTAGAGCGTTCAATTTAAAAAAATATATTTAAATATTTCTATAGCGTAGATATAAAAATAAAAAATTTTCTCAAAAATGAAAGCGGCGGTCATTTTAAGATAACTATTTTTTACAAATAAATCAATCATTATAGGACGGATGAAATATTATATATTAATTAAGAATATTATATATATATATGTATAGTTGCATTTTTTTTACTCATATGTATATAGCTTATATAAAACTGTTTTTACATTAAGAAAAATGCTATTTTCAACAAAACAATGTTAATTTTCCATAACTTAATTTCAGTTAACGTTTTAGTCATTTATCTTTTTTTTTTCCGATTTGGTCCTTTATTTTAATTTTAAGTGATAATTTGATCTTTTATGTTTTAAAATGTCAACAAATCAATTCAAAAAATTCATCAAAATTTTCATTCTTTATTTGATGTTGCTAGATATGGAAATATGAGTTTATTTGAATATTTGAGTTGTGAATTTGATGAAATTTGTATTATATTAAAGAATATAATTAATTTTATGGGTTTTGGTTGAAAATTTTGATGAATTTTTGTAAAAAAAGGATAATATAGTTGAAATTTTAAAACATAAAAGATCAAATTGTCACTTAAAATTAAAATAAATGACCAAATAAAAAAAAAAGATAAAAGACTAAAATGTTAACTAAAATTAAGTTAAGAAACCACAAGTGCTATTTAACATTTTATTTTTTATATTAACAATGTTAATTTTAATTTTATGATATTAAATACAAAAAAGTTTGAAAGTGGTTCAAATTGGTTTTTTAAAAAAAGTTTAGTTAACTAGACTTTTTAAAATTTATGGTGCAGTTCATAAACCATTTACTTGGTTTGGTCTTTTATGGTGCAGTGCAATTCAGTTTATGAATGCAGTTCAATTAACTACATTTTTTGCACACCCCTACTTGTGGTGGATGTGGTGTAGTTTTTAAGGTGAGAAAATCCTGCTATCTTTTTCCTCTTTGTTGTCTGAATTTTGGGTTAACTGTTGGGGTTTGGATTTTAAACTTTCTTCTTAAAAATCATAGATCTAGTGTTGTTGACGATCGATTATGGAAGATATAAAGTTTTAACTCATTTTATACTCATGAGAAATGGAAATGATTTAGTGTTTTTGGATATGTTTCATTTCACTTTGTGTTGATGGGATGTTGAAGATCCTTGGCTTGTAAGCTTTGATCTTGAATAAAATTTTGATTTAAAGCCATTTAGTTTTTAGATCGAAAAAAAATTGTGTTAAAGATTTGTGGTAATAGATCTCAAAGAAAAATTCGAATTTGAACATTTTATCTATTTTGTTTTTAAGTGAACTATATTGAATGGTATTTTTCTTTAGTAAATGTTATAGATCCATTTGTTGTAGTAAAAGATCTAAAAGAAAATTTTGTTTTTGAACATTTAGAAGCTTTTACAAAAAAATAGTTTTATACTAAAATGATTTTTTTCATAAATATGATAGATCCATGAGTTGTGATACTAGATTTAAAGGAAAATCAAATTTGGAACACTTTGGATTTTTCCTCAAAAACTAAATTTATGTTAGTAAATTTATTCTTTAAGTTTTTCTGATTTTTATCGTGGAAGAGATTCTAAAATGTATATTTAAAACTAAGGGTAAAATAAATTTTTTAAGATAAAATTTTCCCGTTCCCCATCACAAATGCCCGAACCCAAAACAAACAGTTAATGTTTGGAATTTCAAAATTTTCTTTTATACAAAAGGTTGTGATCATGGTTTTAAAAGGGTTGAAAATCTAAAGAGTTTTTGTTTAAAGTGTTGTTAAAAATTTTAGAGTTTTGAAAATGTTAACTAAAAAATATTGAAGTTAGAATTTTTGAAATATTTTACAAGTATTGACTTTGTAAGTAAGAGTCGAAGATATTTGAGTTTACGTGGAAAAAGTTTGAAAAAAAAATAAGCATGACAAATATGGTTGATTTATCAAAAATAAAAAGGAATTGAGTGTAGAAAACATTTTGTCATTGTCAGCCCTTAAGTAAATTTTCAAAGGTAATCAAGTTGAGAATTTTGAGAAAACCCTAATCTTGAACAATTTTAAAGTCTTGAAAATTTGAAATATTCAGGTGTGTGATAATTTGAAAATAGTCCTTTTTTGTTAAAGGATGAGATTTTGACATATGTGTTTTTTGAGAAAAATATTTGTGAGAAGCTTTATCTAAGTGTTTTATGTTAAGAAAATATTTTGTCCTAAATTGTTAAAGACAAAGATTTGAGTGGAACTTCAATAATTTTGAAAAAGAGATTGGAAATTTTCAAAGTATGGCATAAGTGTTTTGAAAAGGATTTGAAATTCATTTTCACATAAGAGTCTAAACCAAAGTCTTTTTGAAATTAGGGAACCTAATTAAGTAAGAAAACCTAAGAGAAAGACAAAGACAAATTGATTTGGATAGTGGTCAAATATAGGGTTCATTTGGGGGTTGTGTTTAGAAACCTGTATTGATTAAGTCAATTGATTGATTTAAGGTACAAGGAAATTGAAACATGTCGTTGGAATATTCAGATAAGTTATGTTGGCGTAACATAAGTGCTTGTGTAATAAAGCGCCGTCAAGGTAATGACACTTTCTAACGATATTGTATATGCTTGAATATAGTGTATGTTTGTATACATGTTCTCTGTGCTTGTGATGAATAAATGTGCACATGATTTTTTATGTATTTGATGTGATTATGCATTCATAAATGATAACAGATGTATTATTAATTTCTTTGATGATGAATTGTCATGAGTATGTTTTGTGAAAAAGTGTTGAAAAATTATTAGTGTTTAATAAGTATTTTAACAACTGCATTTACATAATAATTACATAATAAGTATTAAAAATTATTAGCCTTGAGGCGGACTACAAAGTATTGTAGGTCTCCTCATAATCAATACCCTTTTCTTGGATATAGCCTTTAGCTACCAAACGAGCTTTAATTCTCGTTATCATTTTATTCGCATCTACCTTGTTCCCAAAATTCCATTTTGAGGCAATAATTTGATGACCACTAGGATTGAGAAATCAATCCCATACTTCGTTTCTTTCAAACTGATCTAGTTCCTCATGCATTGCCATAAACTGGTGTTCATCAATTATTACTTCGTTTCCGAATTTAGGTTCAATTTGAGAAACAAATGCAAATAATTTACAAAAATTATGTACATTTGATCGAGTACTTAAACTTTTATTGTTGTCTTCTAGATGTTATCTAAGGGATGGTCTTTAGAAAGAATCCAATTTTGTGGAAGCTTTAATTTTTCTTCTTGTTCACCTTTCGATTTTGCCCTTCATCATTGTGAATGTAGAGAAAATCACGTAGTGAAAACACAAAGGAGGGGGGGGGGATTTGAATTGTGTTTTAAAACACATACACTAAATTAAATTTATGGCTTAATTGCAGTTTTAGTCTCCCTAGTTTTACCAATTCAGAAAATCGGTCCCCCAATTTTAAAATCTGACAATTTTGGTCCATCATTTTGACTTTTTAATTAACAAACGACAATGTGACATACTTTATATTACGTGACATATGATACAATGATGAATGATTAAGACCCATGAAAGTGCAATAAAACCCTTTAAAAACTTAACTTTCTAATTTAGAAAATTATCATTTTTTAATATAATTAATGACATGTGAATAATTAATGTATCTAAATGGTCCTATATCTTGAAATCGTATGTCCTGTCATTTAAAATATGTTAATTGTCATCTTTTTATTTCAAAAACCTACAGGAGGGACTAAAATCGTGGACTTTTAAAATAGGAGGACCAATTCCGTGAATTGTTGAAAATAGAGGGACAAAAATTGCAATTAAGCCTTTAAAAATTCCTTTTAAAACGAACTATAGGTTATAAGTAGTTTTTCAAGATCTCTTTTAAAATGATTATGAGGTGAAATATAGGCAGAGTTACAAGGAAAAGAGACACAAATTTATCTTGGTTCACTATCCAATTGGTAACTTCATCCAATGTCTTCAATCTAAAGGATTTTCCACTAAAAGTCTTTTTGAACTTCTAGCTTAATATAGTCAAGATCTCGAGAAACTTCTCCCAAGCATCTAGCTTAGTACAATCACGCTCTTCAAAGACACTTTTTCAAACTTCTAACTTAATACAGTTAAGCCCTTGAGAAACAACAACCACTACTAAATTTCAAACCCTTGTAAAAGACTTTCTACTTTAACTTTTTCTTAAAGAGGATAAGAACCTTTTAAGCAACAATTCAAAAGAGAGAACTTTCAAAAGAAAGGATTTTAACTTCAAGAGCTCTCTTGCTTTTTTAGATTCTTGCTTTTGATTCTTAACGTAATTTTTTCTATTTAAACTTCACAGCAATTTGTTTCTTGATAATTATCGATCTCTGAATTGCAATGTCAAAATTTTCTTTTTAAATACTCTATAAAAAATGTCATTATAAAGTGTCTGAGGATAATTTTGACCGTTGCTTTGTAGTTGTAATTAAGCTTGTACAATCTTGTATAGACTTAGAACAACTGGCATAATTCAAATGTATTACATTATAGAGTGCCTTGTAGTATTCTTTATATTTCTTAAAGAGGGAACTAATAACAAGACAATAACACATTTCAATTGGGGAAAAAAAGAAGCTGACAAGAAAAGCATCATCTGCTATGGATACAATGAACCTGGACATATCAAGTCAGAATGTCCAAACATGGAGAAAGGAAAACATCATAAGAAAGGTTCCAGATTCAAGAAGAAGGGTCTGATGGCAGCATGGGATGCATTTGACTTAGAAGAGGAATCATCTGATGATGAAGAGGCAGAAACAGCTATGATGGCTCACATCAAGTTTGCCTCTAGACTCCATAAAGGTACTAGCTCTGGAAGAAAAGCAGAAGGTAAGAAGAATGGACAAATAATTCATTCTGGCAAGTCTGGAAGCACATTAGAGGAAGCATTATTGGCTCTGATGGAACATACCAACTCAAGTTCTGGATCCAGCACAGACTCTGGAACTGATTCAGAAGATGAAAACAAAGAGGTATTCTCTGATCTTACTAAATCTGAATTAATTACTTCTCTTAAAGACTTTCTAAATGTCAACAACAAGATGTTTTTAAAACTGAAACACTCTTAGGGAAGAAAAGAAAATTCCAACCAAAGAAGTACAAATTTTAAAAAATCAGAATGCTGAGTTTTCAACTGAAAACACTAATTTTAAAACTGAAGTTTCTAGACTCAATTCTAAAAATTTGACTCTCAAAAGTAATATTTGCTCTACTTCCAATACTGTTTGTGAATCTGATATGCATGAACAAGCTTTTCAAAACTTTATTGCAAATGGTATGGATATAAGTAAGTATGCTTCCATGATTTATGGAATCAGTAACAATCGTAAGAGAGGAATAGGTTTTACTGAATCTGTCGCTGAAATTAAATCTGCTCATTCCAACGTTCTGTGTATTATTTGTGCTAAAAAGCGTCATTCTAAATTGTCTTGTCCTATGATAAAATCTGGGAAAGACAAGAGACCTGTTAAGTCTAACAAACCTAGACCCAACCAGTTTTGGGTATCAAAGAACAAAATTGTTTATGTTGCAGATGTTCTGAGCAACCAAAAGGAAACACCAATCATGGTGCCTGGTCAATGGAGGCTGGCAATGCACAAACATAAAAAGGTGTATGTTCCAGTTTCCACCAGATAGAAGCAAAATGAGTTTGATGAAAGAAGGTCTGATCAGTGCAATTCACACAAGAATCAAAACCAGAACCAGTATCAAAATCAGAATCAGAGGTTCAGCCACAAACAACAGAATGACACACGTCAGCTTCACTATTACCAGAAGAGAAAGAATTACCAGAATCACCATAAGTTCCAGAATCACCAGAGGAACATGGTGTATCAGATGAAGCAGAATCAAGGGAACAGTTCAACCAGTCTGAACAAGCCAGAAACAGAACTGGCTCTGAAGGCTCGTACAAAATCTGATTACAGCACTGAGTCTGACTCTGACTCTGACGGTGAAGTATCAGAAGAAGAAAGCTCTGATCTGCAACACAAAGCATGGTATCTGGACAGTGGATGCTCCAAGCATATAACTGGAGACAGATCAATGTTCCAGAAGCTTACTCTGAAGAAAGGACGTAAGGTTTCCTTTGGAGGAAACCAGAAAGGTCATATCATTGGTACAGGCACAGTTGGTAACAGTTCTTCTTCCTTATCTATTAAAAATGTTTTATTAGTTAAAGGTCTGAATCACAATCTGTTAAGCATTAGTCAGCTAAGTGACTGCGAGTATGATGTTGTGTTTAATCAGAAAACCTGCGAGACTGTTTGTCAAAAAGATGGATCTGTTTTGTTCACTGGTGTTAGGCAGAATAATGTCTATAAGATAGATCTGTTTAGTCTAGTTAAGTAGAAAGTTAAGTGTCTCTTATATGTTAGGGAGGAAAATCTGATTTGGCACAAAAGGTTAGGCCATGCAAACCCTAGGCTGGTTTCTGAGTTAAGTAAACTTTAGCTAGTGAGAGGTCTCCCCAAACTAAGTACCAAATCTGAGATTCTGTGTGAAGCATGTCAAAAAGGTAAACAGACCAAAAGCTGTTTTAAACCTAAAAACTGTATTTCTATTTCACAACCTCTTGAACTGCTTCATTTAGATCTGTTTGGTCTTGTTCAAACTGCATCCCTTAGTGGTACGAAGTATGAGTTTGTCATAGTTGATGATTACTCAAGGTGGACTTGGGTAAAGTTTCTGAGAAACAAAGATGAATCCCATAAGGTATTTATTTCTTTCTACAAGCAAGTTATGAATGAAAAAGGTTTTAAAATCATAACTATTAGAAGTGATCATGGAGGTGAGTTTGAGAACAGGTACTTTGAAGAATTTTGTGATGAGAATGGTATCTCTCACAACTTCTCATCCCCCAGAACACCTACAGAAGGAAGAACAGGTCACTGCAGGAGATGACCGAAACCATGCTGAATGACATGAATATTGCTACCTACCTATGGGCAGAAGCTGTCAACACTGCATGCTACATCCAGAACAGAGTTTACATAAGGTCTATTCTAAACAAAACTCCATATGAATTGTGGAAAGGTAAGAAACCTAATATTTCCTATTTCAAACAGTTTGGCTGCATTTGTTATATGTTAAACACTAAGGATAATCTTGCATAATTTGATTCCAGATCTTAAAAGTGTACATTCATTGGTTACTCTGAGAGATCAAAAGCTTATAGAGTGTTTAATAAAGAAACTAACACTGTGGAGGAGTCCATACACATTAAGTTTGATGACAAACAACTTGATTCTGAAAAGACAAAGCAAGATGAGGAAATTGCAGGTTTACCAGAAGCACAGGAAGCAGGAACCGATCAAACAACAGAACCAGAGAAAGAAAAGGATGAAAGTGTAACACCCCGAGTTTTAAAGACAGCTTGAGTGTATTTTATTTTATTTTAAATAAATAAGTAAAAGAATTTTCAGAATTAATTCAAGGGAATTAAAATAAAATTTTCATTAGTTCATTTCAAAAGGGAACTCCCGGCCTGTGGCCACTAACAGTATCAGAGTGCGGAAGAATACAGCGGAAAAGTCATACATTAATTCCCAAAATAAATAAATTACATTTCCAGCTCAAATCCTATACATCAAGTCTAACTGATCATGCACTAGGCTACAGTAGCACGGTTTCCACCGTATCCTCTACAAGTCTCATCTTCAGCCAGCTGTCCGTCCTTCTGCGTTGTCCACGGATACTCCGTACGTAAAGATTAGGGGAAACTAACGACGTTTCCGTCGTTAGTGTATCCGTCGGTAGGATGGGTTCGGGTAACATCTGAGGGCAAAGCCCAATTTCCACAATATAATAGCAAGGGTCACCGACCGAAATTAACAATTAATCACATAGCATATATCTTACAGCAACACTTATATCCATGGTATAACATATGAGAATGATGAAAATAATGATGCTCATTTGAAATTTAATGACATATATGCTTTTTCAAAAACAGCAGCCAATTATTATGAAAATATGTGGTAAGTCCAACCAACACTTCAGCAATCACAATCATTAATCAGAAATTTAGATTCTATAATGTACTCACACACATCAATTTTCAACCATCATCATATATGCTCATGTATATAATTTCTTGAAATTACAAAGGTGCAGTCGCTCAACAGACCAGCACAATTTAAATATGTATGAGCTGACCCCATTAATAGTCTTGTACTTCTCCACCAATACTCTGCATCCCCTATCAGCAGATACGTGGCATAGTTGATCTTCACCGCTGCTCGGCAATTAATCATCTCGAAGATTTTCTCCATCTCTTGGATCCACTGGTACGGCGCAATTGAAATAGGTCCAGTTCCTGGGTGTAAATTACTCTCTCACCGGGGGTAATCCTGGAATTTCTTATGGAAATACGTCCGGATATTCTTTGACTAACACCACATCTTCTATGTTCACATCCATCTTGGTCTCCATGTTAGCCAATGATAAAAATTCCTGAGTTCCTTGTCTCAGAGATACTTCGAGTTTGTTAGCAGCCAAATATCGAACGACTCTAGGTTCGGGGAAAAGAACTAGTTTTCGAGCGCAATCCAAGACTACGTAATTATATGTCATCCAATCCATGCCGAGAATGATCTCGAGTGATTGTAGAGGTAGACAGATTAAATTGACCAGGAAATCCCTATTCTGTATCGTTACAGTACAGTGTAAACATGCAGAGTTTACAGTCAAAGTCTTAGCGGGTGTGGAAACAATCAAATCAAAAGGCAAAGCAGACACAGATAACTTCAAACGATGGACATAGTCCATAACAATGAAAGAATGGGTTGCTCTCGAATCAAAAAGTACAATTAGGGTGTTACCTGCAAGCTCGCAATCTTGCTGGATTAAATTTGGAGCTTGACTTCCAGCTTCAGCACCCATGTGATAGACGCGACCTCTAGCAGTAGGACGAGTAGCCCTAGTCGCGTTCAGAGTTGGCTCCACCTTCGGAACCCGGCAATCCCTCGCCATGTGTCTTGGCTTCTGGTAGTTGAAGCACATCAGATCCCTCGCGGTACAAGCCATAGCAATGTGTCCTTCTTAATCGCATCGATAACACCAGACTCCTTATCCCAATTGCCGTCCAAAATTCTGATTTCCCGGCCGATTCTGGCCTCTCTTGTTGTTTTGTGGCCGGTTATACGACTAGGCCCTCCAGAATTAAGGTTCCCTCCTCTGTTGGCCCTCCTGTTTTTCATCTCTTCGACCTCTCTACACTTCTCCACTAACACTTGGAAACGTTGAATCCCCAAGGGTAGGACCGAATCTTGGATCTCATACTTCAGTCCATTTTGAAAGCGATGACACATAAACTGTTCATCGACTTCTTCCTGGAAGAATCTGAAATGTCTTGACAGGCATTCAAACTTAGCCGCATATTCTCCCACCGTCATGTTTCCCTGGTGCAATTTCAGAAAATCGTCACCCAACTTGGTCTTAGTGCTCATCGGGAAGTATTTGTCCAAAAACTTCTTTTTGAACGACTCCCAGTTCACTTCCTCTTGAGCTGACCCCATTAATAGTCTTGTACTTCTCCACCAATACTCTGCATCCCCTATCAGCAGATACGTGGCATAGTTGATCTTCACCGCTGCTCGGCAATTAATCATCTCGAAGATTTTCTCCATCTCTTGGATCCACTGGTCCGCTCTTTCTGGACCCTCATCACCCTTGAACTTGGGAGGATTATGACGGCGAAAATCCTCTAGTCCTCTAGATTCAGCAGCGCGAATCTCTCTTTCTCTCTTCTCCAGATCTCGTTGAGTCTTTGTAGCCGTCTGTGCAGCAACAGATGCAGACATGTTATTCATCGCTTCAGCCATCCTATCTTCTCGGCTGACATTGGCTCTTGCGGTGTCGTCTCTTCGTGGACGCATTGTTTGCTACAAAACCATCATCACTTCAGTCACACCACAACTTACACAAGACTTGACACTTTAACTACTTGCTCCTATGCATGATCATCTAATAACTCAAAACAAATAATTAAATCAGAGCTTTATCCCAAAACTTTAACCAAATTCTCTGATACCACAATTGTAACACCCCGAGTTTTAAAGACAGCGCGAGTGTATTTTATTCATTTATTTATTTTAAATAAATAAGTAAAAGAATTTTCAGAATTAATTCAAGGGAATTAAAATAAAATTTTCATCAGTTCATTTCAAAAGGGAACACCCGGCCTGTGGCCACTAAAAGTATCAGAGTGCGGAAGAATACAGCGGAAAAGTCACACATTAATTCCCAAAATAAATAAATTACATTTCCAGCTCAAATCCTATACGTCAAGTCTAACTGATCATGCAATAGGCTACAGTAGCACGGTTTCCACCGTATCCTCTACAAGTCTCATCTTCAGCCAGCCGTCCGTCCTTCTGCTTTGTCCACGGATACTCCGTACGTAAAGATCAGGGGAAACTAACGACGTTTCCGTAATTAGTGTATCCGTCGGTAGGACGGGTTCGGGTAACATCTCAGGGCAAAGCACAATTTCCACAATATAATAGCAAGGGTCACCGACAAGAATTAACAATTAATCACATAGCATATATCTCACAACAACACTTATATCCATGGTATAACATATGAGAATGATGAAAATAATGATGCTCATTTGAAATTTAATGACATATATGCCTTTTCAAAAACAGCAGCCAATTATTATGAAAATATGTGGTAAGTACAACCAACACTTCAGCAATCACAATCATTAATCAGAAATTCAGATTCTATAAAGTACTCACACACATCAATTTTCAACCATCATCATATATGCTCATGTATATAATTTCTTGAAATTACAAAGGTGCAGTCGCTCAACAGACCAGCAAAATTTAAATATGTATGACTTTAACGACCCTCAAGACCAGGGTGCAATCGCTTAACAGATCAGCACCAGTGCAGTCGCTCAAAAGACCAGCACTCGTGCAGTCGCTCAACAGACCAGCACTCGTGCAGTCGCTCAACAGACCAGCACTCGTGCAGTCGCTCAACAGAACAGCACTCGTGCAGTCGCTCAACAGACCAGCACGATTGACATATACCAAGTTACAATCGCTCAACAGATAAGTACCTAGTGCAGTCGCTCAACAGACCAGCACTCGTGCAATCGCTCAACAGATCAGCACGTGGTTGCGCATTTCAGGGTACAGACGCTCAACAGTCCAGTACCAGTGTAGTCGCTCAACAGACCAGCACCTATATACCAAGGTTCAATCACTCAATAGATCAGTACCTAGTGCAGTCGCTCAACAGACCAGCACTCGTGCAATCGCTCAACAGATCAGCGTGTGGTTGCGCATTACTCTGTGGCCCATCGCAGGTACCACTTGACTATGCAATGTATGATTATGCAATGTTTTCTCTTCACTGAAACAATATTGATTATTAGGGAAATTCAACCTTTCCATCATTTTTGAAAACATCTCAACATAATCAATATCATCATCATCATCACAATCATGATTAACAGTCAAGTAATCATTAACACTTTGCATTAACTCAAAATTCCATTCTTACTTATCTTAAGTCTTTACAATGTTTCCCACATTCTTAAAATTCAAATACAACTTCTCTGTATTCGAATACAGTAGCCAAAAACAGTGCAGAATTACACTGTATTCGAATACAAACCTCTTGTATTCGAATACAGAGGCTGTCGCAGTGTAAAAATCAGTATTTTTCCACTACATTAGTAAAATCTCAAAAACTTCATCATCCCCACTTCAAACTATTTCAAAGACTCCATTTTAAATCATTTTAACCCTTCTCAATATTTCCCAACACTTTAAAATTCACATGACAGAGTTTAAAACTTGATTTTCTGGAAAACACGAATCTGTATTCGAATACAGCTTCCTTGTATTCGAATACAAAAGCTAAAAACTGAGTTTCTGGAAAAACCCGAATCTGTATTCGAATACAGCTCCCTTGTATTCTAATATAACATGCCTGTAGTCGAATACAGATGCGAATATAGTGTTAAAATTTCACTTCTGTATTCGAATACGACGGAGTAAATAGCAAGTTTGAAATTTAACACTATAGCAGCTTAAGTATTCGAATACAAGTTTGAAATTTTAACACTATATTCGCAAGTTTAAAATTTCACAGGGGCTCGTATTCGAATACAAGTTTGAAAACTTAAGTAAATAGCAGCTTGACAGGTTGTATTCGAATACACACATGTTGTATTCGAATACACCTTCGAAATCAGTGAAAATTTTCCTGAGACTTCAACCCATTTCAAACTGTTTCTTTTGAAAATTCAGCATAACTCCAAAACAGTTTTATCACTCTTTTAAACCACAAAACTCAGACTTATATCAAAACAGATTTTCCAGAAGAAAACACTTTCATCATTTTAAACCCTTTTTATTTTGAAAACATCAACAACACCAGAATCACTCAAAACAGAACAGACGCAGAATCATCAACACCAGAACATCTAGAAAATAGAAACAGAATAGTCACCACCAGAATCATCAGAAGCAGAAAAAGAATGATCAACACCAGAATCATCCCGAACCAGAACATGCATCTCCAAAACAACATGCATGGTATTCTCCAGTATGCTTACACAACCACACAACATGCAAAGCATATTCCAGCTTGCTCACACAAACAGAATCAACATGCAAAGCATTTCAGCTTTCTCACACCATCAGAACATCATGCAAGCATTTCAGCTTTCTCAAACATCATAACAACATGCAAAGCATTTCAGCTTTCTCACACAAACAGAATGACATTAAAATAACATGCAAAACATTTTTCAGTTTTCCCACACAAACCAAACAGCATTTCAGTAACAACAAAACAGCAACATCACAGATTCATTATACATCACAGAATGCATTTTCTTCATTTTTTTCAAAATGTCATTGCAAAATAGTTTTTCTTCAAAACAGTGATCAAAAACATTAGTAATGCTATGCCAATTATGCATTTACAGCCCTAATGCAACTAGAAAATGGAAGGTGCCCTTACCCTTGTTGCGTTTCTGCTACTTCTGCTCACGTTTCTGCCGTCGTTCCCTTTTATGCGTCAAAAACCAGTGAAACTGCAGCTTGCGTTTGCTGCTACGAAACTGGGTTCTCTAGCTCCGTAATGATGTGGGGAACAACTTTTGTACTGAGGGCTTTCTGGTTTAGTGCCTAGGTTTCCAATTAATGGCACTTTTGAGGAACTCCATCTTTTCTCTTTGAAATCGTGAACTGGAAATGGAGGAAAACAAAATGGGAGGGAAAGGGCACTGTTACATGCAGTATGGGCAGTGAGGGAGGAGGAATGGTGTTATGATTTCACCATCCTTCTCACTCCTATTTATAGGCTTGTGTGGTGCCACCTCACCCGCCACTTGTCCGATCCTCAACACTTAACCAATCTCGTCTCAATTAGCCGCTAATCCCTTAATTAACTGTCCGTTAATTTAATTACTCGTAATTAAATTAATTTTTTCTTAATCCAATAATTTTAATTTATCTTCCAAAATAAATATTTATATATATATATTCACTCCAAACATACATGTATTAAATATTTTACAAATATCCCCAAAATACACTTAAAATTAATTCCATAATTTTAATTAAAAATTAAGGGTCTTACAGAAAGCAAATTCGAAGATAATGTTGAACCTGAAGACAAGTCAGAAGGAAAGAATGAGTGGAGGTACAAGTCTTCACATCCAGAAACACTAATTATCGGAAGCGCAACTGAACCATTGAAAACTAGATCATCACTTAAAGAAACAAGTCTGTTTGGTTTACTTTCTACCATTGAACCAACTACTGTTGATGAAGCACTGGCAGAAGAAGGATGGATTCTTGCAATGCAAGAAGAGCTGAATAAGTTTGAAAGGAATGATGTTTGGGATCTGGTGTCCAGACCACACAAAAATATCATTGGAACCAAGTGAGTATTCAGGAACAAACTCAATGAAAAAGGTGAAGTAGTCAGGAATAAAGTTAGGCTTGTGGCGCAAGGATACAGTCAGCAAGAAGGCATTGATTACACTGAGACTTTTGCTCCAGTGGCCAGGTTAGAAGCAATTTATATCCTACTTTCTTTTGCTGCAAATCATGATATTACTTTGTATCAAATGGATGTCAAAATTTCTTTCTTAAATGGTTATATAAGTGAGGAAATCTATGTCAAACAGCCCCTAGGTTTTGAAAGTTCTGATTTTCCAAACCATGTTTTTAAACTTAAAAAATCTTTATATGGTTTAAAATAAGCACCTAGGGCATGGTATGACAGACTTAGCAATTTCTTACTTAAAAATCAGTTTGATATAGGCCGAATAGATAACATTTTGTTTAGAAAATACATTAAAGATGATATTTTGATCATTCAAGTTTATATTGATGATATTATCTTTGGATCCACTAATGGCACTCTCTGCCAAGAGTTTTCTGATTTGATGCAGCAAGAGTTTTAGATGAGCATGATGCGAGAACTTAAGTTCTTCCTAGGAATTCAGATTGAGCAAGGAAAAATAGGTATACTCATTCACCAATCTAAGTACACTAAAGAACTTCTCAAAAAGTTCAAGATGAGTGATTGTACACCTATGGCCACCCCCATGCACCCCACCTGCTCACTTGAAAAAGATGAATCCGGCCAAAAGGTAGACCAGAAAACATACATAGGTACGATTGGATCCCTTCTTTACCTAACTGCTTCTAGACCTGACATTTTGTTTAGTGTTTGTGTTTGTGCTCGTTTTCAAGCTGACCTTAGAGAATCCCACTTAACTGCTGTCAAAAGAATCCTTAGATACCTTAAAGGAACCACACATCTTACCTTGCTCTACTAAAAAAAATCCCATCTTACTAACTAAGTGGTTTTTGTGATTCTGATTATGCTGGAGACAAATTAGAGAGAAAAAGCACAAGTGGCAACTGTACGTTTCTAGGTGATAATCTGATATCTTGGTCAAGCAAGAGACAAAGCACCATTGCCATGTCAACAGCAGAAGCTGAAAACATATCAGCAGCAGGATGCAGTTCATAGTTAATCTGGATGAAACATCAGTTGGAAGACTACAACATCTTTGAAACCAACATCCCTTTGTTCTGTGACAATACTTCAGCCATAAACCTAACCAAGAACCCTATCCTACACTCTAGAGCCAAGCACATTGAAATCAAGCATCACTTTATCAGAGACCATGTTCAAAAGGGAACAATAAGCATCCAGTTTGTCGACACAGATCATCAATGGGATGATATCTTCACCAAACCATTGCCTGAAGATCGATTTGAGTTTATCAAGAAGCATCTCAACATAATCTCCATATATGACTAGATCAAGTAGTTTTTTTTTAGAGGAGTATTTTTTAAATTTTTGTCTTTTATTTTCTGTTATTTATTTTGTTTTTGTACTCTGTAAAAAAAAAAGAAAAAACCTCTTTTTTGCTGATGACAAAAAGGGGGAGAGAAAAGTAAGAGAGAAAAGGAGAAAACGTTGAAAAGGAGAGGAGAAAAGAAGAGAGAAAAGAAAGAGTGAAATAAAGAAGGAGTTGAAAAGGAGAGGTAACAAGGAGAGTGCAAAAGAAAGAGTGAAATAAAGAAGGAGTTGAAAAGGAGAGGTAACAAGGAGAGTGAGAAACAAAGAGTGAAATAAAGAAGCAGTTGCAAAGGAGAGGAGAAAAGAAGAGAGAAAAGAAAGAGTGAAATAAAGAAGGAGTTGAAAAGGAGAAGTGATAAGAAGAAAAGAAAGAGTGACAAAAGAATGAGTTGAAAAGGAGAGGAGAAGTATGGGGCATTAGACTTAGGGGGAGAAGCTTGATCTGAGGGGGAGCCTAACAAAATAAGTTATAAAAAATACAAGGTTTTGTCATCATCAAAAAGGGGGAAATTGTTGGAACCAAGTTGGTTCTATACTTAGAATTTTGATGTTTACAAAAGTACTTTTATGTAATCTTATTTTTGACTTAGAATAATAATGGAAAATGCCACCAGAAGATGACGTCACCAGAGGCAGAAGATGACGTCACCAGAAGATAAAATAAGAAGCAGAAGATGAGGACACCAGAGGATAAAATCAGAGAATGACATCAGAGGATACACCTCCTGAAGATATCAGAGGATGTCATCAAAGGCAAAACGTCAAAGGACAAATAACATCATAAGAGGATATCTTTCTTGGTCCAGATCAGAACGAAGCAGAGTCCAAAAGGAGACCTGGTCCAGACCAGAAGGAAGCTTGTCCGAGGGAACCTTGGTCCAGACCAGAAGGAAACATAAGTCAAACTTGGTCCATACTTAATCCTAACCAAAAGATAGCTTGGTCGTGAATATAAGATTTAATTCAAACTTGATCCAGATTAGAGGATAAATGTCTAGATTAAAAGATCAATGGTCTCGATTAAAAAATAATAAGTCCAGATTTAATTCAGATTCAATCCAGACTCAGTCCAAACTTGGTCTAGATCAAAGGGTAAATGTTTAGATTAAAATATCAACGGTCCAGATTAAAGTATCATGATCCAGTGTTGGCCGAGATCAGAGGATCACAGAATTGGCGCAGATCAGATTACATAGTCCAAAATTGGTCGAGATCAGAGGATCATATGGTCCAGATTTTAATCATGATGAAAATCAGTGAAAACTTGATTTAAATTCGAAAAAAGAGTTGATTAAATTTTGATAGAAATTTGATCAAATTATTAAGGGGATTTGATACAAAAATAAATTGAAGTCTTGGAGGGAATTTAAAAGCAATTGAAGGGAAGAAAGATACGGTCCAGAATTAAACAAGAACAGGATTGGCCAAAGTTATTTTCAGAACAAATCTGAAGCTAAAAGGTTCGGATCAAGCATAAAGTGTTGGAACCAAGTTGGTTCTAAGTACTTAGGATTTTGATGTTTACTGTAAGACCCTTAAATTTAAAAATTAAATTATGGATTTAATATTAAATGTATTTTGAGGAATAATTTTAAAATATTTAATATATGTATATTTTGTGTAAATATATATATATATAAATATTTATTTTGGTTGAATTAAAATTAGTGGATGAAGGATAAATTAATTTAATTACGAGTAATTAAATTATCGGGCAGTTAATTAAGGGATTATCTGCTAATTGCGACAAGACTAGTTAAGTAATGCAGGGTCAAACAATATTATAATGTTATTGATGGATGAGGTGGCGCATTTATGTGCCTATATATATGAGGGAGTGGCAAGAACAAAGGCAGAAAACTAACACAATTCTCCTCCCTTAGTGCATGAAACAGTAACCTTCTTCTTCCTCTTCCCATTCTGTTTCCTGTTCATAGAAAAAAAAAAGAGTTGCTCAAAAGTGAGATTACTTGGAAATCCAAGCACCGAACCACCAAGTACCAAGAACAAAATTTGTTCCTCTCCTCATTACGGTGCTAGAGAAGTAACTTTGGTGGCGGAAAACGCAAACGGAAACTTCGCCAATTTTTGTCGCGAAAACGTGAACGAGAGCAGAAACGTAACAGAGGTAAGGGGCACCTTCCACTTTCTAGTTTTCATATTAGGGCTGTAAATGCATGTTTGATGTGTGATCATATTTTATTTTCTGGTTTGAAAAACGAAACTATTGTGCATGTTGTTATAAAATGCGAAAATGCATCCTGTTGATGTTTGATGATTCTATGATGTTGCTATTTTGGCTGATATAACATTGTTGTTTTGGTTGTGTGGGAATACTGGAAAATGATTTGCATGTTGTTTTGGTTGTGTAAGAATACTGGAAAATACTTTGCATGTTTTGAGAAATGATCAAAATGTAAACGTTGAAAAATGTCTGTACTGTTTTGGTGATTGACATTCTGTTTTGATGGTTTAAGCAAAACTGTGATGATGTTCTGGTTTTGGTGATTCTGTTTCTGTTATGTTGAAAACAATCTGGTGTTGATGATGGTTTTCAAAAGAAACGGATTTAAAATGGTGGAAGTATTTTCTGGAAAATCTGTTGTTGATGAAAAATGTTTTGCGTTTTGTGGTTAAACAAAAATAGTGAGGTGATTCTGGTGTTGATGATTCTGTTTTCTATTGTGTTGTTAAAAATCTGTTGTTGATCATGTTGAGGGTGATTTTTAAAGGAGAAGGATTTAACTGGGTGAAGGTGTTTTCTGGAAAATCTGTTGTTGATGAAAAACGTTTTTGTGGTTTCAAAAGAATGGTGATTTTATTTTGGTGTTGTGTTGGTTTTTCAAAGAAAAGAATTTGAAAAAGTGTTGAAGTTTTCTGTGAAATTTCACTGAATTCGAAGGTGTATTCGAATACGGCATGAGTGTATTCGAATACAGCCTGCAAAACTTTAGTTTTATTCAAATTTTTGAACTTGTATTCGAATAGGAGCCTCTGTATTGAAATACAGATAAGGGATTTTGCTTCTAACTTAGCCTCTGTATTCGGCTACGACCCTGTCGTATTTGAATATAGGACTGCAATTTTTGCCACTGTATTCGCATCTGTATTCGACAACGACAGCCTCGTATTCGAATACAAAATGCTGATTTTTCACTGTTTTTGCCTCTGTATTCGAATACAAGGAAGCTGTATTCGAATACAGCTTGTTTTTTTTTCAAAAATTTCAGTTTTAAACAATGGTTTATGAACTTAAAGAGTTCGGAAAATATTGTGATGATGAGGTTTGTGAGTTCTTTATTGATGTGGTGATGAATTAAAATGGTTTGTGATGGTGTTTTTGAGATGGTTTGAGGTGGTGATGATGAGGTTTTGGAGTTCTTTATTGATGCTGTGAAAAATGATGAGTTTACACTGTTGTAGCTTCTGTATTCGAATACAAGGAAGCTATATTCGAATACAGAGTGTTGATTCTACACTGTTTTAGCTTATGTATTCGAATACAAGGAAGCTGTATCCGAATACAAATTCGTTTTTCCAGAAATCTCAAATTTATACACTGTTTTATGAACTTTAAGAGTTGGGGAAACATTGGGAAGACTTGTGATAAATAAAAATGGAGTTTTTGAGATAGTGTGAAGTGGTAATGATGAGGTGCTTGGATGTTTTTATTGATGTGATGATAATGAAATTATTTGGGTTGAGATGGTTTTGGGGAAATGATGGAAAGGCAGAATTTTGCTGATGTTTGCATACTGTTTTCAGTGAAGAGAAACCATTGCATGTTCATGCATTGCATAGTCAGGTGGTAATCGTGATGGGCCACAGAGTAATTCGTAAAATGTGCGGATCTGTTGAGCGACTGCACGAGTGCTGGTCTGTTGAGCAACTGCAGTGGTATTGGTCTGTGAGCGATTGTACCTTGATATGCGTAAAACGTGCTGGTCTGTTGAGCGACTGCACGAGTGCAGGTCTGTTGAGCGACTGCACTGGTACTGGTGTGTGAGCGACTGTACCTTGGTATATGTAAAACGTGCTGGTCTGTTGAGCGACTCTACACGAGTGCTGGTCTGTTGAGCGACTGCGCTGGTGCTGGTCATGTTGGCCATTAAAGTCTAACATATGAAAATCGTGCTGGTCTGTGAGTGACCGCACATGTGCTGGTTTGTGAGCGACTGCACCTTGGTTATTCCAAGAAGTTGAGTACATGAGCATATACATATTGCATCGGGGTGGTTGACCGTTGGGTCATGATTTGGATATATGTTGATGATTGGAAATTGATATGTGTAAGTATCTTATAAAATCTGGATTTCTGATGAATAGTTGTGATTGCTGAGTTGATGGTTGTACTTACAACATGTTTTCCATATTAATTGGTTGCTGTTTGAAAAGGCATACATGTCATGAAATTTCAAAATGAGCATCCTTATTTATCATCATTGTTATATGATATGCCATGGATATATTTGTTACTGTTGATATAAATGTTATGTGTTATTTGTTAATTTCGGTCGGTGACCCTTTACTATTATTGTGGAAAATTGGGCTTTGCCCTCTGATGCCCCCAAACCTATATCACCAGTGGGTCCCCAGACGACGGAAATGTCGCTCGATTTCATTGATCTTCTCCTTCCTACTGCTTGGGTATACGACCCCATCTCAAGCAGGGCGACATACACGGGGAGACTGAAGAGGACCTACAGGACTAACGGGGTGGTGGACTGTGTGGAGCACACCTATACGAGGATTGACTTTCATGTGCCTTCCAAACTGGTATTGGAGGCGCACGAAATTTTTGGGGACGCGGAGGAGCCGACGAGAGGGGTTGAGATGGAGGCCACAGTAGGTGTGGTGACTCCTAACCCGGTGACTAGAGGAGCTGTACATCATACAGAGGTGGAAGGGGAGAATCAAAGACCAATGCTAGTAGCAGATGATGTTCCGGGTCCATCTAGGACATCCGATGACTGCTTTGAGATTCTAGCACCGCCGAACCAACCCCGATTGTATATTGATCTGACTTCGGAGGAGACCGATCCTTCCTTATGTGATGAGGAAGAGGACGTTACGTCGAGATTGGCATGGGTTGAGGAGGGAATCCTTGCTACTGTAGCTTTAGTGCATGATCAGTTTAGACATTTTGTATAGGGTCTTGATTTTCGGTGGATGTAATTTATTTTAGGAATTATAGTATAACTTTTCCGCTATTCTCTTCCGCACTCTGATACTTTTTAGTGGGCCATAGGCCGGGTGTTCTATTTTGAGATGATATGACATTGTTTTTTTTTTAAATCTATTAAGCTTTATTATTAATTCCCAAAGTAAGTACTTAGTGATATTATGATGAAATTATTTAATTACGTTCAACGATGAAATTATTTAACTAGGTTCATCGATTAAATTACGATGTACTATTTTATGAATTGAATTAATGAAAATTTCATTTTAATTCTTTTTGAATTAATCTAAAAATTCATTTATTTATTATTTTAAAAAAAGAAAAAATACACTCGCGTTGTGTTTTAAACTTGGGGTGTTACATTTACAAAAGCACTCCATGTAATCTTATTTTGTACCTTGAATTATTACATTAAATGCTACTAGAAGATGAAGTTACCAGAGGATAAAAACAGACCAGAAGATACACCTCCAGAAGACACTAGAAAATGCATCCAGAATGTACCAGATGATGCATCCTGGAATTACCAGAGGATACACTAGGATGTCAAAACACCACCAGAGGATATCTTTCCTGGCCCAGATCAGAAGGAAGCAAAGTAAGAAGGAGACCTGGACCAGACCAGAAGGAAGCCTGCCAGAGGGAGACTTGTTCTAGACCAGAAGGAATCAAATGTCTGACTTAGTCCAGATGTTATTCTGACTAGAAGATGGCCTGGCAATGAAATGATAAACAGCCCAAACTTGATCCAGACTTAATCAAAGGATAAATTAATGGGTCCAGAACATGAGATTCAATCTAGATTTGACCCAGACCAGAAGATAGCATATTTCAGGGTATGAAACTATGTCCAGACCAGAAGAAATGATGTACAAAATTGATCCAGACCTGATCCAGAATAAAAGGTAAAAGTCCAGATTTAAATGTCCTTTATCCAGAGTTAATTTCAGTTCAATCCAGACCCAGTTCACAATTGGTCCCGATGAGAGGGAAAAGGTTCAGATCAATGGTCAAGATTTAAGTATATGGCCTAGTGTTGGCCGAGATCAGAAGATCAGACCATGGCCCAGTGTTTGCTGAAATCAGAGGATCAGAACGTATGGTCCAGCATTGGCTGAGATCAGAGGATCACAACAGATCAGATTGCAAGTCCAGAGTGGTCGAGATCAGAAGATCAGAAAGTATGGTCTAGTGTTGGCCGAAATAAGAGGATCACAGCAGATCACTTAGTATGGTCCAGATGTGGACTAGCGCAGAAGATCAAACGGTCCAGAATTAATCTGGATGAGAATCGGTGGAGATTTAATTAAATTTAATCAAAGTATTTAAAAGGATTTGATTCAAAAATAAAGTGAAGTCTTGTGGAATTCAGAAGCTATTGGCGGGAAGAAAGATTTGTTCCAGAATTAATTAAAGACACGATTGGCCCAAGTTATTTATGAAAACAAATCTGGCGATAAAAAGATATGTTTTTTATTTATATGAAACCCGATTGGTCAGAGTATTTTTGCAAGAAAATCTAGCAAGATACAGCTCAAAATTGAGCTTGGAAGAGACCCTAATCAGCATCTATAAAAGGAGGCTCAAGGCAGAATACTTAGCATCGAAAATCAAAAAAGAGTCACACACTTCCAAAAGCAAACACTCGAGTTTTTAGTGAGGTTAATTGTGAGTTCCAGCTTTCCAGAAGCAAGCACTCGTGTTATTTTCTTTCCCTTGTGTTAGATCTAAGTTGTTGAAGTAGAGTCTACAATTTGAGGGAGTCAGAAGGGGTAGCAGATTACTTGGCAATTAGATTCAAGGCGTTGTAATTCCTTCTACAATCTAGGGTTGTTAGATTGGCAGGAGAAGACTCGACTTGAGAAGTCAAGGTGCTGTATTCCTCAAAAGTCTAGGATTGTTAGACTGTTTGAGAAGACTGACTTGGAGGATCAGTGGTATTGTTGTAATTCAAGGTTTTGAATTAGTGAAATCCTTCAAAGTGAAGGGGCTGGACGTAGCCTTCTTTAACGGTGAACCAGTATAAAATTCTGTGTTTTTATATTTACTTTACATCCGCTGCTAACTCTGTTTTATTCATACATTAGATTTTGTTATAAAACTGCAAAAACAGAAAAAGTATTCAAGTTAGTCAAACACAATTCAACCCCCCTTCTCGAGTTTGCACCTTCATAAAGCTCAAACCCGATTGGCCAAGTTATTTTTGCAAGAGAATCTAGACAGATACAGCTCGAATTTGATCATGGAAGAAACCCTAATTTTCATCTATAAAAGGAGGCTCAAGGCAGAACACTTTGCAATTGAAAAACAGTAAAAGAGTCATAAACTTCCAGAGGCAAACACTCGATCTGGGGTTGTCAGATTGGTAGGAAAAACAGTAAAAGAGTCATAAACTTCCAGAGGCAAACTTCTAGAGGCTATATTGTTGAAGTAGAGTCTACAATCTGAAGAGTCAGAAGAAGTAGCAGGTGACTTAGCAATTAGATTCAAGGTTTTGAAATCCCTTCTTCAATCTGGGGTTGTCAGATTGGTAGGAGAAAACTTGACTTGTGAAGTCAAGGTGTTGTGTTCCTCAAAAGTTTAGGATTGTTAGAGTGTTTGGGAAGACAGACTTGGAGGGTCAGTAGTGCTGTTGTAATTCAGAGGATTTGAATTAGTGGAAAAATCCTTCAAGGTGAAGGGACAGGATGTAGCCTAGTTAATGGTGAACTGGGATAAATCTTTGTGTTGATTATTTTACTTTATCCGCTGCTAATTCTGCTTGCTTATATATCAGTTTTTAAATAATCATCAAAAACAGAAAAAGAATTCAAGTATTACAAACACAATTAAACCCCCCTTCTCGTGTTTGCACCATCAACTTGCACGCATCGATTTCCACTCATCAGCTCATATGAAATTATGACTCACAGGCAACCATCCCAATGCAATATGTATATGCCAACTTACACAAATCTTGAATTACCAAGGTGCAGTCTCTCACGGACTAGCACAATAGCAGTCTTTCACGGACCAGCACGATTTACATATGTTAGCCTCTCACAGGCCCAACATTACCAAAGTGCAGTCTCTCACAGACCAGCACAAGTGCAGTCTCTCACAGACCAGCACAATTTACGTATGTTAGCCTTTCACAGACCCAACACACAGAACTTAAATCCTCGCACGGATAGAATGGACCGTCTAATACACGTGGAACCACTCCGTAGCCCAGATAGAATGGACCGTCTAATATACGCAGAACCACTCTGAAACCCGGATATAATAGACCGTCTAATACACGCAGAACTACTCTATAATCCATCTCGGTCAATACTTAACTTCGCGGCCCATCACGGTCACCGCATCAACTCTCTTGCCCATCGTGGTCACCACCTAAATATGCAATGCATGAGCATGCTATGTTTCTCTTAACTGCAAATAGTATGCAAATGCAAACTAGAATCCAGACACTCCATCACCACCTCAAACAATCTCAAGAACTTTATACGGTTTATCATATGCCTTCCAAATGTTTTCCAAATAATTAAGTGCATAAACCAATGATTAAAAATAGAATTTTTGAAAAAAAAACAATCTGTATTCGAATACAACATCGTTGTTGTCGAATACAGATGCTAAAACAGTGGCAAAATCAGCAATTCTGTATTCGAATATGAGATTGTCGTAGCCGAATACAGATGCGAAGTCAGTGGCAAAATCAACAATTCTGTATTCGAATATGACAGGGTCGAAGCCAAATACAGATGCGAAGTCAGTGGAAAAATCAGTAATTTTGTATTCGAATAGGACATAGTCGTAGCCAAATACAGATGCAAAGACAGTGGCCAAAATTTCAATTCTGTATTCGAATACACAGGGTCGTACCCGTATACAGATGCTAAGTCATAAGCAAAAATCACGTATTTGTATTTGAATACTGAGAGTCAAATTCGAATACGAGGTTCAAAATTTGAATAAAAACTTGAACTTTGCAGAAGTGTTTTCGAATACGCCAGTGCCGTATCCGTATACATCTTTGAAAACAGTGGGATTTCCCAGAAAATTCACTTCAGTTTCAAAACTCTTTTCTTTGAAAACCAACACAAACACCATAACACAAACACCACTTCTTTAACTACAAAACTCAGAACATTATTAATCCCACATAAATGATTTCTTGCTCATCGACACCACAACAAAAGCATCATCAATATAACAACCAAGTCAGCAACAACAACAGCAAGGGCAACACCATCAATTACAGCAACAAAAACAGAACACCAACAACAACTGCATCCAACATGCATCATCTCTACAACATGCATTTTAATCTCCAACAAGCATGCAATGATCATCCACAATAACATGCAAGGCAGTTTCATTGTCAAAACATCACTTCACTTTTTAACAAACATAACACATAATAATCATCCATCAAACATGCATTTAGAGTCCCTACATGCAATCTAAAAAGTTGGGAGGAGCCCCTTACCTTAGTTACGTTTACTTGCTCTTTTTCGTTACCGCGACTAAAACCGGCGAAACTCCCGCTCGCGTCGTCGCTACCAAAGTTGGTTCTCTGACACCGTAATGATGAGAGGAATAACTTTCCTTGTTGACACTCTCTGATTTGAGGCTTGGATTTCCAAGTAATTTGAGTTTTGAGTATCCCCTTCTTTTTTCACCAACACAAAAAAATGAGAAGAAGAAGAAAAGAAGGAAACTAGCGCGGGCAGAGAAAAAATGTTTTCTACTTGTTACTGATTTTTCTTGCCTTCTCACAAACATACATATATATAGGCATACTCCTCACTTACTATGCACCTATATAATATTATAAAATTACTTGTCCCTCGAGTAACTAACTACTCCCGTCGCCATTCTGTTGCCAAATAAAATCTTGACCAATTGCCGGTATTTAATTACTCGTAATTAAATTAAATATGTTCAATAATTTTAGTCAACCTCAAAAATATTTATATATATATAAAATATATATATATCAAATATTTTACAAATATTCCAAAATACACTTGATATTAAATCCATAATTTAATTTCAATTAAAGGGTCTTACATTAAGGTATTGATTCTAGATCGTTTCACTTCACTAGTACCCTCATGTGTGTCTGTTAAAGTGTCCCACATAGCTTGTGGGGAGATGAGAATGCTTCTAGCCTTCCATTCGTATTGCACTTTCTATTAATATAAGTTGGTCTAATCTAATTTTGATTTGTTGATTGACATCCCATCTTTAATGATGGTTGGCACAAAAGGGCCATTTTCGATTATCTTCTACCATTTCATACCATAAGATATGATATATACTTGCATATTAGAAAGAACAAATGCAAGTATATATCATGTCTTATGATATGAAAGTGTAGAAGGTAATCGAAAATATTGATCCATTTACGAGTAATTGTCAAGAACTTTACAAGAAACCTTTGTTAGTTGCAAAAAAGTAATTTAGATAAAGAGGCTTTGAACAAATCAATTGCAATGAAATTCAATTACTTTTGCAATTGAGTAAACTAAGAATCAAGTAGCTTTATGTACCGCCCCAATTTATAAGGTAAATGTTTTTCTTTTGAAACATAACGTGTATTAGAAATGCTTTAAAATAAATTAATCAACAACGCGTTTACAAGGAATCGAAAGCTTTCCAATCAAATAATTTTATTTGAAATGTAAATTCACGTGAATGTAAACAGAATGATAAGGGTTTCAAAATTTACAATCCGACCACCCTTAAGTTGATAATTACAACTCTTACATGAATGCTACAAGATAATAATGACCTGCTAGCTAAAGAGTGCCATATCACAAATAAAATAACTCACTAACAACACCTAGTAGAGAGCAAACACTTGTCTTAAAATGATTTCTTAAAAGGAAGCTTCGATCAAAGTCTTAAAATGATTTCTCACAATTATTACAACTGATTTAAAAATTGTATCAGTACACTCGATTAATAGTGCGTTCAATTACT